>CM062292.1:10009971-10587764 GCA_031216915.1 Pictodentalium vernedei
ACTCTTTGTCTAAACATAAAAATGTCAACTAAAATCAATAGGCCCTATTTAAGGTGGCTCAGAAAAATGATCTAAGGGACGGGACCGTAATATCGGAGACACGTCGACATTTGACAACCTCGGGTAAAACGTTTTCTTGAAACGTCACATTTCACCCCCACCACCCGGTGGAAATACGGCCGAGCTTCTGAGGTCATGCCAGAACTTAATTTCTTGAGAGCTGCCCCCTCCAACCATGTAATTTAATGGTTTTGCCGCACGTTATCACTAACAGTGATAAGAAAGCATCACGGGGTCGTGTTCTGTTTTGGCCCAGAGGCATTGCAAATCAGTGGGGGGGGGGGGGGGGGGGGTGGGGGGGGGGGGGGGGGTGGGGGGGGGGGGGGGGGGCAAGGAAAATCTCAGCGGGTAGGCCAATTAAACTTATGTGCGTAGGCCTACCCCCCCCGCCCCCCCCCTCTCCCTTTCCCTCCCCCCCCCCCCCCCCCCCCCCCCCATCTTCCTTTTTTCGGAAAGTCATTCGGGTCTACACTGCAGGCCAAAAAATAAATTTCACCCCCGACTAAGATTCTTAATCTGTACCTTGTGCCAAGGGCATCTAGCTAGGTTTTCCTCAATCGGGTGCTGCTGGTGGGGGTGGGGGAATTATATTCATTGGCAGAAACCTTACCCTCGCCCTATCGGCGCCATTAATTTGTTCACCAGCCCCACCCTCCATTCTCAACATCGCCATCGTCAATTTTCCGACCACTTTCCGATTTTGACACAAGCCCTCCTCCCCCTCCACCCAATGAGGGATTTGACAAAAAGCTTGTTGGAACATCAAGCGAATTTTCAGATAACAGGCCATATGGTAGGCTATCTATGAGCCGCCAGGTTGCTGGACACCTCATGATAACAAATAAGTGTACAAAGCAAATTCTTTTATAGGAGGTGGCCCCATTGTGAATCGCCTCGTAATGGCTGGACGTGATGGGTTATTCCTACCCCTTCAATATTCTACATTGGTCCATCACTGTGCAATGCCCCCCCCCCCCCCCCCCCCCCCCCCCCTTCCCGCGGGCATATCAATTCTGTGGCAACGGAGGGCTGTAGTCGTCCCGGTCTTATTCCTATGGTTCTTGGGGGGGGGGGGGGGAAATGACACAACCCCACCCATCATAAACTGGCTACTAGTATATGTATTCCGTGGTTCTGATTTAAACGGGTGTTCACAGTTCTGGTATAAGTTCATCTTTCTCTCTTCATCTCAAACGTTTTTGGCTGCCAGAGTCTTATTGTCAAGCGATTCTGTTTTGAAGCAAAATTCGAACTAAACCGTCTATATCAATAGGCTATTAAGAATAACATAAGGTTTATACAATAATCGGTGGGCTGTTTGATTAAACTTCTGATCATTAATCCTATTGTGGTGACTGTCTTATTAAAAAAGATTATTGCCCACTGGTTTTAATTGCTGAACAAACTACTAGAATTATTTATTATAGTTATATGTGCTAACTCTATAAGGATGTTGAGGTGTGGACTTCATTTTTACATAGTCGATTAATTGGGAATAAGTGTCAAAATTATCAGCTGCCAAATTCAATGAACTCTTTCTCGAGTTGAAGAAAAAAAAGCCTGATTCTAAATTTCATCTGTCTGTGTTTTCAAAGCAAGGCTGTTATCCATAATTTGCCAATAGTACACACTGAGTGGCTGCGATTAGACGAGGGGTAAGTATTGGTTGATTATGACAAAAACACTCATGTAGTGAAGTTTCCACTCACACAGTGTGCTCAGGTTCTGTAAAAAAGCTTACAGCACACTGGGGGACATACTTCAGTTTGGACGCCTCAAGAATTCGTTTCAAAGCCTCTAGACCAAAATACTAGTTATATTACTTTAATTTACCCCGGCAGGGCGAACTGAGCGGACCGAAAAGCATTCAGACGATAAAATGGCTGACTTTTCAAACACGTGTTGTTTGGAAGTTGTGAAAAAATAATGCCCTCGTATTTAAAAAACACACTTTCTGGTGTGTTCTTTCATATGATATTGATGAATAAATTGTCAAAACACACGATCACTGTTTTTCTTTCATTCGAATGCGCGTTTCTTTAACCATTTAACTCAGAAATGCAATGTCCGATCAGAATATCGATTCACCCCAAACAGCCGACTTTGTGGTGAGAGAACCCCCAACCGTAAAATTGGCTTTTGACTGATTTCTGATGTTCTGCTGTTGCGGAAATAACTTCTGTTTGAAGTAATTTGAATATCACTGATGGACATGGCTGCCTTTTTATTTGTTTATTTTTTATAATAATTTTACCAATTAGCAGTAAACGGGAGGGGGGGGGGGGGGGGGGCGCAATTCAGATACAATTTTTTTTGCCCAACCCCACTTTTGAAAATGAAAGCATTTTTCATCATTTAATTATTAGTTAACCCTTGGCTGCATTCACTGGTAGGTTAAACAGATAGATCTGTAATAAGCCCAAACAAGCCCAACTGAAAAAATCTTCTTTTTTTTTTTTTGCATCAACTTAATTATTATTGCTCAGGTCGTGAGCTCTCGTTGGACCGAGCTCGTTCCATTTAAGAGTCTACAGACATGTTTTTCCGGAAATCATTTTTAAAAAAATAATTGAATCTGCCTTGGGATCGGGCAATCATTTTCTGAATTGAAAAAAAAAATTAAGCCTATGTATGATTCATTTTCACTTTTAACCGAAACTCGGGGACCCGGGGCAAAGTAGGCCTGTATGGCTCCAAACTGTATTGGAGGACGTTTTGTTGGGAGGGAGAGGGGGTGGGGGTGACTTATCCTACTGAATCCTTCATGACATTCATTGATAGACCTTGAAATACTCTGCTTCTCTTAGCTACCAGGGATTTCTGAGTAAAAGTGCTCGTCAATTTTACTGCCACAAACGCAAGATACCATAGGCTATATTTCCATAAAATAAAAGACTGGTGGAGTTAAGACTAAAGGCTTTAATACTTTTTGTTCTCAGTTTGATGCGCAGAGGATTTACACGCACAGACCAGGTCTATTCTTGTGCAAGTGTTGATCTGTTCACATCCATTTACGTCTCCACACACTTGTTTCAATTTTTTTTTTTACTTTTGTCGATTTGAAAAGGGGGGGGGGGGGGGGGGGGGGGCAGGTGGCTCAGTTGGTAGAGTTGCAGGCTGCAAGCCGAGAGGTCCTCGGTTCGATACCCACCTGCGGCAACTGCGTTGTGTCCTTGGGCAAGACACTTCACCCCGATTGCCTACATGGGGGCACGATGACGCTGTGTACTGAGGCGTACTGCACGTCGATGGTGCGCATGTCTTCAACCAATCTACCCCTGCCTGTGCTGCGGTGCAGAGTTCAGAGTTACGATGTTGGGGAGCTGACAGCTGCTCGTCGTTGCTCGGTGGTTCTCTCCGGGTACTCCGGCTTCCTCCACCCGTAAAACTGTCACGGTCACGATTAGCCAATGTGCATAAGTATGTGACCTTAAACACCAATAAATAAATAAATGAAGGGGGGGGGAGGGGGGTGGTGAATTTGGTTCCTTTAAGTACATGTAGCCTACTCTGTGTTTTCTTTGGAATTACGGTTATGGATTTAACCCTTGTTCTTGTGTTTCCATTTTGTCTGTAAAGTTAACTTTAATGTCACCGAACGTTCGATAAATTAATAGAACTTTTCGGATCCACGCAGCGTCAAATGTCAACATTGTGTCAGTCACGATATTTTTTATTTTTATTTCCGATTTCAATTGCATGTGAGATTGCTGCCTACACTGCCTCAGTCTGAGTATTTTCATTCTGTTCACACGTTAGAGGTTGAATAATATTGCTTTTTTAAAATCTTTTAAAGTTTTTTTTAAATGCTGACGAGACTCAACCGGCCCACAAACTCGCTCAAAAGCCGATTTCTGAAACCCACAATATGATCAGAAATCTAGTTTACATGCGTTTCCCACGGCGTTTGCAAATGGGCCACAACGGCGTCTGTCGGTGGAGGGAAGAGTGTCAGAAACAATATCCACGTGTCTTTTAATTTTATGTTTTAATTTTCAAGTTTGTTTTATCTCCGGCGGCACTTCAAAAGAGTTACGGGAGCACATTGTTTTATTGGTAATCGACTCTTCCAGTGTAAAAAGAAAGTCACTAATCTTTTTCACCCTTGAATGCGGTATGGACACGGTGATTTCTTCATTCATAATTACACCGTGTGACACGGTGTCTGCCGGTGATTTTTTAAAAAACGACCACCGCGTTGGGTGTTTGAGACGTAATACACTTGGCACGTACTGTACAGTTAAAAATGTATGGATGGCTCCGACGTTGTGCACATACAATGCTGTTATTGCATTGGTACCAATGATCTTCAATTTTGCCATTTCACTTTTAACTTATCAAATTTAAGTTTGTCAAGTTGACAATGTATCAATCCCTAACCACCGATCACCCACTGGCTTTTGTGCTCGAAACATCCTGAAAATAAATCTTAGCAAACAAGCTGTTAATTGAAAATAGAATATGTTTTCATTTTTGGAGTTCACGTAAAAAGACATTTCCGGAATCCAATATAAGTATTTCCATTAGTCCATTGAATCCAGCACCTTATGTAACAACATGTGGACAACAAACCACGCCCATTTTACAACCTTTGTCAGTGTATATTTTCATGTAGTGTGAGATATGGCAGTTGTCAATTTATATAACCAGAAAGTCATCAAGCCAGAAAATAAGCCGACTGTCATCTGCAAAATGAGGTCCCCAGAGGGTGAATTTAGTGATGCTACCCTGCATAGCAGGGTAGCATCACTAAATTTACCATCTGTGAGCCTCAATCTGAATCACGGTCACAAACTAAACAGAAAGAGGTACCCTGAGGATAAATTGGCCCACTGTATGGGATAGCATCATCAAATTCACCCTCTGGGGACCTCACTTTGCAAATGTCAAATGGCTTATTTTCTGACCTGTTAGTCATGCTTTCTGTTTATAAAAAAATTTCACTTTTAACTGAGTAACTAACCTGGGCACTGTAAGCTTTAGTGTAAATGTCTTCTAAATCGGCTCTTTACCTAACGTAATGGCCAAAACCATCAGATACTGTTCAAACTCAGATTGAGACCCCTCATTGTTTTTTTCAGTGAATTCCAAATATAAAAATATATTCTATTTTCAATAAATAGCTTGTTAGGACTTAAAAAAATAAAAATGTGTTTCTCAGGCCCTCCTGCATGGTCCTTTTGGCTGCCGCATGCTCTCTTTTTATAACCGATCCAAACTTAAAAAAATCAAAATCAAATGGTTTATGTCTGATATTTTACCCAAGTTAATAAAATTGTCCCTTGAGTGCAAGAAGGCTTTGCAATGCTTTAGCATTGCAAAGCCTTATTGCACTCAAGGGATGTAATACACCACTACCCATGCTATTCTGTAGGTTATGAGGCCTAAAACATAAAACAAATCAAGAACATGAACTTTTTAATGGTAAAGAAATAATTACAAAAATAAAAAATAAAATAAAAAAACGCCCGCCCGCATGCAATTTTACAAAAAATGGCCTGAGAAACAGAAGATCTACTTTGTGAGGCCTTAGCAATGAAAACATTTGAGCCCCAGTTCCAACTTAGCCTCACAATAAACCTTTTTTTTCTTCCCCAAACCATTTTGTCACAGTCTGTTTGCAACTACACTTCGTTCCACGGGGTGACGTGTAGACAGCCAATCTGGCTATGTCACCCCCTACAGTATACTATTTATTAAACTTATGAAATATATGTATTTGTAACCATTATTTATGTATACTGTGAATAAATTATCTGAATATCTGAATCTGAGGTTAAACGAACCCTCCAAAAGTCGAGCCAATCTCATTCGAACCTTTATCCAAATAGACCATTTGGGAGATGGGGTGGGGAGGGGGGGGGTGGTTGCACAGGGGAGCCAAAGGTTTTAGCATGCTGCTGCGTGCTGGGTACCACATGTACATTGGGGAATGAAACCCATTACATCCATCATTTGCAGTATTTACTAAATTGGTAGGCCATGGTCCAATTCAAACAAGTCTAGGGAGAGTGCCACCAAACCATCGGAAGCAGATAAGCCAGACGGACCACAAATGGACCACAAAGATGGGGAAGGGGAGGAAGACAAGGTGGGGAAGGGGAGCAAGAGGAAGGACAGCTACAGCCAGTAGATGACATACGAGGTCCACCATAGGGTGCTAGGGCCATGATTTTCCCAACCAAGTCCCAATAGTGAGATTTGGGGTTGGGGTGGCAGTGAGGCCTACTGCAACCATGTTGCAGGGGACCTGAAACTTAAATAAAATCTTAACCTACAGGGGCAGCTCTACTGTGAGTCTGTTAGTCTGTGAATCTGTTCACATTTTTCTTTAGCACAGGCTACACCCGTAGTTCTTGTCTGATCGTCTCGAAATTTCAAATGCAGGTTTGGGGTCATGTGTAGATGAGAATGTCCCCTTTTGGTCGCAATCGGTCAACTGGTATGGCTGCCCGAGCCCAAAACCCCAAAACCATTAGCACAGACTATAGGTCGTATTTATGAAGGGATTTCATTGTAACTTGGTAGGATGCCTCTGTATAATGCCTAGATGAGAACGTCCCCTTTTGGTCATGATCTGTCAACTGTGATGGCTGCCCAAGCCTGAAACCCAAAAACCTTTAGCACAGTCGGCAGGTCATATTTAAGATGGAGGGATTTCATTGTAACTTGGTAGGATGACTCCGTATGATGTCTAGATGAGAACTTCCACATTTGGTCGTGATCTGTCAACCGTGACGACTGCCCGAGCCCCAAACCCAAAAACCTTTAGCACAGTCTACAGGTCATATTTATGAAGGGATTTCATTGTAACTTGGTAGGATGACTCCAAATAATGTCTAGATGAAAACATCTCCTTTTGGTCGCGATCATTCAGCCTTGATGGCTGCCCGAGCCCAAAAACCTTTAGCATAGTCTATAGGTTGTATTTATGGAAGGATTTCATTGTAACTTGTTAGGTTGACTCCATATAATGCCTAGATGATGGCATCCCCTTTTGGTTGTGATTGGTCAACTGTGACGGCTTCAGGGCCCGAAGCCCGTAAACCTTGAGCACAGTTTACAGGTCATATTTATGAAGGGATTTCATTGTAACCTCGGAGGATCACTCCAGATGATGCCCAGATGACAACGTCCCCTTATTGTCACGATCATTCAACCATGATGGCTTCCCGAGCCCAAAACTCGAAAAACTTTAGTACAGACTACAGCTCGTATTTGTGAAGGAATTTCATTGTAACTTAGTAGAATGAAGAGGACATCCCCTTTTGGTTGCAATCGGTCAACCGTCATGGCTTTACAGGTCTGAAGCTCGAAAATCTTTAGCACAGTCTTCAGGCCATATTTATGAAGGGATTTCAATGTAACTTGATAGGATGACTCGTTTTGGAATAATTTCACTGTATCTTGGTAACTTTTGTTAACATACATTAACTGTGAGGGCCACATACATTAACTGTGAGGTCCACATTAACCCACTTCTCAGCTCTTTAGTACAGTGTATGCCTCATATTATTTTTATTAAAAACATAGCATACAGGGAACAGAAATTAACATATTCCCAATTATCACGTTTCTTGTCTTATTTCATAATTCTTTCATAAACATTGAATATTATCCTTTTCATCAAACAAAACACACAGACAGGTTAAGCTACAGTGTCATTGACACTTTCATTTGAGGATGCCAGACACAAATCAATGAAAGAATTGGTGGATCCAAGGCTGTTATTGGATGACGGAAGTGTTCAACGGTGGTTTTTGACGTTCAGGGCTGTCAAAATTATTTCATATTTCCTGATTTCGGGACATACGTCATCATTTTTGTTAATGATTGTTCCACTGTTTGTTAAGTATTCCTTCCGTATTCTTCCTTGAACCCTTCCTGTTAAACTCTTAAGCTTTTTTGGCTAATTTCTATTGATAAATTTCTTGGGAGTTTAACAATTATTACAGGATATTATTCTGTTTTTTTTCCCACGGTTACATCCTCATCCTAGGGGTGTTAGGTCATTTAGTCTTGCATCTTCTATCTGATGTATCGTTTCTTCTTCGTATGAAGATCTAGCTTTGCATCTGATAGCATTAAATTGTTTTCTGACTTTGGGCGTTTTTGTGTGCCTGATGTCTTGTTCACATTGACGTTGTTTACATTGACAAGGTCCTCATATATAGGTAGTTTTTTTATATTCTATTACTGTAGAATTACTGTAGGATATATGGATTATTATTCCGGTAGTGTAGCTCAAAAATTTGAATTTTGTCCACACTGGCTCTTCGGGATGCCTTTAGGCTCTTAATGTTCTCTTTGGGAACTTAGGCGTTTTTTTCAAAAAAAAATTTCCAAAAAATATTTTGAATTTAATTTTGATTGCTATTATTCATGTATCTTAATTATATATATTTTGTTGTGGAGTTTGGATCTCTAATATCGACTTCAGTTGATGCACTCCTGCGGACTCTTGTTATTCTTGTGTTCACTGAAATGACTTATGTTGGAGACGGGTGTCGTGGTATGTTGTTGACAGTGAGGTTCTGAGGTCAGGCCTCTCACTGTGTTATAATTCATTTTGTCAGTTTCTATTTCAGAGGAACATGAACATCGTGATGATATTCTGACACCCATCCAAGTGTGCTACCGTCGTCGTACTCCGTTGAGCATATAGAGCTAGCTGCAGTGCTCATGATTGCAAGAGTTAGGACCTTTTGTTAAGGGTTTTAATCTCTTGCAAGCATCTAGCTCGACCGGTGAAACGGTACTCCGTCTGTGGGTGCCATGACGCCAGGTAAATCCGTTGCGGTCTAAGAAGTGGATTGGGTAGAGTGAGCACTTTAATATAAATAGCTCACCCAGTTACGACGGAAATAGGAAGGAAGTCAACAAATTTGTTGTACTCGGCGAGGTCTATAGACCGCGAGTGGGAGAGGACCCTCTCTAACCTAACAGACATTTGGGGCCAAATGTTGTTATGATAAACTTGCACAAGACGGAGCATACGTCTGCCCACTGCTCGGGACGCTCTGTTTAGTCTGCAGCCGGGTCGGCTTCTGTCTCGGTTTTCTCTGCTACGTTATTAAAGCACACACGACTGCATCTTAGCTACCCGACTTCGGATATCCAGGCTGCTACACGAAGAAGGAATTACTCTTCGCCCGTGAAGTCGGATCTTCCGGTAGCAAGGGAGACGAGGTCTCGATCATTGGGACGTTCGGTGAAGAGATCCATCTCCGACACACCGTCCCAGGAGCAGCAAGCGGCTACGAAACAGAAGACCCCTGCTCATCAGGCCTCGATGACGGACTTGCTGTCGCAGATTGCGCAGCTGATCGCAGCATCCCAGCAAGTGCAGATGCAGCCTCCCTCAGACTTAGAACCTGAGCTGCCGGACGGTGCTGGGTTGTTCCAGTCGTCTGTTCACGCAGATGCAGTGGACCGAGATTCGCAACTGATTCTCTCAGATGGTGAAAGGATAAGGAAGAGGATTACCCTTCCCTTTCGGAACTGCACAGGGTTGCGACGGATTTCATCCATCAATACTACCCTGAATTTGTTCTGACGAATCAGAATGCTGCGACGACAAGGAAGAAACCGCTGGCGTCGCTGGACACAGACTTTATCTGGACAAAGGAGGAAGTCCTTTCATTTCTGGTCCAGTCTAGGCAGTTGTCGCAGGCCTTCGATCATATAGACGCCGCCGTATTTAACCTCTTGAGTGTGAGAAGGAAGGTGCTTTCTTAGCTACATCTTCCATAAACATATCGTTTCATGGACTACGTTCATTTAAAAATGGTTGGAAAAGATGTTCAGAGAGCTCCTCTGCGTTTGAATGAGCAGCCCTGGGGTCTAGATGTATCCTTGCCTGCATCATTCACTATTCGCTCAGACACAATTACAATGGCAGTTTCATCAAGTAGAGTGAATTTGGACACAATGTCTTACGCAGATCACCTTATCAGAGCTATGACGCAACGTCTCAATGGGAAGGAATTTGAGGATGTTTGTACCTCTCTTAGAGCTCTTTCCAGGGCAATTTGTATACCATGTATAACTCCGCCCTTACAGTGGCTAATCTGGAGTTAATCAGACGTGATGCTGCCCTTGCGTCATCATCACTAATATATATGACAAGGTGAAAAGCTCTCTCCAAGTCACTCTGGTCTCCGGACATACTATTTTGGACGACAAGCTTTCGTCAGCCCATGATCAGGCTATTCAGAAAGCGCCAAGTGATCTGCTATTGAAGTCGGTGTTTCATCAACCCGCTTCAGCAGACAAGAGTAAACAAGGACATTCCGGATCTAAACGTCAAAAGGGAACTCCTCACGAGTGTACAAGAAGCCCTCTTAAAATTACTCTGGAGGTCGTCAATATAGCGACTCGGGAAAGGGGCATAGGTCTGATCTGGACTATCGGTCAGACCCCCCTAGGCTGATGGGATGAGGTTTTTCGTGGGGAGGACGTAGTTTCTCCTCCCATAAGCCTTACATGTCATACAGGTGAGAAGTGTAGTCTTGGACGGCCTACGGCTATCATTCCAAGTGGCACCCCCACTAACAAGATGTCTGCATTGGTCAGATCTTCCGTCGGATCCTTTCAAAAGAGAGTCTCTCCTAGCTTAGGTACAGGCTCTATATTAAAGGAAGCAATAGAGGTCGCCTGGAATCAGGATTCTCAGGGTTTTTACAGTCACTTGTTCCTCGTACCGAAGCCAGATGGCTCGTTCCAACCAGTAACAGACTTGAGCTGGATAAAGAAGCTTATCATGGCTCCAAAATTCTGTATGGGGACCATTCGGTCGGTAAGAGCGAGCATTTGAGTGAGCGACTATGCGACAAGCATAGATCTAAAGGATGCGTACTTTCATGTCCTGGTACATCCGGCATTCAGAAAGTACCTGCAGTTTACCATACAAGGGAAGGTGTATCAGTTCACAGCAATGTGCTTTGGTCTGAACCTGGCTCCCTGGTCATTCACTCGTATAATGAAGTCGGTAATGTCATACTTCCGAGCTCATTCGTCTGTGGTAATGTGGGCTTACTTGGATGACATTCTTCAGAGATAAGGCAACAGAATTATTCTTCAGAACAATGTTCAGAGTCTGCTTCTTTTTTTCCGACATCTCGGTTTCATCGTAAACAAGAAAAGGTCGGATATAACTCCGTCCAAGTCTTTCACTCACTTGGGAATGAGCTTTGAGACTCACAACAATCTGGTTCGTCAGCCGTTACCCAGAGCGAAATTTGTCAGTTGTTATGCTCGCTTTTGTCTACACTCAGGTGCATTATCTGCGAAGGAATTCATGTGACTGATGGGGCTGTACAGAGCGGCTTCGGATATTATTCTGATGAGTTGCACGTGTCCCCTCCAGATATTCTTTACTCAGAACTGGAGTGCGAAGACTCATTTGCTCGAAACCAGTATTGTTTTAACGGACCAAGTAAAACAGGGGTTCAGATTTGGGCAGATATTCAGTGGTTAACTCAGGGAGTTCTGCAACTTCCGGATCTGGCTTTCACGATTATGATGAATGCGAGTCAGACGGGTTGGGACACGACCCTAAGTCCCACAGACTTGAAGTGTCAGGGTCTTTGGGACCCTCGGTTCCTAGAGAAGCGCATAAACATCAAGAGATGATGTTAATTTGGTTAGCGCTACAACATTGGATTCACATAATACGAGACGTCCATGTTCAATTTTTGTCGGACAATTCGACAGTAGTAGCTTACATCAGGAACTAAGGTGACACTCATTCAATGCCATTATGCAAATTAACGGAGAAGATTCTCCTATACATCATGAATCATCATGTTCATCTTTCTGTCCGTCATATACCGGGTCATTTGAATGTACTAGCAGACTTGCTCTCTTGGAAAGGTCGCCTGTTGCTATTGGACCGGACTCTCAACAAGCAAATATTCAGGCAGATTTGCAACCAGTGGGCTCGTTCCATGATAGATCTGTTTGCGACACACCAGAACAATCAGTTACCGACATTCGTGTCGTCATGCCAAGATCATTGAGTGTACGCAGTAGACGCTCTGTTGATTTCATGGAACGGAATGAGAGATTAGGCGTATCCTCCAACTCTGTTGATTTAGCAGATTCTGTTTAGTCAGGGTTTCCGCTAGACCGGCAGCAGGACCCATTCCGGACCGGACCCATTCCCCCCCGCCGATCATACTATGATCAGTCAGAAAAGCTGGTGGTTAAAATGTCGAGTACAATGCTGTATCGTAACGACACTCGGGATCCTTTGTTTCCACGAAATATAGGCATAATTATGTTGTATACTATGCCTACTATTACTGACGACAACTTGATACCTTATAACCCCCAGATGAGAGGGGGGAAACAAAGTTCAAATCCTAAACGTCGCCTATAAAATTTGGGACTCAAATTGTCGTGTTTGGTCCGAAATCACTGGCTTTTATTTTGAGCGATAAATGTTGTACTTGTTTTGGAAGCTGTCACTTGTTTCAAATGAGTGTGCAGGCTGCTGTCAGTAGTTGTCTGAAACATGCCCACAACATATAGTTTTCACAGTTTTCACAGTGGTTGAATATCATCAGAAGGATACTGATTGAACACTGCCACTTTCGAACGGTGCACAATTCATTGTGAAAAACGGGTGTTCAGAAATTAATGAGAAAGTGGTAATTAAAAATAAAAAATAATTACAACTCTGGTATTTGAGAAATATATAACAATATAACCAGGGATATAATTTATGACTTATTGGTTCAATAAAACATGCTCATTTATCAAATCACCATGCCCTGCAACATGTGAAGTTATGACTTTCAGTGTAAAATCATTTTTTCGAATTTTGCCAAGGGAGGCAACTATTTTGTTATTCATATTTCGCTGTGTAAATTTTATCTGGTCTTCATATTATGAATTTTTTTATTGAGTTTGTGTGAAGCTATATTTTGTTTTATTCGTAAAAAATGTACATATTTAAAAAAATAGCTATTTTTAAACAGACTATGTTTGTTTGTTTTCAAGGGGGTGGTTTGCAGTGTTGATTAACATGCTTACAAAGCACCCCCTGGGCTTCTACACGGGTCAGTACGGTAATTGCATGTGCATGACATCACACGTCTGCATCATGGGTCTTTTCGAATATTACCGCGAGCGGTTGTAAACAAAGTTCAGTCACTGTTAGGATTCGTGGATTTTGTGTTGTTTTGGGTTTGTATTTTTATGAAACCTCCGACCAGATGTAGTATTGTGTGTCCCATGGAAATTTAGAGAATTGTAGGAGGAAAAAATACATATTTTCCACATCAATTATTCAGCATTTTAGCGACAAGAATGCCCCCAGAGGCCACCAGAGAGCACCTAAAAATCAAAATTTTCATGAGGGGAGAACCCCCCCCCCCCCCCCCCAAACCAGCCTCTAGACGCATGTGCCTTGTGCTTGCACGTGATTCGGCACGTGCGACAGACACCTTTGGCGTCTGAGTTTCACTTTCTTTAAACTACCAGACCCACAAATTTTCCCCTAGCGGAAACCCTGGTTTAGTTCAAACAGTCTCGTTGTGAAATCCTGATAGTAGCACCTCTGTAGTCACAGAAACTTTAGATCAATCTTCTCAGGTGTCTGTTATGGGACATTCCCCGGGAGCTTCCTCCACGAGAGGACCTTCTTTATCAGGGTAAGTATTTGTTCTTCATGTCCTTCTCCCTTAGTGGCATTATGGAGTCGATAGATGTGAGAGAGCCTTGTGGTTCCTATACTATTTGATAACGAACACAAGAACGATTCAAGTAATGCAGGTGAAGGGGATTCGTTATGAATTTGAATCCCCCACACCGCCAATGTGTTAAGAGACGATTACCGAGCAAGACATAGTTTTCTTCCCGTAAGCCTCATATGCATTTACGTACATACATACATTTCATGACTTCTCGATTGGCGGCTGGGTCATGTTCTATGGTGACCTCATGGGCACATCCACTTTCTAGTTGGTTGGTTTCCTGTGGTTGTTCGTCTATATGTCATATAGAAGCATATGATTCATCGTCAATAAATTGCTAGTCATGGGGTACCTGGGAGGCTGTCTAGTCAGTTAACTGGTATTCAGATGATTACATGCGGAATTTCAATGCTCACGTGCATAATAATCACATTATTAGGCAGACGTATTATTGTATATTATGGACCTTAGAAACTATGAATTATTTCGGGGGCAGTCCGTGGCGAGTCTGTTAATCATAGCTCGATCCATTTCTAGATCCAGGTTTCTATTAATGGCGGTACCCAATCGAATACATCTTGTCTTATACTCTCATATATGCGCACGTTTCCAGGAACATATATATCGGATAGAACACGTCTGGGAGTGTTATTCACTGGAATTTATTGTACCCCTGAATGGGGTCACCTGTGGGTTACCTTGGAAGTGTGTTTACTCTCCAGAGGTCGTCCATTGTGATTCTATTGGACATGTGTATGTTATATATTATATCGCCGGTTTTCGACCTATCTGCGTATGCCGACTTCGATATACATTACAAGTTGGCGATATTAATTACCAGGATCGCTGTTATAGCCCTAGCTTCTGAAGTGGCATTAAGCACCAATTTATTAATAATAATAATATTCTATTATTCTATTCAATGAATATTTATATTGTTATTTGGTACCGCTTTTTCTGATTCCAGAGTGCTCCCCTCTTCTTTTTTAAAGATTCCTTCAAAAAAGGAGGGAAGGGATTTTTTTTTACCTCTCCTCCAGCTTGATAAGTATGTAACTATGAGTGAAGCTGTTTTGTTTGTAGAATATATCCTGGATACAGCTTGTGTTTTATTGTATATGGCGTATGTTTGTGGGGGATAGCCTCTCATTCTCAAATACACCATCCTAATTTCTGGGGCTCAGTCCGGACTAGCCTTAAAAAATTGGGAAGTTGTTACATCCAATTAGCATAGTCTTGATGCTAAGAATATGGGATTACTTGAATTTGGCTCCTTATTGATGATATGTCTTCCCTATTACTGTATAGAGAGACATGCATGTAATTCCTTTTAAATTTATTTTTCTTTCACCTTGGATTACAGGCTATGGAACTATGTTGGTCTACTAACTCTGAAGTCCTAGGCCCTCCGCCTTTTTACGATTCAGCTTAGTCTGGGCCATTGGGTAATAGTATAAAAATATTATAAATTTAAAGTAATTTGTACATTTTTAGCTCAACTTTGGCAAAGCCAAATTTGAGCTTTTGTCATGGACCATCGTCCGTCTGTCCATCTGTCCGTCTGTCCGTACGTCAACAATTGGATACGGCTCGGGCTAGAGGTCGTATTTATGAACCGATCTTTACGAAACTTCTTGGGTTCCTTTGTTATGAGTGTGGGACGAGAACGAGTGTTTTTGGGTGCGGTCCGAAATTCAAGATGGCTGCCAGCCGCCATTTTGTACCGACGATACAGAAATCTGTTTTTTTGTACAGAACTTCCATATGAAAGCTCTGATTTGAATAATTTTTTGTATGAATGTTTAGTACCATGGGATACATCACATATAATACAGGTTTTTTTCTCGTGCGTAAATTGTGCAAATTAGACTAATTTTGATGTTTTTTGGGGTTATTTTCAGCACTGTAAGTGCAAATGCCAATACGGCTCGGGCTAGAGGCCGTATTTATGAACCGATCTTTACGAAACTTCTTGGGTACCTTTGGTATCACTGTGGGACGAGAACGAGTGTTTTGGGGTCCGGTCCAAAATTCAAGATGGCCGATGGCAGCCATTTTGTACAAAATTAGGTGCAATCAGATTTTTGCACAGAACTTCCATATGAAAGCGCTGATTTGAATAATTTTTTGTGTGAATGTTTAGTACCATGGGATACATCACATATAATACGGGTTTTTTTCTCGTGCAGAAATTATGCAAATTAGATGAACTTTGATTTTTTCAGTGCGACTTACACACAGTAAGTACACATGTCAATACGGCTCAGACTAGAGTCTGTATTTATGAACTGATCTTCACGAAATGTCTTGGGTACCTTTTTTATCACCTTGGGATGAGAACGAGTGTTTCTGGGTGCGGTCTAAAATTTAAGATGGCTGCCAGTGGCCATTTTGTACCGAAATTAGGTCTAATCAGTTTTTTGTACACAACTTCTATACAGCTCAGACTAGGGGCCATATTTATGAACCAATCTTTACGAAACTTCTTGGGTACCTTTGTTATCACCTTGGGATGAGAGCGAGTGTTTTTGGGTGTGGTCCAAAATTCAAGATGGCCACCAGCAGCCATTTTGTACCAAAATTAGTGCAATCAGTCTTTTGTACAGAACTTCTGTATGAAAGTTCTGATTTGAATAAATTTTTGTATGAATGTTTAGTAACATGGAATACATCACATATTATAAGGGTTTTTTTTTTCGTGCATAAATTATGCAAATTAGATGAACTTTGATTTATTCAGTGCTACTTACACAATGTACCGGTAAGCACACATGTCAATACGGCTCAGGGTAGAGGCTGTATTTATGAACTGATCTTCACAAAACTTCTTGGGTACCTTTGTTATCACCTTGGGATGAGAATGAGTGTTTCTGGGTACGGTCCAAAATTCAAGATGGCTGCCAGTGGCCATTTTGTATCGATATTAGGTCCAATCAGTTTTTTGTCACAAGTTCTATACAGCTCGTATTTATGAACTGATCTTCACAAAACTTCTTGGGTACTTTTGTTTTCACCTTGGGACAGGAACGAGTGTGTTTTGGGGTGCCTTTGATATCACTGTGCTATGAGAACAAATATTTTGGGGTTCAATCAGACCCACTCTGGGACTCAAAGATTTTTTTTTAGTTTAGCATCTGACTGTCACCCACCTTTACAATACTTTACCTATACATTTGTTGCAGGCAACGGTCAGTATTTATGTACAGACCGTTACAATACTTTATATGTACCTTTGTTATCAGGTCATTACCTAGATGTTTGTCATTGCTGTGTCACATACTATACATGTACATGTCTTTGTCTTGACAAGTTGAGCTACAGTGTCATTAACACTTTCATTTATACTTACCAATGGCCCAGACAGGTTTGGCCCTCCCATGAGTGGGCACTCATACCTCCCCACTGAGTTATTTTGTAGTACTCTTTTCTACAAAGAATGATGTTGGCACTAATTTCGGTCACTTCCTGGTGACTGCACATGCACAGAGAGTCAAAGTATGGAGGACCAGATAAGAATTTTAATTTTCTGTTTTGCAAGCAAATTTTGGGGATTGGGGGGTTCAAAATTTGTGTTTGGCCCTTGATATCTTTGAGTTAGCACCAGCTAAGTCTGGACCATTGGTAAGTATAAAAAAATATACAAATTACTTTAAATTTATAATTTTCAGGACCCACCATCCCCCCTTTTATTTAAAAACAATTTTTTTTTACTCTCAATTTTTGGATACCCACCCCTTTAGAACTTTAAAACTTGTCTTCCTGAGAAAATAAAGTTTCAAATGCTCCTTGGTGAAGAGTACGGTGGAGCCCACTTAATTGGATATCTCTTAATTGTATACCCCTGTTAATTGAATATAATTTTCAAACACAGAACCATTACTATACCTTCAGTACAAATTTGATCTGTTAATTGCATATGGATTGTAGAGTAAACTCCTGTTAATTGTATATAAATTTTTATAATATGTCGAAAAAATTGCTGCGACACGCACCAAATTTCCTTTATTCTTCAATCTTTTTTGGCCTCACTACATCCAATACAGGCATTTATTCTATTATATCTTGTTTGACAGAGCTCTATGAGCTCTTTCAAACAAGATATAATAGAATAAATGCTCAGTTTACCTCCAGAACACAGGAAACTGACCAAATGCCTGTTAATTGCATACTCCTGTTAATTGAATAATTTTCACTGGCAAAATGGATATTCAATTAAGAAGATTCTACTGTAATATTGTAGTTATATATTGTAATCAATATAGATTACATTATAAAAGGAATTAGTTTTACCTTTCAGTTCATATTTCCAAACTCCCACATTTTCCACCTATTGATTACAAAAATTGTGTGAGTTTTCAACATTACACCTACCCAAATACTAGTAAAATGATTTAAATGTCACATTCAAACTCCATCAAAACACTCTGTTGGCATCCTTTCTAATTAGGCTTATTAGCTTAACTTGACAAAGTCCAGATAAGCTATTGTCATCACGCGTGCGGAAGTCTGTGAGTCTGTTCACATTTTCCTTTAGCACAGGCTACACCGCATAGTTCTTGTCTCATCATCACAAAATTTCATATGCAGGTTTGGGGTCATGTCTAGATGAGAACGTCCCCTTTTGGTCGCGAGCGGTCAACCGAGCCCAAAACCCGAAAACCATTAGCACAGTCTGCAGGTTGTATTTATGAAGGGATTTCATTGTAACTTGGTAAGTTGCCTCTGTATAATGTCTAGATTAGAATGTCCCCTTTTGGTAATGATCTGTCAACCATGACGGCTACCCAAGCCCAAAACTCAAAACTTTTAGCACAGTCTGCAGGTCATATTTAATATGGAGGGATTTCATTGTAACTTGGTAGGATGACTCCATATGATGTCTAGATGAGAACTTCCCCATTTGGTGGCGATCTGTCAACCGTGACGACTGCCTGAGCCCAAAATCCGAAAACCTTTAGCACAGTCTACAGGTCATATTTTTGAAGGGATTTCATTGTAACTTGGTAGGTTGACTTCATATAATGTCTAGATGAGAACGTCCCCTTTTGGACGTGATTGGGCAACTGTGATGGCTACAGGGCCCTGAAGCCCAAAAACTCAAAAAACTTTATTACAGACTTCAGGTCGTATTTGTGAAGGGATTTCATTGTAACTTGGTAGAATGACTCAGTATAATGTCGAGATGAGGACGTCCCCTTTTTGTTGCAATCGGTAAACTGTGATGGCTGCACAGGCCTTAAGCCCGAAAACCTTTAGCACAGTCTACAGGCCATATTTATGAATGGATTTCATTGTAACTTGATAGGATGACTCGTTTTGGAATAATTTCACAGTAACTTGGTAACTTTCGTTGACATACATTAACTGTGAGCGCCACATACATTAACTGTGAAGGCCACATTAACCCACACATCAGCTCTTTAGTACAGTCTACACCTCATATTATTTTTATTAAAACATAGCATACAGGGAACAGAAATTAAGATATTCCCAATTATCACAATTCTTGTCATATTTCATAATCCTTTCATAAATATTGAACATTATCCTTTTCATCAAACACAACACACAGACAAGTTAAGCTACAGTGTTATTGACACTTTCATATATAACATTACCAGTCTCAAACAGTATTGAATTGTCTTCAAAGGAATTCCCAGAAAATGTAAACTGAAATACTTGGTCCAGCAGCTTTATTTTTGTGAGTAAATTTTATAATAGCTAAGGCCACACAAAGTAGATCTTCTGTTTCTCAGGCCATTATTCGAGAAATTGCATGCGGGCGAGCGGTTTTTTATTTTATTTTTTATTTCAGTAATTTCTCTTTGCCATCAAAAGTTTATGTTCTTGGTTCAAGTTTTAGGCTTCATAATCTACAGAATAGCATTGGTGGTGGTGTATTTCATCCCTTGAGTGCAAGAAGGCTTTGCAATGCTAAAGCATTGCAAAGCCTTCTTGCACTCAAGGGACAAATTCATCAATATTTTTAACTTGGGTAAAATATCAGACATAAACTATTTAATTTTTATATTTTGAAAGTTTAAATTGGTTATAAAAAGAGAGCATGCGGCAGCCAAAAGGACCATGTGGGAGGGCCTGAGAAACAGATTTTTTATTTTTTTAGGCCTAAAAAGGCTGTTGAAGTTTTTTCACTTGTTTCATTGTTTTAACTTTTAAGACTGTTCAGAACCACCATATCTCTTAGAGCTGAACAGTTAAAGGATTTTCTTGATCGATTAATCACGTGTATTAACCTTGGTTAACCGGTTAATCACTTGCCCTAATAGGTAGCTGAATAACTGCCGTACTGTTGATGATTTACAGCATTAACCGTTTACCCAACGTAACAGTCAAAACCGGCAAGTGCTACATACAAAAATCTTCATTCAAATTTTATTGTTTTCAATTTTTGTCTCAAAAACATATCTTATGACCCTTCATTGGAACGAGCTCGTCGAACTCATTCCAATGGAGGGTCATAAGCTATTTTTTGAGTCAAAAATTGAAATTTTTTAGAAATTCAAGCATTGATTTTGCTAGTATTATCTGCTACCCACATTGGGTAAAGGGTTAAGAATGACCATTTCCAGCTACTGATAGAGTATAATTATCATGTAAGTAAACAAGTTTGTCAGCACGCAACTTGCATGCTTTATTCTGTCTCATATAATGACCATTTCCAGCTACTGATAGAGTATAATTATCATGTAAGTAAACAAGTATGTCAACACGTAACTTACATGCTTTATTCTGTCTCATATAATGACCATTTCCAGCTACTGATAGAGTATAATTATCATGTAAGTAAACAAGTTTGTCAACATGCAACTTACATGCTTTATTCTGTCTCATATAATGACCATTTCCAGCTACTGATAGAGTATAATTATCATGTAAGTAAACAAGTATGTCAACACGTAACTTACATGCTTTATTCTGTCTCATATAATGACCATTTCCAGCTACTGATAGAGTATAATTATCATGTAAGTAAACAAGTATGTCAACACGTAACTTACATGCTTTATTCTGTCTCATATAATGACCATTTCCAGCTACTGATAGAGTATAATTATCATGTAAGTAAACAAGTATGTCAACACGTAACTTGTATGCTTTACTCTGTCTCATATAATGACCATTTCCAGCTACTGATAGAGTATAATTATCATGTAAGTAAACAAGTATGTCAACACGTAACTTGTATGCTTTACTCTGTTTCATATAATGACCATTTCCAGCTACTGATAGAGTATAATTATCATGTAAGTAAACAAGTATGTCAACACGTAACTTGTATGCTTTACTCTGTCTCATATAATTGATGTAAGTCAGCGTGACAATGTTTGCCTGTTTTTGAGCAAGTTTGCTTCTTTGTTAACCCATATAATACAGTAGTTCAAAATTAACGATTAATCGATCAATTACTTTGATTGATCAAGACGGTGATCCTTGGTCAATCGATTAATCGGTTAACCGTTTCAGTTCTAATATCTCTATTTGAAAGTCTGAGAGAAGACTATTTTAACTTTTACAGATAAAAATTGAAGTAGTTGGGTTATTTGAACTTGAAGATTAATCCTCATGTTTTTTCTTGTCACTCATTTTTATCCCCCCCCCCCCCCCCCTTCCAAAAAAACAACAATTTGGGGGGATGCAGCCGTTGTACTGTCCATCCGTCTGTAGTCGGAGTTGGTTTCCACTGTTCAACTAAAATTCTATTTAGCTGACTGAAACCAGACTTGTCATGTGGGTTAGGCATGATGAGAAGAACACTATTCATTTTGGGATCATTGTGCCAAAGGTTATATTTTGCTGTTTCAAAGTCGAAAGTCTTCTGAAAATATATTGTCATTGTTATTTTTATTTGTACAAAGCTGTACAAGCTTTTTAAATTATATTAATTTGTGTTAAAATACGATCCAATCTGATTCATCGCAGGTTTTCTCAAGCCCAAACACTTTACAGATTGTCTTCTGAGTAGGTCTCATTATTTATCCTCATCAAACAGGAGCTGTAAACAATAATAGGTGATAAAATATTTAGCTACTGTCTGTAGTGAGTCAATGATTTGTTGTTTTTTATGGGTGTGGGGGGAGGGGATTCAAGTTTGTTCAAATCGGCCCCCTGGGTTCATATTTGGGCTCACTATAGAAGCCCGAATTCGAACTTAGTGCATTTCAGGCAAATTTCTTAAAAAAAATCTTCTTCTCCAGATCAAGCAGGCAGAATCTTTTGATATTTGGTATGCAACATTGTGGGGTGGATCCGATTCAGATTTGTTCAAATCGGCTTCCTGGGTTTATATTTGGGCTCAGTATAGGAGCCCAAATTTGAACTTAGTGCATTTCAGGCAAATTTCTTTGAAAATCTTCTTCTCAAGATCCAGCAGGCAGAATCTTTTGATATTGGGTATGCACCATGCTTAGGGGGGTGAGATTCAAGTTTGTTCAAGCCAAGTCCCTGGGTTCATATTTGCGCTCACTGTGGTAGCCCGAATTATAACTTACTTCAAAATGAGGAATTTTCTTTAAAAATCTTCTTCTTCAGATCCAGCAGTCGGAATGTTTTGATATTTGGTATGCAGCATACTTAAGGGGGTGAGATTCAAGTTTGTTCAAGCCATGTCCTTAGGTCCATATTTGGGCTCACTGTGGGAGCCTGAATGATAACTTAGTTCAAAATGAGGA
Source organism: Pictodentalium vernedei (assembly GCA_031216915.1). Classification (NCBI taxonomy): domain Eukaryota; kingdom Metazoa; phylum Mollusca; class Scaphopoda; order Dentaliida; family Dentaliidae; genus Pictodentalium; species Pictodentalium vernedei. Next base: position 10,032,422 of record CM062292.1, read on the forward strand.
ATTTTCTTTAAAAATCTTCTTCTTCAGATCCAGCAGTCGGAATGTTTTGATATTTGGTATGCAGCATCCTTAAGGGGGTGAGATTCAAGTTTGTTCAAGCCATGTCCCAAGGTCCATATTTGGACTCACTGTGGGAGCTCAAATTGTAACTTAGTTCAAAATGAGGAATTTTCTTTAAAAATCTTCTTCTTCAGATCCAGCAGTCGGAATGTTTTGATATTTGGTGTGCAGCATCCTTAGGGGAGAGAGATTCAAGTTTGTTAAAGCCAAGTCTCTGGGTTCATATATGGGCTCCCTGTGGGAGCCTGAATTATAACTTAGTTCAATATGAGGAATATTCTTTAAAAAATTTTAAAATCTTTTTTTTTTTAGATCCACTGGTCAGAATCTTTGGATATTTGGTATAAGCTTTTCTTAGGAGGAGCAGATGCAACTTGTTGAAATCAATTCTCTGGGTTGATATTTAGGCTACCATGTCAGGTGAGTGCCCTCAGGCCCCCTGTGGCCTCTTGTTTTATTACATTTCCATCAATGAATAAATTATTGTCAATTTTTATTACAGGATTAAAAGAGAAAGTAGAGAAAAACATATTAGACAAGTTGTACATCAGATACAATTAGTGAGTTTTACTGAATATTTGTTTTGTCAATTTTTTTCACAGCTATATAGTAGTTTGTCGGACTGAACGGTGATATTTGATTTTGAACTAGTGGAATGCTAAATTATTTTTCAAAGGTGATTTGTAGCATTACTATTTTTCAAGGATACAGTGCTACCTAGGGATCGCTATTTTTGCAAGAATTTGTTCATCAATTGTTTTGTTACAATTTGTTGGAGAGTGCCTGTTGGTACTCTCCAATAAATTATAATAAAGCAGTACTGTTCAAATATTTTTGTGTTCCTGCTGCTGAGCGAACAGGCTAATAAATATGGTGTAAAGCCACTAATGTGGCTCTCAGCACTACTCAGAAGAGCCATGATAGTGGCTTCCAGAACTCAACTAGTTAACAATACAAGGACCTACAGAAAAAGGATTTGGATTTGTTCAAATCAAGTCCCGGAGTTCACAAAAGAGGCCAAATTTTAACTTAATGCAATATGAGTAAAATTCTTTAAATGTCCTCTTCTTCGGTTCCAGGACTCAGTCTTTCTTTATTAATTTCCAAAGTGTGATTTACTGGGATTTCCGGGTTTGATTATAAACGATAACTTCACAAGAGAATTATGCAATCAACAGTTGTGTCATGTATCCGTGCGTGCAAACGAAGACGCTTTGCCATGGGTGTAATGGGTACTTCATTGTTTTTTTTTTCTGTTTTAAATCCTTTACCTAGCATGAAAAGCAAACGACACTTGCAAAAAAATGAATAAATATTATTTTCATTTTTTGTCTCAAAAACATAGGATATGACCCCTCATTGGAACAAGCTCGTTCCAATGAGGGGTCATAACCTATGTTTTAGAGACAAAAAATGAAAAAATAATCAAAATTAATTGGCGATTTTTTTAGAATAGCTCTGGCCGGTTTTGGCCATTACGTCAGGTAAAGGGTTAAATAATATAATTATCGTTAATAATGAAAAGTAATAAGGCCAAAAAAAAAAAAGGAATTGATTCTCAGGCACCGCCGCGTTGAAAAAAATGGCCCATGTTGGGCCTTTTTATTTGGACCGTCATTGCACGAAAATAGGAAACAGGGAAATTGAAAAGGGACTATTGGTTTTAAGGCCCAAAACCAACGAATAAACAAGTAAATATACACAGGCGTGTGTTAAGTGTGAGAGGGGAAAGGTTTTCGCCATATTTTCAGGAGATTGGGCACACACGGCAGGGGAATTCAAACGCAAACTTGACTCGGTCGATGTTGGGCGAGTTGTCCAACACAGGCATAACCCACCTTGTCGAATACTAAATGTTAAATTTGCCAGGTACTGGCATCAAGTAAACCTTTTTTGCTGTGAAAACACGAATGAGAAATAGTGAGAATAATCGGTACAGGTAAGTATATTTTCGGGGTGGGGAATTATCACTTACTAAAGAAATACAAAAGTCCAAATTCTGCTGACGTGTCATGAACATAACGGGAAAGAATGGGCAAACACTGAATGGAATCTGAAATTCAGATTTTTCCAGAGCAGTTGTGCATCAAGGGAGATTACTCAAAACACACGTGCGTTTCCCAATACGAATGACGTCTTCATTCAAAGTAAACAAACGAAGTCTTTACGGGCCGACACATCCAGCTTATTTTGTGTATTGAGTTGGGCCTATCCATTTATTAATTTCACCCATGGGAGATCGGATAGTGATATGAATGAAAGGGCTTCGCCGAAGTGGAAAAATAAAGTGATGTTTCCCTTTTTTAAATATCAAACTTGATCGCTTGGATGTATACGGGTTCAAACTATTTTTAATGGCGTAGTCTTTGGGAGGGGCTCTTTGACAGACGGCTGATGACGTTACAAGTGCTGTGTAAGTTCCATGCCGAGTTAACACCGGAAGCTTGCTTCCATTCTGGTTTGTTTTTGTTTCCCTTCTAAAATTTCTATCGTAAAAATGTTAATTTCTATCAAAATAACTCACAATGATACCAAAATAATACGAGGGTGGTCAATAATATCTATGGAAGACAACAGTACTTTGGGGGAGTTGGTTAAAAAACTGTTCGCCGGTGAGTTTGATAATGACAACGATGATCCAATACCACAGAACTTGAATCCGTTCTTGGAAAATGGTGAGAGAAACAATGAGATTTATTTGTACATCATTTTACAATATGCACTTTCCATGCCTTTTAGGTAAAAACAGACATCAGAAAGTGACTTTTGCCTCTCAATCCTTGCTCACCATCTGGAAGAAATAAAAATAAAAAATAAAAATAAAATCCTCCCTCCCTCATTGATTTGAAAAACAAAATTGCCTGAGAATCAATTGATTTTTTTTTTTTTGCCTAAACAGAGTAATTGCTTGCTTGGACTGGTTACATGAAATAATTCATTCGAGGCGAGGGTCTGTATTGTAAAACACTTGTGTGCATTCGCGCACTCGTGTTTGTACAACGTCCCTCACCTCTCATGAATTATTTCACGTAACCAGTCCAGTCAAGTGATTACTCTCTATATATTTGTAATTTTGATCCTTGGGAACAGATTCAGATTTGTTCAGATCAAGTCTCTCTTCCATAATTGGCATCCAACTTTTACTTCGTGCAATTTAACAAATATTTTTAGAAATCGTCTTTAGATCCACATATTGGAATCTTTTAATTTTTAGCTTAACTTGACAAAAGTCAAGATAAGGTATTGCCATCATGCGTGCTGAAGTCTGTGAGTCTGTTCACATTTTCTTTAGCAGTGCTACACACTATAGTTCTTGTCCAGTCATCACTAAATTTTATGTGCAGGTTCGAGGTCATGTCTAGATGAGAATGCCCCATTTTGGTTGTCATCTGTCAACCGTGATGGCTACGCAGGTTCAAAACATGAAAACGTTTACCACAGTCAACATGTATGTATGAAAGTATTTCATTGTAACTTGGTAGGATGGCTCCGTATAATGTCCAAATGAAAACGTCGTATTTTGGTTGGGTATGGTCAACCATGACAGCCACAGTGGTGCGTGACCTAGATTCCTTTAACACAGTCCACAGGTTGCATTTATGAAGGAATTTCATTGTAACTTGGTAGGATGACTCGGTAAAATGTCAAGATGAGAATGTCCTATCTTGGTCATGATCAGTCAACCGTGATGGTCACACGGGCACGTTACCTAAATTTTTTTAGCACAGTCTACAGTTCATATTTATGAAGCGATATCATTGTAACTTTGTAGAATGATTTGGTATGATGTCTAGATGAGACTGTCCTATTTTAGTCACGATCGGTCGGCTGTTTCTGTCGCTTGGACATGTGACCTAGATTCCTTTAGCACTGTCTATAGGTCGTATTTATGAAGGGATTTTATTGTAACTTGGTAGGATGACTCAGTATGATATCTAGTTATTTCATCCTGTAGTCCTGTATTGGTTGAGATCGGTCAACCATGAGGGCTGCACGAGTTCAAGTCTAAATTCCTTTATCACACTACACCTCTTATTAGGGCCACGCCGTGAGGCGGACGCCCTATAGTGATTGCTCTGTCCGTGCATCCGTCCGTCCATCTGTCCGTCCATCCGGGCTGTAATCTTTCTCTCTTAATAGATAAGGTTTTGATATTTGACATGTGGGTATATTATCTCAAGACGATGTATCGCGTACCAAGGTAACCATGCTTTGACCTTGAACTTTGGCCTCAAGGTCAAATTATTCCATTTTCGGGGTTCTTTTCTGACAAGTTCGTGTCCGGGCTGTAACTTTTTTCCCTTAATAGATAGGGTTTTGATATTTGGTATGTGGATAAATTATCTCAAGACGACGTGTCGCGTACCAAGGTTGCCATGCTTTGACCTTGAACTTTGACCTCAAGGTCAAATTATTCAGAATTTGGGGTTCTTTTCTGACAAGTTCGTGTCCGGGCTGTAACTTTTTTCCCTTGATAGATAGGGTTTTGATATTTGGTATGTGGGTAGAATATCTCAGGATGATGTGTCGCGTACCACGGTTGCCATGCTTTGACCTTGAACTTTGACCTCAAGGTCAAATTATTCCGAATTCGGGGTTCTTTTCTGACAAGTTTGTGTCCGGGCTGTAACTTTTTTCCCTTAATAGATAGGGTTTTGATATTTGGTATGTGGATAGATTATCTCACGATGGCATGTCGCGTACCAAGGTTGCCATGCTGTGACCTTGAAGTTTGACCTCAAGGTCAAATTATTCAGATTTTGTTGTTTTTTTCCGACAAGTTCGTGTCCAGGCTGTAACTTTTTTCCCTTAATAGATAGGGTTTTGATATTTAGTATGTGGGTAGATTATCTCGAGACGACGTGTCGTGTACCAAGGTTGCCATGCTTTGACCTAGAAGTTTGACCTCAAGGTCAAATTATTCCAAATTCGGGGTTCTTTTCTGACAAGTTTGTGTCCGGGCTGTAACTTTTTTCCCTTAATAGATAGGGTTTTGATATTTGGTATGTGGATAGATTATCTCAAGATGACATGTCGCGTACCAAGGTTGCCATGCTGTGACCTTGAAGTTTGACCTCAAGGTCAAATTATTCAGATTTTGTTGTTTTTTTCCGACAAGTTCGTGTCCAGGCTGTAACTTTTTTCCCTTAATAGATAGGGTTTTGATATTTAGTATGTGGGCAGATTATCTCGAGACGACGTGTCGTGTACCAAGGTTGCCATGCTTTGACCTAGAAGTTTGACCTCAAGGTCAAATTATTCAGAATTTGGGGTTTTTTTCTGTCAAGTTCGTGTCCGGGAAGGGATTTTAATCAGATTTTACCTATTACTTGAAATATTTTAGTATTACGGTTCACATCAGTTTATACCTAACATCGGTTAGTTGCTGCGGGGCCCACAGAGATGGATTCCATCTCTGTGATATCTAGTTATTCTTGTTGAATGCATAAACTATAAGGTACAGAACTTAACGTATTGTCAGTTGTCTCAATTCTTGTTCTATTTAATAATCCTTTCATAAACATGGAACATCCTTTCTTTTTGTATGATGTCTTGATGAGAACATCCTAGTTTGGTCATGATCTATTAACTATAACAGCTGTGTGGGTTTGAATCCTAAAGTCTTTATTTACCACAGTCTACAGATTGTATTTATGAAGCAGTTTCATTGCAACTTGATACAGTGGAGCTGACTTAATTGGATATCTCTTAATTGTGTATCCCTGTTAATTGAATATAATTTCCCAACACAAAACCATTTACCATGCCTCCAGTACAAATTTGACCTGTTAACTGGATATAGGTTATAGAGTAAACTCCTGTTAATTGAATAAAAAATCTTGTAACATGTCGAGAAATTACCCTGACTCTTCCCAGTTTTCCTTTGGTTGTCGACCAATTTGGCCTCAGTACATCCAATACAGGCATTTAATCTATTATATCTTGTTTGACAGAGCTCATGGAGCTCTGTCAAACAAAATATAATAGAATAAATGCTAAGTTTAGCTCTAGAATACAGGAAAGTGACACAATCCCTGTTAATTTAATGCTCCTGTTAATGGAATAATTTTCATTGGCAAAGTGGCTATTCAAGTAACAGGGTTCCACTGTAGTATGACTATGTCTGATGACTAGATGAGAACATCCTACATGTATTTTGGTCTAAATTGGTCATATTGGTCAGTGGTCAAAACATGGGTAATGATATAGTCGAGGGCCACTTGGATATGCTGAGCAGTAATATCTGGATCACTAAATTATCTAAATTACCCACATCATTATCATTGTCAGCAAATAATTTCACCACAACTTCATCGCTTGTAAATTTTTATGCCCCCCGACTTAAGTCGGGTGGCATATAGTGATTGAAGTGTGCGTGTGTCCGTCCGTGTGTCAATGTGTCTGTGTGTGTGTGTGTGTGTGTGTGTGTGTGTGTGTGTGTGTGTGTGTGTGTGTGTGTGTGTGTGTGTGTGTGTGTGTGTGTGTGTGTGGGTTTGTCTTACCAACTTGACGAGGTAACTAGACAAAAGAGTTTGCGTGTTTCGCCTTACCGAGGTACAAAAGACAAAAGAAACCCTTTACCTCGGTTGTTTTCCCAGAACTGTACCGGCAAAACGAGGTTGAAACCGTTAGTCCACACAAAGGACTAACAATGGGGTACCTCGGTATGTAGGGAAGACAAGACTGTGTGTGTGTGTGTGTGTGTGTGTGTGTGTGTGTGTGTGTGTGTGTGTGTGTGTGTGTGTGTGTGTGTGTGTGTGTGTGTGTGTGTGTGTCCGAGCCAATAACTCGAAAATGGTTGGGGCCACAGTCATCAAACTTCACACAATTATAAAGGACCATGGGAGGATGCGTCACACACCATAGCTGGGTTCGTTCCTTCAAGGTCAAGGTCACATTTCAAGGTCACACTAAAAATCGGTCAATATTCGTGCCTCAGCCATAACTCAGAAACGAATCATAGTACAATTGTTAAACTTTTTACAAATGTTAAGGACAGTCAGAAGGTGTGTCGCATATAATAGTTTCCGCCGCATCTGCAAGGTGAAGGTCATGGGGGGAGGGGGGGAGGCATGTGTCACCTTAGTAACATTCTTCTTGTTTTTGGACATGGTTATATTTCAAGAACATTAGGACACGTAACTCTAACTGGAAACCTGACATACGGTTGACTCTGGTATTTCCATAAAAACGATGGAAAGTATCAGAAAAAAATATTTGATGTCACATTGTCTGTCTCTAACATTAGTTACAATGTGTGTTGTATTGAGAATAACACTGTGCAGTGCATCCATTCTATGTATGTAATAACTTTGTACTCAGTACAAGGAAGCCCACTTAATTGTATATCTCTTAACTGAATAACCGTGTTAATTGACTATAATTTCCAAACACCAAACCATTTAACATACTTCCAGTGAAAAATTGACCTCTTAAATGCATATGGGTTATAGAGTAAACTCCTGTTAATTGAATAAAAAATCTTGCAATATGTTGTGTAAATACCCTGAAAATGACCAAATTCTCCTTGTTTATAGACATACTTCGCCTCGGCACATCCATTACAGGTATTTACTCTATTATATCTTGTTTGACAGAGCTCCATGAGCTCTGTCAAACAAGATATAATAGAATAAATGCTAAGTTTACCTCTAGAATACAGCACAATGACAAATCCCTCTTAATTGAATACTCCTGTTAATTGAATAATTTTGATTGACAAAGTGGCTATTCAAGTAACAGGATTCTACTGTACAGCCATATAGCTTATGGCATTGAAATTTGGGTCTGTTCTCAGTAAAGACCTATAGCAGCAAAAAGGTTAAGCTTTGGTACCTGCACTTAAGAATGGAGACCAGCACTCAATCAATTAACAAGCAAAAAAAAACATTTTAAAAAAATGAAAATAACAACCCCCCTCCCTTCTTGATTGGAAAATCTGGGGTTTTTATTTGGTCTACTCTATTTATTTTTAGTTGGAGGATTTATTGGATAAGAAGAAACAGGAGTTACAGAATTCACTTAGTGAAGTGAAAGCAGAGTATGAGAGAGATAAAGCTGAGGTAATTTTAATGCCGAGATAAGTTTCCCCGAAACGATTTAAAAAATAAAGTATTGCCGATGGCTGGTTATGGGTGTACAGTACAAGTCAAAATAAGTTGTAGTATAACTGCAATAAACTGAGTATTCTGCTGCTCCTGCACTGATAAGATAAGAATCTGACATCATTTTCTGGAAAGCTCTCATTGAGAGGTTTCCGGAAAATGATGTCAGCTTCTGATCTTATCAGTGTAGGAAGAGAAAGAGATACATAGTTTATAGTGGTTATCGTACAACTTATTTTGACTTGTACTGTAAGGTTAGTTAACCATTAACCCAATGCACAGGATATCCAAATTTATTCTTTCACTTATTGTTTTTTAAATTTAAAAAAAAAATCAACTTTACCATATCATGTCACCCTCATTCCAATGAGGGGTCACATGATATTGTTTTGATGAAACCTTTTGAAAGATAGATTTTTTCAACTGCTTAATTTGAAACTTTACGTTGGATACAGCCGATTCATAAGGTGAAGGGTTAAGAGGTTAAACAGAAACAAAATAGAACGATGAGGCTGGATGCATGTGTCACACATTACATCCATCATGGGAAAGAACTCTTGGCTTTTCCTTGAAAGATCCTTGCTGGATGACTGCATTCTCATTGGACTCTGACAAGGATGTTTTGTTATGGTAAATAAAATGAAAGAAATGAATTTTCATGGAAAAATTTCTATTTTGAGAAAGGTAGAGCCAGTTATGCCCCTGAGCTATGAAGGTGGTTTTGGTGGTCATATAGTGGCCTGTGTAGAGTTAGTATGCTTGGCATTTTGACAGTTGCTCGCCACTACTCAGTGGGTCTACTGAGGTACTCCAGCTTCTTACACCTGTAAAACTGTCTGACACGAGGTAACCCTAGCTGTCGAATGTGTCACTAAATGAGAATAATAAAAAATACCAGGTGACATACTCTAACCAATGAGCCACCATGCTCCCATTGGGAACACGGTGGCTCAGTGGTAGACTCTTGGACTTCTATGCTAGAGGTCCCAAGTTCGATCCCCATCTGGGGCGACCCGCGTTGTGTCATTGGGCAAGGCACTTTATCCCGGTTGCCTACATGAGGGCACAACGACGCTGTGTACTAAGGTGTACTGCACATCGATGGTGCAGACATGTTAATCTCCAGAATAATTTTTCAGGGAACCTGAGGATGATTTTCAGGGAAATGGGATGGATTTCAGGGAAAAGTTTGTGCAGGGACAAAACAAAAGAAAAAAACTTGCAAATTTTCTGCTCATGGACCACCATTAACACCAGGTTATATCCAGATCTAGTTGTCAGTTATGCCGATGCATTTATGCTATGTTAAAACATCATAAAATAATTGTTGATTCCCCCCCCCCCCCACCATCCTCTACTTCGTGACACCACCCACCCACCCCCACCCCCCCCCCACCCACCCACCCACCCACAGAGCATAAACACTTGTGATTTGCTTTTATCAAAGTCTACTAAGGTAATAATTTCCCAAATCTGAAAATGTTAACAGGAAAAGATGTCCTAATGTTCAGTTACTTCAAGATGAGTAGTACTTGGAAAGTATCTTTATCAAAATCCTTCATGCATGTGTGGACGTTTGTGCCCTGCACAAAACTTTTCTGTTCATCATTGAAGCATTTTTAGCCCGACTGTTTACAGTGAGGGCTATAGTCATGACTTTCATCCATCCGTCTGCCCATCTGTCCATCTGTTAACATTTAGAGTTTTGGTTAAAGTTTTTTACTGAAGGTTCAAGTGGGTTTTTTTTTTCCTGTTTAGTCATGACTTTCTTCTGTCTGTCTCTTAACATTTGGAGTTTTGGTTAAAGTTCGTGGTTAAATTTTTTAGTCAACCTTAAAGTTTTTGGGGTTTTTTTTCTTTTAAATTGATATTACTATTGATTGTATCATTCTCATTTTGTTTTTATTAGCCCGACTGTTTACAGTGACGGCAACAGTAATGACTTTTGTCCGTCTGTCCATCCGTCCATCTGTCCGTCTGTCTGTCTGTCCATCTGTTAACATTTAGAGTTTTGGTTAAAGTTTGTGGTTAAAGTTTTTTACTGAAGGTTCAAGTGGGTTTTTTTTTTTTTTTCTCTTTTTCCTGTTTAGTTGACATTTCGAGTTTTGGTTAAAGTTTATGGTTAAAGTTTTTTATTCAACCTTCAAGTACAGACTATACCCGGTATTTCTTGTCGGATTGTCACGAAATTTCATATGCAGGTTTTAGGTCACGTCTACATGAGAATGTCTCATTTTGGTCGTGATCGGTCAGTCGGTATGGCTGCCCGAGCCTGAAAACCATAGGCACAGTCTACAGGTCGAATTTATGAAGGGATTTCATTGCAACTTAACAGAATGCCTCTGTATAATGCCTAGATGAGAACGTCCCCGTTTGGGTATGATCTGTCAACTGTGATGGTTGCCCAAGCCTGAAACCCAAAAACTTTTAGCACAGTCTGCAGGTCATGTTTAATATGGACGGATTTCATTGTAACTTGGTACGATGACTCCGTATGATGTCTACATGAGAATTTCCCCATTTGGGCGTGATCTATCAACTGTCACGACTGCCCGAGCCCAAAACCCGAAAACCTTTAGCACAGTCTACAGGTCATATTTATGGAGGGATTTCAGTGTAACTTGGTAGGTTGACTTCATATAATTTCTACACATGAGAAAGTTCCCTTTTGGACGTGATTGGGCAACTGTGATGGCTACAGGTGCCCGAAGCCCGAAAACCTTCAGCACAGTCTACAGGTCATATTTATGAAGGGAGTTCATTGTAACTTCATAGGATCAATCCACATGGTGCCCAGATGAGAATGTCCCCTTTTGGTTGCGATCATTCAACCATGATGGCTGCCCGAGCCCAAAGCCCAAAAACCTTTAGCACAGTCTACACGTCATATTTATGGAGGGATTTCATTGTAACTTGATAGGTTGACTTCATATAATGTCTAGATGAGAACGTCCCCTTTTGGGCAACTGTGACTGCAACAGGGGCACGAAGCCCAAAAACCTTTAGCACAGTCTACAGGTCATATTTATGGAGGGATTTCATTGTAACTTGATAGGTTGACTTCATATAATGTCTAGATGAGAACGTCCCCTTTTGGGCAACTGTGACGGCAACAGAGGCCCAAAGCCTGAAAACCTTTAGAATATTCCACAGGCCATAATTATGAAGGGATTTCATTGTAACTTCTTAGGATCAATCCACATGATGCCCAGATGAGAATGTCCCCTTTTGGTTGCGATCATTCAACCATGATGGCTGCCCAAGCCCAAAGCCCGAAAACCTTTAGCATAGTCTACAGGTCATATTTATGGAGGGATTTCATTGTAACTTGATAGGTTGACTTCATATAATGACTAGATGTGAACGTCCCCTTTTGGATAACTGTGATGGCAACAGGGGCCTGAAGCCCGAAAACCTTTAGCACAGTCTACAGGTCATATTTATGGAGGGATTTCATTGTAACTTGATAGGTTGTCTTCATATAATGTCTAGATGAGAACGTCCCCTTTTGGGCAACTATGACGGCAACAGAGGCCCGAAGCCCAAAAACCTTTAGAATATTCCACAGGCCATAATTATGAAGGGATTTCATCGTAGTTTGGTAGGATGACTCCAAGTTTGTGGTTAAAAACCCAGACAAACAAACACCACCACAACCCCCCCTCCCCCTCCCCCCATTAGGCTTTTTTTCTTTTTCTTTTCTCCAATATACATTTTGAACTATTTACAGTCACTACATGCAGAACTTTTTTTTAAACTTACACCCCCCACCCACCAAGGCCCAATTAGGCACTTTTTTTTCTTTCGTCACAAATGCTTGTTTACAGTTTGGGTTAAAAACCCAAACACCCCCCCCCCCCCTCCCCCCCCCCCCACATTAGGCATTTTTAGCTCAACTTTGACGAAGTCAGATTTGAGCTATTGTCATGTCCCGTCGTCTGTCGTCCATCTGTCCGTCCGTCCGTCTGTCCGTACGTCAACAATTGGCTATGGCTCGGGCTAGAGGTCGTATTTATGAACCGATCTTTACGAAACTTCTTGTGTACCTTTGTTATGACCCTGGGACGGGAACGAGTGTTTTTGGGTGCGGTCCGAAATTCAAGATGGCTGCCAGCTGCCATTTTGTACCGACGATGCAGAAATCTGTTTTTTGTACAGAACTTCCATATGAAAGCTCTGATTTGAATAATTTTTTGTATGAATGTTTAGTACCATGGGATACATCACATATAATACGGGTTTTTTTCTCGTGCGGAAATTATGGAAATTAGACTAACTTTGATGTGTTTTGGTGTTACTTTCAGCACTGTAAGTGCAAATGCCAATACGGCTCGGGCTAGAGGCCGTATTTATGAACCGATCTTTACGAAACTTCTTGGGTACCTTTGTTATCACCGTGGGATGAGAACGAGTGTTTTGGGGTCCGGTCCGAAATTCAAGATGACCGATGGCAGCCATTTTGTACGAAATTTGGTGCAATCAGATTTTTGCACAGAACTTCCATATGAAAGCGCTGATTTGAATAATTTTTTGTGTGAATGTTTAGTACCATGGGATATATCACATATAATACGGGTTTTTTTCTCGTGCAGAAATTATGCAAATTAGATGAACTTTGATTTTTTCAGTGCTGCTTACACACAGTAAGTACACATGTCAATACGGCTCGGGCTAGAGTCTGTATTTATGAACCGATCTTCACGAAACGTCTTGGGTACCTTTGTTATCACCTTGGGACGAGAACGAGTGTTTCTGGGTGCGGTCCAAAATTCAAGATGGCTGCCAGTGGCCATTTTGTATCGAAATTAGGTCTAATCAGTTTTTTGTACACAACTTCTATACGGCTCAGGCTAGATGCCGTATTTATCAACGGATCTTTACGAAACTTCTTGGGTACCTTTGTTATTACCGTGGGATGAGAACGAGTGTTTTTGGGTGTGGTCCGAATTTCAAGATGGCCACCAGCAGCCATTTTGTACCAAAATTAGTGCAATCAGTCTTTTGTACAGAACTTCTGTATGAAAGTTCTGATTTGAATAAATTTTTGTATGAATGTTTAGTAACATGGAATACATCACATATAGTACGGGTTTTTTTCTCGTGCAGAAATTATGCAAATTAGATGAACTTTGATTTATTCAGTGCTACTTATACTCTGTAAGTGCACATGTCAATACGGCTCGGGCTAGAGGCTGCATTTATGAACCGATCTTCACAAAACTTCTTGGGTACCTTTGTTATCACCTTGGGACGAGAACGAGTGTTTCTGGGCGGGTCCAAAATTCAAGATGGCTGCCAGTGGCCATTTTGTACCGAATTTTGGTCCAATCAGTTTTTTGTCACAACTTCTGCACAGCTCATATTTGTGAACTGATCTTCACGAAACTTCTTGGGTACCTTTGTTTTCACTTTGGGACAGGAATGAGTGTGTTTTGGGTGCCTTTGTTATCACTGTGCTATGAGAACAGATATTTTGGGGTTCAGTCAGACCCACTGTGGGACTCAATGATTTTTTCTAGTTTAGCATCTGACTGTCACCCACCTTTACAATACTTTACCTATACATTTGTTACAGGCAACGCTCAGTATTTATGTACAGACCGTTACAATACTTTATATGTACCTTTGTTATCAGGTCATTACCTAGATGTTTGTCATTGCTGTGTCACATACTATACATGTACATGTCTTTGTCTTGACAAGTTGAGCTACAGTGTCATTGACACTTTCATTTTTCTATTTCCTCCTATATGCATTTTGAACTATTTACAGTCCCTACATGCAGAACCCTTTTTGTCCATTTGACTAAAATGCTTTTTTACAGTTTTGGTTAAAGTTTGTGGTTAAAAATCCAGACAGAAATTATCCCCCCCCCCCACCCCCCATATAAGGCTTCTTTTTCTTTCCTCGAATATGCATTTTGAACTATTTACAGTCACTACATCCGGAACCTTTTTTTAAACTCACGTAACACTCCCCCCCTCTCTGGAGGACCAATTAGGCACTTTTTTTTTCTTTCGTTAAAAATGCTTTTTTACAGACAGACACCACCACCCACTCCCCACCTCCACCCCCATGGTGCCAGTTAGTTATTTTTTTTTTCTCTGCTCAAAATGCATTCTGAAGGATTTAAACTGACCACATGTGGAAAAAAAAATGGACTCCCCTAACACACCCCACTCTCCCCCACCCCTCATCCACCCCACCTCCTCCTCACCCAGGGCCATTCATGCAATATTTTTATTTGGTACAAAATGCATTTTTAGCCTGACTGTTTATAGTCAGGGCTATAGTCATGACTTTTGTCCGTCCATCTGTCGGTCCATCCATCTGTCTGTAAACAATTGGTTTCCGACTGATAACTCCAGTTTGGATTATTTGATTTCAACCAAAGTTGATATGTGTATTTTCCAGCTAGTAATACAGGCCAGGTTTCAATATAGGTTCCACAACTTCTAATTATGGCTTATTACTCCTTATTGGAACAAGCTCATCAAGTTTGTTCCATTAATAGGTCATGAGGTATGTTTTGAAATAGAGAAATGAAAAAATAAAATTTGAATAGCAAATTTTGTATATCACGAGTGCAGCTATGGCAGATTCGTTAGGTAAACTGTTAACAAAAAATGGCTCTGACTATTTTGTGTCTAAGCATTGCCATTCCTGGGACAGTCGGGCTGCATGCGTGATATCACTCTAGTTTTTTTTATGTTTCATGTTATTTGGGGAAATATTTAACCCTTTTTTGTATGGCAAGTTAACTTTCAACTTCCAGGTTAAAGTTTTTGGTTAAAGTTTCCCCCAATATGCATTTTGAACTATTTACAGCCACTACATGCAGAACCTTTTTTTTTAAACCCATGTAACCCACCTTGCCCCCCCCCCCCCCCCCCCCAGGGCCAATTAGACACTTTTTTTTCTTTTGCCAAAAATGCTTTTTTACAGTTTTGGTTAAAGTTTGTGATTAAAAACCCAGATAAACACCCCCCCACCCACCCCCAATTAGGCATTTTTTTTTCTCCAATATGCATTTTGAACTATTTGCAGTCACTACATGCAGAACCTTTTTTAAAACTCACGTATCCCCCCCCCCCCCTCCCCAGGGGCTAATTAGGCACTTTTTTTTCTTTCATCAAAAATGCTTTTTTTACAGTTTTGGTTAAAATTTGTTAAAAACCTAGACAAACACCGCCACCACCACCCCCCCCCCCCCCCCCCCACAGTGCCGTTCGTTTAGGCATTTTTTTTCTCTTTGCTCAAAATGCATTCTGAAGGATTTAGACTGAACACATGCAGAAAAAAATGGGCTCCCCTAACCACAGCCCCCCCCCCCCACCCCACCCTTCCCCACCCCCACTCTCCCCACTCCGACCCCCACCTCCTCCTCACCCAGGGCCATTTAAGCAATATTTTTTCTTTGGTACAAAATGCATTTTTAGGTTGACTGTTTACAGTCAGGGCTATAGTCATGACTTTTGTCCATCCATCCATCGGTCCATCCATCTGTCTGTAGACAATTGGTTTCTGACCGATAACGCCAGTTTGGATAATTTGATTTCAGCAAAAGTTGATATGTGTATTTTCCAGCTAGTAATACAGGCCAGGTTTGAATATAGTTTCCACAACTCCCTACCTCCCAAACCGCTGAACCAATTTAATTGATATTTGAGATAATAGTTTGTTATGACATCGCAATTTCATTTTGTTCAAATCAGGTTGCCTCGCCCCTTAATAGCGCCACACCCAAAAAGTGTGCTTAAATCTTAAAAATCTTCTTCTCATGAAGCAGCAGTAGCAGAGACTTGGTATTTGGTGTGCAGGTTCCATTTGAGGTGTACACTCAGATTTGTTCAAGAGAAGTTTGTGGGGCTATATTTGCCGGCGTTATGGGAGGGGCAAGAATTTTTGCCCCTCCCAAAATTTCTATTTTCAAACCAAGAGGCAGATTTGAACCAAATTTGATATGAGGGCTTATTGGGTCATAAGTACTTAATTTATGCCCAAATTGTTTTTCCCGTCCCCCATGTGAACCGCAGGAGCTAAAAATAAAAAAAATTAAAATGCCCATATCTCCAAAACTACACGGCACTGAGACTTCTTATTTGGTGTGAAGCTTCCTTAGGACCAACAAAATGGAATGGAATGGTCCAAACAAATTGCTATCGGTTTTATCACGGGGTACTTTTCTGGGACTTTGAAAAAGTGCTAAGTCAGCATTCTTTAACACTGTGGGTAATGGGAAAAACATTTAAGACAACTTTTCTCCCAAACCACTGCTCCAAAAGCTTTCAAATTTCACATATAACATCTTTGGAAGATTGTTTCACATGTTTATTGAAATCAATTCCCTGGGTCCATATTTGGGCTCTCATGGGAGCCCAAATGTTTAAATTAGTGCAGTATGAGGAATATTCTTTAAAAATCTTCTTCTTCAGATCTACCAATAAGAATCTTTTGATATTTGGTATGCAGCATCCTTAGGGGGCTGAGATTCAAGTTTGTTCAAGCCAAGTCAGTGGGTTCATATTTAGGCTGAAAATTTGGGGTCCCGGTCCAGACTAAGAAATTTTGGACCAAAATCCGGAAATGAGTTTTTTTTTTTTTTATGCGTTTCGGTCAATTGGAAGACAAAATTTTGGACCAAAATCCGGAAATGAGTTTTTTTGTTTTTATGGATTTTGGTCAATTTTAAGACAAAAAAAAAATAAAATTCACACCAAAAATTTGGGGTCCGGGTGGGAAGTTAGTTTTTTGTTCTTTTATGCGTTTTGGTCAATTTTAAGAAGAAAAAAAATTTTAGGCTGAAAATATTTTGTTTGGGACTTCGAAAATTTCCGAACAAAAATAAAGAGAAATCTGTTTTTTATGCGTTTATCTCAATTTGGGGACGTAAAAGTGCAGGAACTGAAAATAGAAGGAAAATCCTGTGTATTGTGTGGGCACAATCGCTTCATCTAGTTGGTATATGCTTTTCTTAGGAGGGGCGTATGCAGCTTATTCAAGTCAAGTCCCTGGTTTGATATTTAGACTACCATGTCAAGTGAGCGCCCTCAGGCCCCCTGGGGCCTCTTGTTTTTTTAGCTCAACTTTGGCGAAGCCAAATTTGAGCTTCTGCCATGGCCCGTCGTCCGTCTGTCCGTCAACAATTGGAAACGGCTCGGGCTAGAGGCCGTATTTATGAACCAATCTTTATGAAACTTCTTGGGTACCTTTGTTATGACCGTTGGACGAGAACGAGTGTTTTAGGGTGCGGTCCAAAATTCAAGATGGCTGCCAGCCACCATTTTGTACTGACGATGCAGAAATCTTTTTTAGCTCATCTTGACAAAGTCAGGCTGAGCTAATCTCATCGCTTCCCGTCCATCGTCCGTCGTCTGTCGGCCGTCGTCCGTCAACACCATGTTTTGGTCTTCTCCTCCAAAGCCACTGGGCCAATTCAAGTGAAAGTTTGTGTGAGTGATGGTCCCAAAGGGGCATTTCATTTTTGTTCAACTCAGCATGCCCAGCCCCATAGGGAGGGAGTGGGGGAAAATGCTCCAAAATATTTAAAAAATCTTCTTCTCAAGAACCAGTGTGTACAATGACTTGATATTTGCTATGGAGCTTCCATATGAGGTGTAGAATCAAGTTTGTTCAAACGAAGTTCGTGAAGTAATATTTGGCTTTGTAATAGGAGGGGTAAGATTTTTGGCCCCGCCCAAAATTTCTATATTCTGAATCGATGGTCCGGTATGAACCAAATTTGGTTTGTGATAGTATTGGGTCATAAGTACTTGACCCATGCAAAAAAAAATATTCCCGCATCCCCATGGGAACCCTGGGAGCTAAAAATAGAAATATTTTCAAATGCCCATATTTCCCAAACCCCACGGAACAGAGAGCTTTTATTTGGTATGAAGTATCCTTATGACTAGTAGAATTGAATGGTAAAAAAAAATTGCCATCGGTTATGTTAGGGTGTTCTGTGATGGGCATAGAAAAAATGCTGAGTCAGCATATTTGCAAAACTTTTAAAAAATCTTTTCTCCAGAACCAATCATCAGAATATTTTGATATTTGGTATACAGCATTCATAGGGGGGTCAGATAAAAGTTTGTTGAAATAAAGCTCATTGGTTCATATTTGGGCTCTCTACAGGAGCCCGAAGTTTTAACATAGGGTAATATGGGGAATATTCTTTAAAAATCTTCTTCTTCAGAACCACCAGTCAGAATCTTTTAATATTTGGTATACATCATTGTTATGAGGGTCAGATTCTAGATTGTTCAAACCAAGTCCCTAGGTTAATATTTGGGCTTCCTACGGAAGCCCAAATTTGATCTTTGTTCAATATGGAGGGTAATTTAAAAAAATCTTCTTCTTCAGATCCATCAGTCAGAATGCTTTGATATTTGGTATGCAACAACTCTATGGGGGTCAGATTCAAGTTTGTTCAAATCAGATCCCTAGGTATATATTTGGGCTCACTATGGTAGCCCAAATTTTTACTTAGTGCAATATGAGAAAATTTCTTTAAAAATCTTCTTCTTCAGATCCACCAGTCGGAATGCTTTTATATTTAGTATACAACATCTCTAGGGGGGTCAGATTCCAGGTTGTTCAATTCGAGTGCCTAGGTTAATATTTGGGCTCCATATGGGAGCATGAAATTTAACTTAGTACAATATGAGGGAATTTCTATAAAAATCTTCTTCTTCAGATTCACTTGTCAGAATGCTTTCATATTTGGTATACAACATCTCTAGGGGTGTCAGATTCAAGTTTGTTCAAATCGGATCCATAGGTCAATATTTGGGCCCGCTATGGTAGCCCAAATTTGAACTTAGTGCAATTCGAAGAAATTTCTTTACAATTTCTCTTCTTCAGATCCAACAGTCAGAATGCTTTCATATTCGGTACACAACATCTCTAGGGAAGTCAGATTTATCTGTGTTCAAATCAAGAGCCTGGGTTAATATTTGGGCTTTCTATGGGAGCCGGAATTGGCCATTTTGCTGAAGAATTAAAAATTTTGTATTCAGTACCTTCTAGAGGTACTAAGATTAATCCACATAGGTTGTATCAATGGGCTTCATAGGGGAGCTCTGCATTTTACTTATGATCAACTGAAGAAAAGGCATGATGCCCAGATTATTTTTGTCACTCCTGATGGACTCAAGGATTGACAGGATTGACAGTGTAGCCTATGGAGATGGCTTGCTTAATGTAGACTCATTCTTGGACTCTGTTTAAATTGTGTTCTGTACAAGATGAGCACTTCAGGCCCCGTGGGGCCTCTTGTTTTTTTACAGAACTTCCATATGAAAGCTCTGATTTGAATAATTTTTTGTATGAATGTTTAGTACCATGGGATACATCACATATAATAACGGGTTTTTTTCTTGTGCATAAATTAAGCAAATTAGACTAACTTTGATGTTTTTTGGTGTTACTTTCAGCACTGTAAGTGCAAATGCCAATACGGCTCGGACTAGAGGCCGTGTTTATGAACCGATCTTTATGAAACTCCTTGGGTACCTTTGTTATCACCGTGGGACGAGAACGGGTGTTTTGGGGTCCGGTCCGAAATTCAAGATGGCCGATGGCAGCCATTTTGTACAAAATTTGGTGCAATCAGATTTTTGCACAGAACTTCCATATGAAAGCGCTGATTTGAATAATATTTTGTGTGAATGTTTAGTACCATGGGATACATCACATATAATACAGGTTTTTTTCTCAGGCAGAAATTATGCAAATTAGGTGAACTTTGATTTTTTTAGTGCTACTTACAGTAAGTACACATGTCAATATGGCTCGGGATAGAGTCTGTATTTATGAACCGATCTTCACGAAACGTCTTGGGTACCTTTGTTATCACCTTGGGATGAGAACAAGTGTTTCTGGGTGCGGTCCAAAATTCAAGATGGCTGCCAGTGGCCATTTTGTTCCGAAATTAGGTCTAATCAGTTTTTTGTACACAACTTCTATACGGCTCAGGCTAGAGGCCGTAATTATGAACCAATCTTTACGAAAATTCTTGGGTACCTTTGTTATCACCGTGGGAGGAGAATGAGTGTTTTTGGGTGTGGTCCGAAAGTCAAGATGGCCACCAGCAGCCATTTTGTACCAAAATCAGTGCAATCAGTCTTTTGTACAAAACTTCTGTATGAAAGTTCTGATTTGAATAAATTTTTGTATGAATGTTTAGTAACATGGAATACATCACATATAGTACAGGTTTTTTTCACGTGCAGAAATTATGCAAATTAGATGAACTTTGATTTATTCAGTGCTACTTATACACTGTAAGTGCACATGTCAATACGGCTCGGGCCAGAGGCTGTATTTATGAACTGATCTTCACAAAACTTCTTGGGTACCTTTGTTATCACCTTGGGACGAGAACGAGTGTTTCTGGGTGCGGTCCAAAATTCAAGATGGCTGCCAGTGGCCATTTTGTACCGAAATTAGGTCCAATCAGTTTTTTGTCACAACTTCTACACAGCTCATATTTGTGAACTGATCTTCATGAAACTTCTTGGGTACCTTTGTTTTCACCTTGGGACAGGAATGAGTGTGTTTTGGGGGTGCCTTTGTTATCACTGTGCTATGAGAACAAATATTTTGGGGTTCAGTCAGACCCACTCTGGGACTCAAAGATTTTTTTCTAGTTTAGCATCTGACTGTCACCCACCTTTACAATACTTTACCTATACATTTGTTACAGGCAACGGTCAGTATTTATGTACAGACTGTTACAATACTATGTACCTTTGTTATTAGGTCATTACCTAGATGTTTATCATTGCTGTGTCACATACTTTTCATGTACATGACTTTGTCTTGACAAGTTGAGCTACAGTGTCATTGACACTTTCATTTTAATTCCATTCGAAATTTTCTGGGTGCAGACAGCCAACAGTTAACAGTTCTGTAGTCAGCTGCACAGAATAAATGTAGTGTTAGAAAATAAGTCCATTGTGTATAAATATGCAGTCATAATTTTTTGGCATCCTTAGCGACTTTAACCTATTTTTAAAGGGTCTGGGTCTTTTCGGTCTCGGAAACATTCGGCCCCAGGTATTTTTCCAGCAACTTAATGTTCCCACTTTTGAGGCCGAATGTTACCCCTTTTGGTGAACATTTTCGGAGTTTGGGAGTTGAAAAATAACTTGAAAAAATAATTTTTAGTGAATTTTGTTGTTTTTTTTGTATGTTAGGAGTTTTTTCCAGAATATTATTTAAGCTCACCGAAGGGAGCTTAACTTATCACTTGCCATCCTTCATCGTCGTCCGTCGTCATCCATCGTGAACTTCACATTATCAACTTCTCCTTACAAACTAATCAACCAAATTGAACCAAATTTTGTGTGCGTGTTCCTTATCATATGTCAATTCAGGTTTGTACAAATAAACTTGCCGCGCCCAGAGGGGGCACCAGAAGGGGCATAACTCTTGATAGCACCCATAAATTTTTTCAAAAATCCAAAAATATTTTCCTCTTCAGATCCACCAGTCAGAATCTTTTCATATTTGTTATACAACATCTGGGGGTGGGGGGGGGGGGGGGGGGGTGAGTCAGATTCAAGTTTGTTCAAATCGAGTTCCTGGATTAAGATTTGGGCTCTCTATTGGAGCCCAAAGTTTAACTTGGTGCAATTTGAGGAAGTTTCTTTAAAAATCTTCTTCTTCAGTTCCACCCGTCAGAATCCTTTTATGTTTGGTATACAATATCTGTAAGGGGGTCAGATTGAAGTTTGTTCAAATCCAGTCCCTGGGTTATTAATTGGGCTCCCAGTAGGGAGCCCAAATTTTAACTTACTAAAATATGAGGAAATTTCTTTAAAAATCTTCTTCAGAATGCTTTCATATTTGGTATACAACATCTCTAGGGGGGTCAGATTCAAGTTTGTTCAAATCGGGTCCCTGAGTTAGTATTTGGGCTCTCTATTGGAGCCCAAAGTTTAACTGAGTGCAATTTAAGGAAATTTCTTTAAAAATCTTCTTCTTCAGATCTACCAGCCTAAATCCTTTCATGTTTGGTATACAACATCTATAGGGGGGGGGGGGGGAGGAGGGGGGGATATTCAAGTTTGTTCAAAGCAAGTTGCTGGGTTAATATTTGGGCTCGTTATGGGAGCCCAAATTTTAATTTTGTGCAATGCATGGAATAGTTTGGGTCTGGTTCAAAAAATGTGTTTTGGTTTTTTTATGCGTTTTGTTCAATTTTGAGACAACCCACCTCCACCCCCACCCCCAAATTTTTAACCTGAAAATTTTGGGTCCAGTTGAGATTCCGAAATTTTGGACCAAAATTCATAAAAAAAATTTCAAAAATTGTATGCATTTTGTTCAATTTTGAGACGAAAAAAAAAAATTTAGACTGAAAATTTTGGGTCCAGTTCAGACTGAAATTTTGGACCAAAATTTTGAAAAAAAGATTTGTTTTTTATGCATTTTGTTCAATTTTGAGATGAAAAAAAAAAATTGGGTTCAGATTTGGACTTTTGGGTCCTGTTCCGACTTGTTTTTAAAATCTTCTTCAGACCATGTAGTCAGAATGCTATCATATTTGGTATACAACATCTCTAGGAGGGTTAGATTCAAGTTTGTTCAATCCTAGTCCATGGGTTGATATTTGGGCTCCCTATGGGAGCCGAAATTTTCACTTAGTACAAAGTACAATATAAGAAAATTTCTTTAAAAAGCTTCTTCAGATCCACCAGTCAGAAAGCTTTCATATTTGGTATACAACATCTTTTGGAGGGTAAGACTCAAGTTTGTTCAAACCTGGTCCCGGGGTTATTAATTTGGGCTAACTATGGGAGCCTGAATTTTAACTAAGTGCATTTTGAGGGAATTTCTTTTAAAATCTTCTTCTTCAGATCCAGCAATCAGAATCCTTTCATATTTGGTATACAACATCTCCAGGTGGGTCAGATTCAAGTTTGTTCAAATCGGGACCCTGGGTTAATATATTGGTTCCCTATTTGAGCCCAAAGTTTAACTTAGTGCAATGTGAGGTGATTTCTTATCAACCTACTCACAATTGTTTACTACAGGCTTGCACTACAGTGGAAGTCCCTAACTCGGATAAAATACTCTCTATTTTTGTCTTTCCCAAGCAATTTGGGAAAGAAAAGTGGTGCAAAAGCACCAAGAAAAAATAAGCCAAAACTGGGTCGAGTGCAAATGGCGCAGACCCAGTACGGGACGCTCTCTCCCAAGTACAACTCCACGACTTCCATTGCCAGTGCGCATATACCGTTGCTAAAGACTCATTTTTTTTGTCGTCCGTCTTGTGTCGAGATGTTCTGCACGCTTATCAGTGATTATCCAACTCATTGATTGATGTTTCCCGATTCATAGAGTATCCGAGTATACTTTGTATTCTCAGGAACAGTTTTTATTATATTCTCTTACATATTATATATCCATAATGTATTTTATATGTTCTCTCTCGAGTCGCGCGCGGATTTCGTGTGCCATGCAGTTCGGACTTAAATTATTTTTCACAATTATTGTCAATGCTTAATTGGCTAATTTTTCTAATTGTGTTGGAGTTGGGTGTCAGCGCAGTTTTTCTTCTCTCTTTTGAGAGTAGTCATCCTGTTGTGTGGTTCCCGGTCGACCGTCTGGGGTCTTAATTTCTGTCACCTTTCTCTCTTCTTTGGGTGTGTTCTTCTGTTTTCTGATTTCACCTTCTTTGCTCCTCTCACCTCTATCATACCCAGGACAATTCCTTGTGGGCAATGTCTGCAGCCACAGCATGTGGACGATTCACATTCTTCTTGTTCCTCCTGTAATGGGTGTTCGGCCGAGCGGCCATGTGGTGTCTCTGGATCATGGTCATCCACTTTCTGGGCGTCAGTTAACCGTGTCATTCATTCTCATGGCCGTGCCTCCCACTCCTGCGGGAAAGGAGAACGTGGTCGTTCGGGGGCTCCCGAGCCGACCTTGTCTGGTGAGAGTTATTCCTCCTCCATGGGGGATGTGCAGTCTTGTCCTGTAGTGGATACTGCGGGCGCCGTTGAGTGTTCTGGTGAAGAGGTGCCTGGTTCCGGGACTATGGTCCCCCTCCAGTCGACATCTGAGGCTGTCACTAGGGTTGTGACTCCACCTTCGGAGACGAGCAGGGGTGCTCTCTCCAATATTCCACCAGCCTCAACGACTCCCGACGTATCTACTACTACTGCTGGTCCGTCTGCTTCGTCATCAGTTTCAGCCGGCCTCGGCTTTTCGCTGCAGGGGACTGCAGGAATGTCTGGTTCTGTAGATGTGGGATATCGGCCTCAGCCTTCCCTGACTTCAATTCGGCGAAGTTGGAAGGGGCTGCCGGCCGACCCCACCACTGTGGTCTCTACGCCATTGAGCACCACAGTTGTGTCTTTGGATTTGGATTTTCTTAGTGGAGACACTATGAACTCTGTGGCGTTTCCGTCCACTCATTCTGGCCACACGACCAGTTTTGGGGGACCAACGCCTTTTGTGCAGCCTGGACCTTCTGCCCCGCAGAGGTCCGCAGTGACTCTCAGGAGTTCTCGCTATATTGATCCTCGGGGTGCCTCGTACCCCTATACACGTCTGCCTTCAGATGTTTGGCTGCCACCCGTAGTCCTGCGTCGGGTGTTTGGGAGGATCGTGACCCTTCGCTGGTTAAGAGGGTCAGAGGTGAAGCCACTTTGCCGGTTCGCTCCCCTGTCAAACCGGCCAGTTCGGACAGTGAGCTTAGGGAGGCCCTCTCCTTACTCACTCAGGTTCTGTCAAAGAGACTTCCTGTTGCTTCCAGCGAGGCAGCGAGTGGTTTCCAGGCACCTCCTATGGCACCGCCTCCTGGGATTGGAAACAGGCCGGTTTCTGATCCCCCTGGTGTCCTGACACCATGGGAGGCGTCAGCTGGTTTGCCCATGATGGGCTATGCTTGTCCGACATGCTTGATGTCGAGGGTCAGCAGTCTTCGGACTTGGGGGCAGCTCTTGACTTTGTGTTTGGGTTTCTGCTTGATCTCAAACCAGCTAACCAGCCGACAGTGTCAGCCAGGCCGTGATCATCGGTCGCGCGCCTACAGCCTATGGAGCAACCTGCTTCTGGGCACCTTCGACCGTGCCAGTCGGTACAGGTGGTTGAAGCTTTTTCAGCATTGGACTCCAAGCTGAGTTCCAAGGCTCTGAAGACTCCGTTCTTCACCAGGGTTGACACCTTTTTTCTTCCTGTGCATTATCGTTCCTACGATTCCGCCAATCCGTCGGTCTGCCAGACTTTGACGGTTCTGGATCACTTCCTTCGGGCTTTCCAAGCCCAAGTCTGCCACCATTCCAATGACGACTCTGGAGTCCATGTTTGGCTTATCTAGAGAGATGCTTGGCATGCTTTCTCTCTCAGATCACGTCGTCTCAGCTTTAGCTGCTTATCTGCCTCCAGACAAGTTTGACGAGGTACAGGCTCCTTTGCATGTGCTGTCCAAGGCGCTCATGCATCTTACTCACACGCATGCCTGTAACACGGCTAATCTGGAATTAGTTCGTAGGGACGCTGTGCTGGACACAGGACGATCCCTTCCCGAGGAGCAGCATGCTGCTCTTCGATCTGCTTCTTTGGCAGATCCTCAACTTTTCCATGGTTCCATGTCGACGGTCCAGGATGATGTCCTACATCATTCCAAAGATCAGCGTCGTCAGCTTGATCAGCCTTCTAGGGTGAGGCAGGGGCCGTTCCAAGCCGAACAAGTACCCTTCTGCTTCCTCTGTGAAGCAAAAGACTGGTCCTTCTGCCGCCACCTCTACTTCTTACTCAAGGGGTAAGGGTAAAGGTTGGCAGAATCGAGGGAAGTCTCAGGATTCTTCATTTAGTGGAGGAGGTGGTTTCTCCTCTCGCGGGCCTCGTCGAGGCTCGAAATGAAGGTCCTCACCTCTACTCATCCCAGGTTGGAGGAAGGATAGCAGAGTTCGCTGACCATTGGGCCACCATGACATCCGATCCATGGGTGTTAGATGTTGTTCGGTCCGGGCTGCGAATATCCTTCCGACGGCACCCCACTCTGTCAAGGGTGCCTTTTCCAACCACAGTTCCTTCAGACGTTTTATGTCGGGAACTTTTGTCCACGGAGATTGGCAATCTCCTGACAAAGGGGGCGATCGAGGTCGTCAAGAACATTCAGTCAGTGGGTTTCTATTCCCGCCTGTTCTTGGTGCCGAAGAAGGACGGCCGACTCCGACCGGTTATCGATCTGAGTATCCTGAACCAGTCTATCATTGCTCCCAAGTTCAGCATGGAGACTTTCAGGTCGGTCCGCCATTCAATTCACCAGGGAGATTTCGCTGCCAGCATCGACCTGCGAGATGCTTACTTCCACGTTCCGATGCATCGGGCGTCACGGAAGTATTCTCAGGTTCGCTTTTCTGGGGCAAGTTTACCAGTTCAAGGCCATGCCTTTCGGCCTCAACCTGGCTCCTTTGGGCCTTCACCCGACTGATGTCGCATGTGATAGCGTTCCATCGCACACAGTCCAAGGTGACTACTTCGGCATATCTGGACGATATCCTCCAGAGGCATTCCAATGCTGCCTTACTGGGGTCAGAGTCGCCACTCTGTTGAGCTTGCTCATGTCGCTAGGATTCAGAGTCAACGAGGAGAAGTCGGACCTGGTCCCTTCTCAGTCGTTTTGTCATCTGGGGATGGCTTTCCAAACCCAATTCAATTTGGTAGTGGTTCCCCAGGCCAAGGCTGTGATTCTCTCAGCTTTTGCTCTGACTCTGTCCCAGTCCACGTCCGCGACCGCTCGGAGTTTTCTCCGGCTGATCGGTCTCTGCAGTTCGGTGACGGATCTCATTCCTCTAGGTCGGCTGCGTGTCGGACCTCTCCAACACTTTCTGCTCCGGTGTTGGAGACCGAATGTAGATTCTCTGGATCTGGTGCTTCCATTTCCGGAATCTCTTTATCCTCACCTTCTTCCCTGGACAGATGTTCAGTGAATTACGCAGGGTGTTACATTGGACTTACCCACGTCCGATCGCATTCTGACAGCAGATGCCAGCGATCTCGGATGGGGTGCGACATTGGATCCTCTCGGTCTTTCCCTACATGGGATGTGGGACCAGGATCAAGCAGCTCTACACATCAACCAGAAGGAGCTTCTCGCTCTTCTTCTGAGTTTCAGGCTGTGGATCCCTCACCTGTCGAATCGCCAGGTCCTTCTGTTGTCCGATAATTCGACAGTGGTTGCTTACATTCGGAACCAGGGTGGCACACACTCGGTTCCGATATGTACGAATTGGCTCGGGATCTTCTACTGCTCGCTCAGGATGTTCATGCCGGAGTGCTTGTTCATCACATTCCCGGTCGTCTGAACGTCCTAGCCGACTCCCTGTCCCGACAGAGCAGGGTTATTTCCACCGAGTGGATGCTCCACAGGGCAGTGTTCCAGTCACTTTGCGATCTCTGGGGACGTCCCCACATCGATCTCTTTGCGACTCGTTGGAACCATCAGGTGGACAATTTCGTGTCCCCGTGTCCAGATCCTCAGGCTTTTGCCGTGGACGCTCTGTCACTCGATTGGAACGGTCTAGTCAGCTACGCCTTCCCGCCAGTTCCGATTCTGCCTCAGGATCTAGCCAAAATTCGAACCTGCAGTTGTCGAATCATTCTGATCGCTCCCTGTCGCCTCAGCGGGTGTGGATCAATCAGCTCCGCTCTCTGATGGCAGCGGTTCCGGCAAGTCTTCTGCTACATTGCGACCTTCTTTGTCAAGGTCGCCCGAGGAGGTTTCATGTCGACCTGACTTCATTGTGCCTTCACACATATCTTTTGTCATGTCCTGTCTCCTCCGTAGAGGTTTTTCGAGACGAGCAGTGGAGTGCATTTCTTCTTCAAAGAGGCCCTCCACTGGTTTAGCTTATGCAGCTAGATGGAAGGTCTTCTGTCGATGGTGTGCTGATCACTCTGTTGATTATGCAAATCCTTCGATTTCACAGATTGCGGAGTTTCTGGTATATCTGTTTGATTCTCAGGGTCTCCAGCCTGTTACCATCAAGGCTTACAGGTCCATGCTTTCAGAGACTTTTTCTTATGTGGGGAAGTGTCGTATCGGCACTAATCCTTACCTCTCCAAGCTTGTTCGGCACTTTTCTTTGAAAAGGCCTCGGACTTTGCAGCTTACCCCACGATGGAATCTTTCGTGGGTGCTGCTTTGCTGGGGGGAGGGGGGGCGCCGTTCGAACCTTTATCCCAGGTGGATATGCATTTTCTCACATATAAGACGGCGTTTCTGATGGTGTTTGCTTCGGCCAGACGGGTTAGTGAGCTTCACGCCCTCTCGGTTGACCCGGCCTTTTTTTGGGAGCTTTCCCAACAGTGTTACTTTTACCACTGATTGCTCTTTTTTGGCCAAGAATCAGTTCCCAGATACTACTCCTCCTCCTATATGTATCAGGGCTCTTCCTTCTGTTGAGGGTACTCGCCCTTTGCTCTGTCCAGTCCGTGCTATTCGCATTTATCTCGATCGGACACTTTTCATGCGGAAAGGCAGGAAATGTTTTTTTCTGTCTCTTATTCTGGGTCGACAGAAGATCTCTCCGCAATCCATTTCTCGATGGATTTGTCTTGCTATTCGTACGGCTCACGGTCGTTTAGCAGCTGGCGATTGTATTACCAATCGTATTTCTGCCCACGAGGTGCAGGTATTGTTCACCTCTTGGGCTTATTCTAACTCCGTCAAGTTGTTGGATGTTATGCAGGCAGCCTACTGGAGAAATGCTTCTACTTTCTCCACCTTTTATTTGTGCCAGTTGCAGGAGCAGTCGGAGGACCTTTTTGCCTTGGGTCCTCTTTCTTCTGCTCAGGCTGTTGTCTGCCCTAGCCATTAGGCTTCTTGTAGGTCAGTTTCAGCCTTGTGCTGTTACTGCCCTTTTCTGTCTGTGTGTCACACAGGCCCATATGTCTCCTTTCATTGTCCTTTACCAATGATTGCGACATTATGGTTGATACGCCTTGGGACCTCTTCCTTCTGCTTCACGGTTCCAGTGCACTGGGGTTATGTGTGGTTTGGTTATGCGATTCCCTCCAGCCTATTGTCTATTCAGCTTGTAGTAAACAGTTGTGAGTAGGTTGATAAGAAATCTAAATTTTATAGTAAATTTCCTTTCTTATTATACCTACCACAATTGTTTACATGGAGTCCCTCCCGTCTTCTTTACGGGTAAAGAATCTTTCCTCCCCGCTGATCACATAACTCTAACGTTGACGAATTCAAAAAGAATGAGTCTTTAGCGACGGTATATGCGCACTGGCAACGGATGTCATGGAGTTGTACTTGGGAGAGAGCGTCCCGTACTGGGTCTGCGCCGGTTGCACTCGACCCAGTTTTGGCTTATTTTTTCTTGGTGCTTTTGCACCACTTTTCTTTCCCAAATTGCTTGGGAAAGACAAAAATAGAGAGTATTTTATCCGAGTTAGGGACTTCCACTGTAGTGCAAGCCTGCAGTAAACAATTGTGGTAGGTATAATGAGAAAGGAAATTTACTATAAAATTTAGATTTCTTTAACCCTTAAGTCCTCAGATTAATTTTAAAGTATTTATGGCCTTTTTCTGCTTACATAGTTATTGATGACTTGGTAGTGGTTCTACGTCACTGCTGGCTGCCTATACAGGCAGCCAGCAGTGATGTAGAACCACTGCCAGGGAAAATTCAGTCTACACACAAGAGTAATAAAAAAGATTACACAAGGGAGCACCTGCTTCAATGCAATATAAAAGTGGCGGTTTAGGGCTATATGGGGGCTTAAGGGTTAAAAACCTTCTTCATATCCACCAGTCAGAATTCTTTCCTATTTGGTATATGACATCTCCAGGGGGATCAGATTCAAGTTTGTTCAATTTGAGTCCTTGGCTTAATATTTAGGCTCTATGGGCAGGGGCGGGGTGGGGGGGGGGGGGGGGGGGGTGTATGTTAGGTTCAGGTTTGTTCAAATCCATTCCTTAGTGTTTTTCCATAAAATTTGCCTCATGACTTCATTCCTTGGTAGTGTTGATGAACCATGCCCAACGGAATGTGACCCCAAATACTTCTTTGAACCACTTTGGCCGGTGAGCGATTAAGGCCCCTTGGGGCCTCTTGTTTATAGTATAATCTGTACGGTGTACCTACCTTTATTCCTAAAGTCGAAATATATTAAACACGAGAGCGATCCATAATGAATTATAATGAAATATACTGTTTTTATAGTTTCTTTGAACCCTTAAACCATTTTTGTGGACTGTAAAAATTCCCTTCCCCCCCCCCCCCCCCCCTCTACCTGTCATCCTGTAAGGTTGATGGATGACTCCCAGATTTCAAAAAGACATGTCGGGGATTTTTTTCCTTGATGTAACCGTTATGGATAAGATGCTGGGGCTGCTCCCAAACCAGCGACTGTTTGGGTTTCTTTCTTTTTTTTTAAAAACAACCAACAAAATGCGGTTTCAGTATTCGTAAGGAAATAAAGTTATAAAGCAAATAAAGTTATAAAACAAAAAATAAAGTTATTCGGATCGCAAGGGATTTAAAACCCACATCGTCCCTGTGCGCCTTCGGCACGCTGAAACTGTTCATTCATTCGAGTCCAACATCAATCTTGCTCGCTTACTTGCTTGTCCAAAGATATCCATGAAGTTAGAGGAAGCATGGGAGAAATATAAAGAGAATGATATAACTACATCTAGATTTTTGAGGTTGTTTGCCAGTATATATAAAGTGTAAATGTATTTTATATTGTATATATTTTATATTACGCGGTATTTATTTTGGTTTTTGGTTGTAATAAAGGTGTTTAAACTCATATTAAACCGCGTCTCTCTTACTCTCCCCAGTTGAAAACGGTGACCGAATGTTCCCAGGCCGAATGTTCCCAGGCCAGATGTTCCCGGGGCTGAAAAGAACCTCTCCCTTTTTAAACTGTGTTAAATAGTTGAGGTCAAGGTGTTGTTTACATTTTGATTTGGAAAAGGGATGAAGATTAAAGCCATTCTATGAATAAATAAATATATATTATTTAATTCCTTTTCATATATTTTATTTACCAAAAAACTGCAATGAAGGTGGAGTTTTCAAATTTTGAAAGTAAGTCACCTATTTTCACTTCAACACTCTCACATTGATCACGAGTCTCCGATTACGAAGAAAAAAACAGAAATAAACAGGAACACAGTTGAAATAAATATCATAAAATACCCTTTTCTTAAATAAATTTAACTTAAATCCAGGGGGCGCGGTGGCTCAGTAGGTAGAGGTGCAGGCTGCAAGCCGAGAGGTCCTCGGTTCGAATCCCACCTGCGGCAACCGCGTTGTGTCCTTGGGCAAGACACTTCACCCCGCTTGCCTACATGGGGGCACGATGACGCTGTGTACTAAGGCGTACTGCACGTCGATGGTGCACATGTCTTCAACCAATCTAACCCTGCCTGTGCTGTGGTGCAGAGTTCAGAGTTACGATGTTAGGGAGCTGACAGCTGCTCGTCGTTGCTCAGTGGTTCTCTCCGGGTACTCCGGCTTCCTCCACCCGTAAAACTGTCACCGACATGATATGACCCTGGCTGTTAATGTGTCGCTAAACCCAAATAACAAAAAACTTAAATCCATATTTTACTGCTTCGTGAGTTTTTATCAGAGTTTGAAATGCATGTGATTTGACTCCGAACGTTTTACATAAGTTGCAATGGGAAAGAAATATTCAACTGTTGTTTTCCGAGATTTTTGGTCCAAAACTGATTCCTGTCTGTGAGGCCGGGAACTACACTGAAATTTCAAGGTTTTCCCGGACATTCCAGGAGAGTTAACATGTATGATTGTGCACATGTGTTCAACCGCTGTGACCCTGCTTGAGTGGAGCTTGAACAGAGTTAGAATGTTGAGGAGCTGACAGTTGCTCGTCGATGCTCAGTGGTTCTCTCCGGGTACTCCGGCTTCCTCCACCTGTAAAACTCTCACGGTCACGATTTGCTATTGTGCTTTAGTATATATGACCTTGAACACCAATAAATAAATAATCATGCTCCCATTATATTTGCTATTATTTTTTTTTATGATTTCAGGCAGTGAAAGGTTATCAAAGAGAGTTTGAAACCAAATGTGAAAAAGCAATGCAAGAGCACAAAGCATCCCTGCAGGCTGGACTTTCTGGCACAAAAACAAGTGATAAAGAAGTCACAAAAATGTGATCAAGTCGACCTTATATTCCGTTTTCTCATTTTATATGCAGAGTCTTGTTATACAGAGATTGGCATGAGGCAAAGATTGTTTTATCAGAGCAATTATTTTTTCATCGACAATGTTTACTGAAGTTAATGTTGACCCCTATCCTTACCACTTTCACTCATTTTTTCTCAATAATTAACTGTAATGAGTTATTAATTAAAAATAGAATATATTTTCATTTTTGGAATTCACTTTAAATTTTCACAATCTCGTATAAGCATTCAGTTAGTTTTTTTTTTTTTTTCACCCTTCACCCTATGTAACATTTTCACAGCCTTAGTGTATAATAAGAAAAATAATAATTATAAAATTAATGCAATGTTAACGTCTAGAATCCACCACAGTGCTCTCTGACTTACATTATTACCCCGTATCATAGACGTACACACCCTTTGTTCATTCCATGACAGACTCAGCTCAACTCAACAGAGCATACTACCCGTGCCCCACAGACGGGCATGCAGGCAAGCACCTCAACAGGTCCCTATTTTACACCTAGGTACGGTGAGGACTGTGTAGTACTGGTGAACATTTGCAGCGTTCACTCCCAAATTTCGCTGATCGCTCATCAACCACTACTATGGGAAGCACCCGAATCAATCACTGAGTTGTCACCAATCCAAGGATTAACTGGGCTTGATGTTGCTTAACTTTGGTGATCTGACGAGAATCGGTCTCGCTTCGCCAGTGCTCTCCATATATTCCATGTAGTTTGTGATAAGGAAACCTATCATTGAATTCTGTGCAATACTAATTGTTATTTATTTATTTATTGGTGTTTAAGGTCACATACTTATGCATAATGGCTAATCGTGACCATAACAGTTTTACAGGTGGAGGAAGCCGAAGTACCTGGAGAGAACCACCGAGCATTGACAAGCAACTGTCAGCTTCTCAACATTCTAACTCTGTTCAAGCTCCACTCAAGGAGGGTTACAGCGGTTGAAGAAATGTGACCATTGACGTGCGGTACGCCTTAATACACAGCGTCATCGTGCCCCCATGTAGGCAACTGAGATAAAGTGCCTTGCCCAAGGACACAACGTGGGTTGTCATGGACAGGGATCGAACTAGAGACCTGTAGCATAGAAGTCCAACAGTCTACCACTGAGCCACCACACTCCCTACTAATGGTTAGTCGATGTATGGTATCTTAACAACTAACTCTGCAATGCTCAGGGTTAGTCACTCTTTTCTTGCTTGTAAGTAAGATTACATCTATCAAGCAACTAACCCTGTGCTTTGCGCAGACTTAATAAGTGTTGATGCTGAGTGAGAATTGACAGTTACCAATTTTTTATAACCAGAAAGTGTGACTAACCCTGTGCATTGCACAGGGTTAGTCACACTTTCTGGTTATAAAAACTTTTCATTACTAACTGAGTAATTAACTATATACACTGTACAGCTTTAGCGTAAATCTCATCTATATGAACGGGGGCGCAGTGGCATTGCGGTAACCGGTTCTCATTAGAACACCGAAGTTAAGCAATGTCGAGCCCGGTTAGTCCTTGGATGGCTGACCGTCTGAGCGATCGATTCGGACTCCCTCGCTGTGTCCTTGGGCAAGGCACTTAAACTCCATTGTCCAAGTGGGGGCACGATGATGCCATGTACTAAGGTGTACTGCTCGTCGATGGTGCGCACGTCTTCAACCAATCTAACCCTGCCTGTGCCGCAATGCGGAGTTACAATGTTGGGGGAGATGGCAGCTGCTCGGTGGTTCTCTGCGGGTACTCCGGCTTCCTCCACACGTAAAACTGTCACGGTCATGATTAGCTATTGTGCGTAAGTATGTTACCTTAAAACACCAATAAATAAATAAATATTTGTATGAACTCTTTATACCCAACGTAATGGTTGGTACTACTTCCCAAACTCGTTCAAACTCGGCTTATGACACCTTATTGGAATGAATTGTGGAAAGTTTGTTCAGTGAATTCCAAAAATAGAAACATATTCTAATTTCAGTTAATAAAAGCCTTCAAGAACCAACTTTTAGACAGCCACTACTGTCTTCTTTGGGGTTAGAAATGCAGTTTTAAGTTTAAGCAAAATTTGATGTTATGTGCACACCTGACGTAAAGCTATCAAATTCTGTACATATGGCCTGTGCACAAGCAATGTTTCAGCCAATGGACCTCCGGGTAACCCGGAGGTCCATTGGCAGAAACATTGCATGTGTTTGCCATGAGTAACCAGGAGAACCTGCCGTGGTTTGGATGCCATTCAATATGGCAATTGCGCACAATTCCAACGCGCTATTAAGCCTACATAAGCGCACTATTCGTGACAGGACTTCTAGTTTTAATTGTAATTTCAATTTATAGATTTTCTGTAAGTTTTTGCCAGTAGTGTAAAGGACAGAGATATTCATAGTCAACACCACATTTATTTCTCCTAACAAGTCCAGAAAACACTTAAGGTTCCTCAAAGTAAATTAAAAGTTCAATGATCACCGTTTGGTTGTCTGATTTCTACTGGACTAACCAATAATAATACCTAAACATATTCTCACATTATAAGAAACTGTGATGAATTGATGGTAACGTGGTCTGAGGTTTGCAGCACAAAGCTTATGTTTAACCGAGATGTGAAGTACTGAGGTTGAACAGATGTTCAGAGAGTGGTGAACAGAGAGTGGTGGCTGAGTGGATAAGTGCGCTGGTCTCTCATGCCAGAGTTCCCGGGATCGATCCCCAGTCGGGGAAAGTTCTCGAGATGTCCGAACACTCTCTGTCAGCATCAATTGTGGGGGTGATGCTGTCACAGCGTACCGTCCTTTCGGGTGGGGACGTAAAATGGCTGTCCTCTGTGCGGAGAGAGACACACTCCGTGCAGGCTAAAGATCCCTTCGTAGTATTCGAGAAGAGCTAGGCCACGAAGTTGCCGCTATGAAGGTCATCTCACACACCTACGCCATTGGGCCAAGGAGAGGCGTTAATATAAGTTGCATAACTTGTTCGCCAATCCTTGTAAAACAAATAAGATTAAATAAACAGATGTTCCGTGTTGCAAACCTAATTTGAAGAGTTTCGTAAATTTCACTTTTAACTATGAATAATCTGATTCTATTTATGGTTTGATACAAAACCCAATAAAAGAAATCTGAATGGATC
Organism: Pictodentalium vernedei; assembly: GCA_031216915.1. Classification (NCBI taxonomy): domain Eukaryota; kingdom Metazoa; phylum Mollusca; class Scaphopoda; order Dentaliida; family Dentaliidae; genus Pictodentalium; species Pictodentalium vernedei. Next base: position 10,067,915 of record CM062292.1, read on the forward strand.
GAAAAAGAAAATTATCCTACACTACTCACATTTTGCTGAGGATCACTCCCCATTCGTCAACATAATTTGTACATGAAAGGAATGTGGGTACATTATTTGTTTGTTTGTTTATTGTGGAGCAGTGACACTTTTAACCCTTTACCCAATGCAGACGATATCAAAATTTATTATTTTAAATATCATTTTTTCAAATTTTTCAAAACATTTCAACAAAACCATATCATGTGAACGAGCTCGTTCCAACAAGGGGTCACATGATATGGTTTTGTTGAAATACTTTGAAAAATAATATTTTTTTCAACTGCTGAATTTGCATATTACGCGGGCGGATGCGTGCGATTCGTTAGGTAAAGGATTAATAGTTTGGGTCATATCAGGTTGTACAAATTTACAGGTAGAAAAAGCTAGAGTTCCCATAGGAAAGCACTCAACAATGCCAAGTAACTGTCACACTGTCATAATCTTGGTACAATCAGGGTTAGCACTGCTTGACGGCAAGTGACCCGTGGGAATACTGCGCGTTGACCATAGATGTACAACATGTCAACGTAACACTTACCTTCAACCAATGCTAACCGCTTGTGCGAGGAGGGTAAATTAGAGAGGCCAAAAGTTACTCACCATTGCTCAGTTGTTCTCTCTGGGAACTCCGACTCCCCCACGCATAAAATTGTCTGACACGATATGATCAAAGCTTGTGGAGGTCGTGTTAAACCCCATAACCATTTACCCAACATAACGGCCAAAACCGGCCAGCTCTATTCTCAAAAATCGCCAATTAATTTTCATTATTTTTTCATTTTTTGTCTCAAAAACATAGGTTATGAGCTCGTTCCAATGAGGGTCATAACCTATGTTTTTGAGACAAAAAATTAATGATTCAAGAATTTTTTTTGCTGGTATCGTCTGCTTTTCATGTTGGGTAAATGGTTAATGAACAAATAAACTTAAAACAATAATTTTATCTTTTATGTATCAAATATATAGATGGGTAGGCGTGATCCTTAGTAAAATGTGAGTAGTATATAAAACTGATCCAACAATTTTCTGAGCATTTCTTTGCATTGAGCAAAATGTGAGTACCGTATTTACTCTATGTATTAGGACACTCTATGATTTGGGACACACATTTTTTCCAGAAAACTATATTTTTTTATGCTCCAAAGTTTGGGACATTCAGGAGATTTCTTTCTAGTTGACCCGTTGCTAGTAGCAGACGAAACTCATAAAAAAAATTCTTGAGTAACTAAAAATTTTCATTTTTTGCTTCCAAAACATAGCTTATGATCCCTCATTGGAAAAAGCACAATGCGCTCGTTCCAATGAGGGATCATAAGCTATGTTTTGGAAGCAAAAAATGAAAATATAAAAAAAATTGGACGGCGATTCTCGTATATAGTGATGGAAAACGAATCACACACAACTTTATTCAGCATCAAATTAAGACCAGGCTGTGTTCTTTCCCCATTTGCTAAGAATTGGGACACCTGTGAAAATAATTATTTTTAGCTGTCCCAATGCATAGAGTAAATATGTTGTATAAAAAACTGATCCAACAGTTTTCTGAACATTTCAGTGCATTGAGCAAAATGTGAGTACAGTGGAGCCCACTTAATTGGATATCTCTTAATTGTATATCCCTGTTAATTGAATATAATTCCCCAACACAAAACCATTTTCCATACCTCCAGTACAAATTTGACCTGTTAATTGAATATAGGTTATAGAGTAAACTCCTGTTCATCCTTTACCCAACGTAACGGCCAAAACTGGCCAGCGCTATTCTCAAAAATTGCCTATTAATTTTCATTATTTTTTTCATTTTTTGTCTCAAAAACATAGGTTATGACCCCTCGTTGGAACGAGCTCGTCGAGCTCGTTCCAACGAGGGGTCATAACCTATGTTTTTGAGACAAAAAATGAAAAAAATTAGTTATTCAAGAATTATTTTTGCAAGTGTCGTCTGCTTTCTACGTTAGGTAAAGGGTGAATTGAATAAAAAATTTTGTAACCTGTCGAGAAATTACCCTGACTCTCCCCAGTTTTAGACCCATTTGGCCTCAGTACATCCAATATAGGCATTTAATCTATTATATCTTGTTTGACAGAGCTCATAGAGCTCTGTCAAACAAGATATAATAGAATAAATGCCATGTTTATCTCCAGAATACAGGAAAGTGACACAATCTCTGTTAATTGAATACTCCTGTTAATTGAATAATTTTCATTGGCAAAGTGACTATTCAATTAACAGGGTTTCACTGTAGTATAAAAAACTAATCCAACAGTTTTCTGAGCATTTCATTGCATTGAGTGAGCACAGTGGCTCAGTAATTATGACATAGGACTTCAAACTGAATGGTAAGAGTTCAATCTCCCCCAGGGGTAACTGGTTGTGCCCTTGGACACGTCGATTGAATATGTGTGGGCATGGTGGCATTGTTCACTAAAGTGTGCTGCATGTTGTTGGTACACTTGTGTTCAACCAATACTAACCCTGCTTGTTCGGAGTTAGTATGTTAGGGAGTCGGACATTTGCTCACCACTGTTCAGTGGTTCTCTCCGAGTACTCTGGCTTCTTCCACCCATAAAACTCTCCAACACAATATGACCCTGGTGTCATTAAACCCCAATAAAAAAAAAATTAATTGCCTTGAAAACGTAATGTGCAGGCTGTGTATTAACGTCAATGTTAATGATTTAAACTTCGGCATTTGTTGTTGACCTCTCTCAAACTGTTCAATACCAAAAATGGGCAGGTACATATGTATGGAGGTGATACCCATTCCATTTTCTGGACGTTATGTTAACCTCTCTTTTCTGTCAGTGGAAAATTTTCAACTTTTTAAAGTGGTGGGGCATAGGAGACAGAGTAAGGATAAACCAAGCAGGATTTGATCAGTTTGTATCCAAGTAAGGATTAGCTAATTGCAAGCAGGGTTTGGTCAGTTTGTATCCATGTAAGGATTAGCCAATTGCAAGCAGGGTTTGGTCAGTTTGTATCCATGTAAGGATTAACCATGCAGGGTTTGGTCAGTTTGTATCAATGTAAGGATTAACCAAGCAATGTTTGGTCAGTTTTTATCCAGTCTCTGTGTATCATTTATAATGGATTTTTTTTTATCTTTTTTTTTGTTTGTTTGTTTGTATTGATCTTGTTTCAATGAATTATGCAGGATTTAATTTATGGCAGATATGATAATGTTCTAATATGTCTTTCATTGTTTGTTGTATGTTCTAATCTAGACTACCACTCTCAATAAGTTGTGAGATACTCACAAGAAAATTTCTCTTTTAGGCCTAAAAAAATAAAAATCAGTTTTTCAGGCCCTCCTGCATTTCCTTTTGACAGCCGCATGCTCTCTTTTTATAACCAATTTAAACTTAAAAAAAATAAAAATTAAATGTTTTATGTCTGATATTTTACCCAAGTTAAAAAAATTGATAAATTTGTCCCTTGAGTGCAAGAAGGCTTTGCAATGCTTTTGCATTGCAAAGCCTTCTTGCACTCAAGGGACGAAATACACCACCATGCATGCTTTTCCATATTATGAGGCCTAAAACATAAATCAATAGCATGAACTTTTGATGGCAAAGAAATAATTACAGAAATAAAAAATAAAATAAAAAAAATGCTCGCACCACATGCAATTTTATGAATAATGGCCTGAGAAACAAGATCTATTTTGTGTGGCCTTATATTAATCCTATGATGCCGGTTTCTAAATACTGAAATTCAAGTAACAATTTTTCCCATAATCCAACAAGGAATTTATCCTATTTAATCTTGTTTGACAGAGCTCAGAGAGCTCTGTCGAAAAAGATTGAATTTTTTTAAATTCCAAGTTTCATTGTGGGGGCATAATTACTTGAAATTTTGAATTTGTGACATCAGTGTTCGGAGGGTTAATTATTTATTTATTTATTTATTATTGGTCTTTAAGGTCGCATACTTATGCACAATGGCAAATCGTGACCGTGACAGTTTTACGGGTGGAGGAAGCCGGAGTACCGGACAGAACCACTGATCAATGACGAGCAGCTGTCAGCTCTTCAACATCGTAACTCTGAACTCTGCACCAGGCAGGGTTAGATTGGTTGAAGACATGCGCACCATCGACGTGCAGTATGCCTTAGTACACAGCATCATCGTGCCCCCATGTAGTCAAACGGAGTTTTGTGCCTTGGCCAAGAACACAACGCAGGAGCGCGAATCAGTCACTGAAATGGTCGCCCATCCAACTACTAGCCGCGCTCGACGTTGCTTAACTTAGGTGATCTGACGAGAATCGGTTGCCACCACGCCCCCGGGTTAATTATTTATTCAGCTTGACCTAGTCGTCAACACTCAAAACATTTTTATCTCGATTGACAAAAAAAAAATTCATCTTTGACCTCCAAAACATTGTTTATCCTTTACCCAAATGCTCACAATATCAAAATTTTTTATTTTAGTTTTTGTTTTTTAAAAGTTTTCAAAAAATTTTTTCAAAAACCATATCATGTGACCCCCTCATTGAATGAGGGGGTCACATGATATGGTTTTTGAAAAAAAAATTTTGAATATATTTTTTTTTTTTCAACTGATTTTTTTTTAACTGAAAACGTACAAGTATTTAGAAAGTGTTTTTTATGTATATCACTGCACAGATTTGGCCTATTTGTTTTGTAAAGTATTAAGATTTTTGATTTTGCCAGAACTTCATATCGGTAGATGGAAAATTAGTTAAAGGACTAGTATCCGTGTGCAGACAAAAATAAGTTGTTGGATATCCACAAGAAAATGTTTCTCTGGAGGTTTTTTTCTTCACTGATAAGTTTTCAAGAATCAGTGTTAGCGACAACTTTAATGTAGTTATCTCATAACTTCTATAAGTGTGGTCGTGCATGTGGAGTAAACTCAAAGAGCCAGTTTTTCTTGTAGTTATCCTACAGCTTATTTCAGTTGGTAACGTATTTGTGTAACATTACGTTTGTCTCATTCCATTTGTTTTGACTCTTCATCCGTTGTAACATTTTCATATTCGTTAATCTTCATTTTACACCATGTGAAGTGCAGAGGTGTTTCTTGGATTTCAAGATAGGGGTGAGAGAGTTCCAAAAGTTGAGCAGTTATTTTCTTAGGAGTACAGAAGTTTTGCATTTTTGGTTAACTTGTTCCAAGTTGATGAAGGTCTCATGCACATATATTTAGATAATTTATTATACCCCCCCGCAAATAAAGTTTGGGGGGTATATAGGAATCACCCTGTCCATCCGTCTGTCCATCCTTGTAAGCGCAACTCCTCCTAAATCGTTTGAAGAATTTTCATGAAACTTTACACAATGGAAAAACTCCATATGAAGATGTGCATGAAGCAATATAATGCCATTCTGACATTTCCAAGGGGAGATAATCTAACTTATACCGTCTGTCCATCCTTGTAAGCGCAACTCCTCCTAAACCGTTTGAAGAATTTTCATGAAACTTTACACAATGGAAGAACTCCATATGAAGATGTGCATGAAGCAATATAATTCCGTTCTGACATTTAATAATAATAATGATAATTGATTTTGTAAAAAGCGTAAAACCATGAAGAGTGCCCTAAAACGCTTCACAGAAATAAAATACACTTTTCTGAAAATAAAGAGTCACTTGTTTCAGTTTCCTCTAGGGAGGTTCAGGAGAATGCTTCAGTAAATAGGAAAGTTTTAAGATTTCTTTTGAAGATGTTGATAGTTTCTGAATTTCTGACACTAATAGGCAACGCATTCCACAATCTTGGACACACGATGGAGAACACACGATCATTAGCCAGATTAGATCTGCTAAAAGGTATGACTAGTTGAATTTGATCTTTAGATCTCAGACTGCGTGATGGAGTGTATACAGTGACGATCTCTTGCATGTAAACTGGAGCCAGTTTGTGGATACATTTGAATACTAAGATCAATATTTTGAAATTAATTCTCTGTTTAACTGGAAGCCAATGTAATTGTCTTAAAACAGGTGTTATGTGTTCAGAGCATTTGGTACTAGTAATTATCCTAGCAGCAATATTCTGAACTTTTTGAAGCTTCTGAATCAAATACTGCGGCAGCCCCACTAACACTGAATTACAATAGTCTAGTTGTGAGGTGATGAAGGAATGCACAAGTTTTTCAAGTTCTGACTGGTTAAGATAAGTTCTCAGTCTTCCAATATTCCGAAGCTGCCAGTAACATTTTTGACATATTTTATTGATATGGATGTCCAGCTTTAAATTTGAGTCCATAATCAGTCCAATATTTCTGGCCGATTCACTTTTCATGGTGATGTTGTTTCCAACCTGAATTGATGTAACAGTGGGTGTAGGCATGCAAACCCCGGTTATCACTAAGAATTCTGTTTTAGAGTCATTCATTTTCAGTTTAAAATCTATCATCCATTCCCGCACCAGATTTATGCAAGTTTCCATGTTGCTGACTGCAGTGATTGAGTCACTTTGAAGAGATGAATTAAATGTAATGTACAGTTGGGTATCATCAGCATACAGATGATATGATATGCCATGCCTTTTAAGAAGACGACCCAGAGAAGAAGTGTACAGAGTAAACAAAAGTGGACCAAGAACTGAGCCCTGAGGAACACCACACTTTGACATCTTGCTTTCTGAACCGGTCTTGTAGATATATATTTGTTGACTGCGACCTTCTAGATATGATGCAAACCATGATAAGACAGTTCCACATATGCCATGCTGTGTCAAGGTCTGCAAAAGAATATCGTGGTCGACTGTGTCGAATGCTGCTGACAAATCCAAGAGAACAAGCAGTACGGCCTTACCCTCAGACACTGATTTAACAATGTCGTTGTTGACTCGCAGTAAAGCTGTTTCTGTACTGTGATTGGCTCTGTATGCAGACTGGAAAGGCTCTAAACGATCATTTCTTTTCAACCTACTCACAATTGTTTACAATTGGCTGTAACATAAGTGCAAGCCCTACTTCGGAACTAACTCAAGCTTTTAGAATCTTTTCCAAACGAGTTGGAAAAGTACTAGAGTGCAAAAGCACGAAAAAGATCGAAAAAAGGGTCGAGCGAGACCAGCGCTCGAAATTACAGGTACTCTCTCTGCACACCTCTTGCGTTTACCGAGCGCATGCGCAACAACCGTGACGTCAATTCCTTTATTTTCCGCCATTGTTCATGGTCGGAAATTTTTGTGACTGTGCTGTTTATGATATTAATTCTTCGTAAACAACTTATTAATCGTCTTTAGTGTGCTACTGGATTGTATCCTTTTTCAAGCTACCAAATTATTACTCTCATTTAATGTTAATTTGTATTATTATTGCTGTGCTTTTCACACTTTATCTTGCCTTTCCCCCACGTGTGAACACGACCTTCGTTCTGTTTTCCGTCGGCGGGAAGCTTGATTGTTGTATTTATATCATGCCTAAGACTATTCCTTGTACCTCTTGTTTGCAGGTGAAACATGTGGACGATTCCCATACCACATGTGTCACTTGCAACAATTGCACTCAGGCCCAATCATGTGGTATCTGTGGGGTTTGGTCCTCTAAATTTTGGGCTTCTGTTAACAAGGTGGTTCTTTCCAGAGCTAGAACCCCTCGTTCTCGGGGTAAGGGTAGCCGTGCCGTTGCAGACATTTCTGCTGGTGCACGTGGTGACTCTGTCACACAGGATTCGGATCTGACTTCTGTGGCGAGCTCCTCTGCAACTGTTGACGGTGTTTGTTCTGTGATACCTGATGAGGAGACCGCGGTCTCTTTGTCTTCGGATGTCACTATTGAGGCGTCTGTTTTCGTTGAGAGCTTTTCCGAGGTCAGCTCGGTAACCCTCTCCGATCTGCCTCCAACACCGTCGACCGTTGTTGAGGGGGTTGCTACTCCAGATCCTATTCTGTCTGATGGTGGCTCTTCCATCTCCTCTGGGGATGGTCTACAGTCTCGGGGGACCGAGGCTGTATCTGCTGGTGTGTCTGTGTGTTCTCAGCCTCCCCCAGCCTCGCGGCGAGGCTGTGCGGGTTTGCTGTCTGCTCCGTCTCATCTGGCTAGGTTTGCTCCTAGTCGGTTGAGCCGGCCGGTCGCTTCGGCAGCGATTCCTCGTCCCTCGAGTGAATCGTTTATTGTTCCACCTTCGCCTGCTAGTGTGCCGGCTAGCGGGATGGTGTTGGGACGTTGGCATCCAGGGCCTGCTGTTCGGCAGCGGTCAGTGACAGCCCCGGTTAGCTGTCACTCTCGGAACCTTCCTCCGGTGATTCCTCACTGTGTTCCGAGTCTGGGTGTCGATCGATGCTTGCCGTCGGTCTCAGAGGATAGGCAGTTGGGGCCGTCTGCTGCGCAGAGGTCAATGACAGGTTCCTGTCATTCTTGGGACAATCCTCCGGTGTCTTCTCACCGTGTCCTAGGTCCAGCTACCGATCGACGTGCGCCGTCGGTCCCTTTCGAGGATTTGCAGGCAGGGCCTTCTGTTTCGCAGAGGCCAGTGATGGCTCCTGGGCGTCACAATCGGGACTATCCTCCGGTGTCTTCTCACCGTGCTCCTATTCTGTCTGCCGATCGACGTTCGCCGTCGGTCTCTTCTGAGGATTTGGGTTCTTCTACCAGAAGGGTCCATTGGGAGGACACTCCGTCGGGCGATTCTGCTGCGACGGATTCTCAGGTTGGCCTCCCTGTGCCTCCTGAGGCACAACCTCCTTTGGTCGGTCGCCGAGATGTCTCGCCTGGCCCCTTGGATACTGCACAGTATTCACAGGAGGTTTCTGCTGGTCAGCCGAGTTGGGCTACGTCTCCTCTGCTACGGAGGATGACGAGTATCTTGAAGGTGATGGTCCCCCCTCGTCAGTCTTGGGGCAGGCTTTGGATTTCGTCTTTGGCTTATTGCCGGACGTTCTACCTTCCGACCAGCCTTCTGTGACCGTCCGGCCGCGGTCCACTGTGGAGCGCCGTAACCCTGTTGAGCCTTCTAGCTCCGGGGCTTTGCGTCCTCTGCAATCGGCTCAGGTGGTTGAGTCCTTCCAGGGCTTAGACGCCAAAATGCGTTCTAAGGCCCTCAAGGGTTCCTTCTTTTCTAGAGCTGATGCCTTCCTGCCTCCATCGCGGTTTCGTGTTTACGATTCCGTCTCTCCACCAGTCTTCCAAGGGATGACTACTGTGGATGAGGATTCTTCTTCCCTCGGGTTGACTAAGCCTAAGTCGGCAGTTCTCCCGATGTCGGTAGTTGAGTCTATGGTGGGCCTGTCCCGAGAGATGCTGGGTAGGTTATCTCTCGCGGACCATGTCGTCGCTGCTCTGGCTGAATATTTTCCACCAGGGGAGTTTGATGACGCTCAGGCGCCTTTTCGCGTTTTGTCACAGGCTCTTATGAACTTGACTCACGCTCACGCCTGTAACACGGCCAATTTGGAGCTGGCACGCCGGGATGCGGTTTTGGATTCTTTACCATCCCTTCCTTCTGAGCAACGTGCTGTTCTGAGGTCTGCCTCTTTGGTAGGACCTCAGTTGTTCCATGGTTCCGTGGAAGCTGTTCGTGGCGAAGTTCTTCGTCATTCGAAGGACCAGCTTTTGCTGAGACAGCTTGACCCACCTGCTGCTGCGGGTGGGGGTCGTTCCAGGCCCGCCAAGCGTGCTGCTGCGTCTGCCTCGTCGGCGACGTCGGCTACGCCTTCGGCTCCGTCTGCTCCTTCTGCTCATAAGAAGCGCCGACGTGGCCAGGCCCGCTGGCAGCCTCAGGCTGGAAAGTCTCAGGACTCTGTCACTTCCCGAGGTGGTTTCTCCTCTCGGGGGCCTCGTCGAGGCCGCAAGTGAAGGTTCTCACCTCGATTCGCCTCCAGTCGGAGGAAGGCTGTCGCTGTTTTACGACCGTTGGACAGAGATAGCGTCGGACTCTTGGGTCCTCGACGTCATTCATTCCGGTCTGCGACTGTCCTTCCATCGGCACCCCAGTTTATCTCGGGTGCCCCTTCCGACTCAGGTCCCTTCAGATTCTCTGCGTCGGGACCTTCTGGTGCAGGAGATCGACAATCTCCTCACCAAAGGGGCGATCGAGGTGGTCAGGAACACCCTTTCACCGGGGTTTTACTCGAGACATTTCTTGGTGCCGAAGAAAAACGGCCAATTTCGTCCTGTCATCGATCTGAGTACCCTGAACGAGTACATAATTGCTCCTCGTTTCAGTATGGAGACTTTCCGGTCGGTTCGACGTTCAGTTCATCAGGGCGATTTTGCGGCCAGTATCGACCTGAAGGATGCCTACTTCCATGTACCCATTCATCTGGCGTCACGGAAATACCTTCGGTTCTCGTTTCGGGATCGAGTTTTTCAATTCAGAGCTCTCCCGTTCGGTTTGAACCTGGCTCCTTGGGCCTTCACCCGACTGATGTCACATGTGCTTGCTTTCCATCGCACTCAGTCGGCGGTGACTTCGTCCGCCTACCTAGACGACATCCTCCAACGGCACCACGATGCTGCTGTTCTGGAGTTCGATGTCCGGCAGTTTCTTTGCCTGCTAGCGTCGCTGGGTTTCAGAGTCAATCGCGAGAAGTCAGATCTTCTTCCTTCTCAGCGATTTCGTCATTTGGGGATGGATTTCGACACTCTTCACAATGTAGTGTCGGTTCCCCAGGCTCGGGCGACGATTCTTTCCGCCTTGACTCGGGACCTGCTTCAATCTTCCTCGGTCTCGGCCAGGACTTTCCTTCGGATGCTGGGCCTTTGCGGTTCGGTGACCGATCTCATTCCGCTCGGTCGCTTGTTTGTCCGACCTCTCCAACACTTCCTGTTGGATCATTGGCGTCCGAATGTTGATCCGCTGGACCTGGAACTCACTATTCCTCGGTCTCTGCTTTGTCACCTCCGCCCTTGGGCAGATATTCCCTGGCTGACACAGGGTGTTCCGTTGGATCTTCCTTTGGCCGATCGCATCCTTACTGCGGATGCCAGCGATCGGGGCTGGGGTGCGACGTTGGACCCTCTCGGTCTGTCTACTCACGGAGAGTGGGACAGCGAGCAGGGGGGGCCTTCATATCAACCAGAAGGAGCTCCTTGCTCTTCTGTTGAGTTTTCGGCTTTGGATCCCTCATCTGTCGGACCATGTTGTCCTACTTCTTTCGGACAATTCGACGGTAGTGGCCTACATACGGAATCAGGGAGGCACTCATTCGATTCCTATGTATCGGCTGTCTCGGGATCTTCTTCTGTTGGCGCGGGATGTGAACGCTCGGGTGTCCATTCGACACATTCCCGGGCGTCTCAACGTCCTAGCAGACTCCCTGTCCCGACGCGACAGTGTCCTTCCAACCGAATAGATGCTACATCGGTCGGTGTTTCAGGCGATTTGCGAGCAGTGGGGTCGTCCTCAGGTCGACCTTTTCGCTACTCGCTGGAATCATCAGGTAGAGACTTTTGTCTCCCCTTGTCCAGATCCTCTGGCATTTGCAGTGGACGCTCTGTCTCTGGACTGGACAGGCTGGGTCGGCTATGCCTTTCCTCCTGCACCGATTCTTCCTCAAGTTTTAGCGAAGATTCGTGCTTGCAGTTGCAGGATCATTCTGATCACACCCCTGTCTCCACAGAGGGTGTGGATCAATCTGCTGCGACCTCTATTGGCCGATCGACCGATTCGTCTACCTCTACGTCGCGATCTTCTTTCACAGGGTCGTCCCAGGAAGTATCACAACAACCTGGCGAGCCTGTCCCTTCACGCCTGTCTTTTATCAGGTCCAGTCTCCGACGTAGAGGTTTTTCGAGACGATCAGTGGAGTGCATTTCTGCATCGCGGCGACCTTCCACTGGAATGACTTATGCCGCCAAGTGGAAGGTTTTCTGCCGCTGGTGTTCAGATCATAATGTGAATTACCGTGATCCGTCTATCGCTCAAATTGCGGATTTTCTGGTTTTTCTTTTTGACTCCAAGGGCCTCCAGCCTATTACGATTAAGGGCTATCGGTCTATGCTGTCTGATACTTTCTCTTATGTGGGAAAGCGGTGTATCGGTCGTAATCTTTTCCTCTCCAAACTTATTCGGCACTTTTCTTTCAAGAGGCCTCGAGTTTTGCGTCTTACACCCAAGTGGAACTTGGCATGGGTGTTGCACTGTTTGGAGGGGGCGCCTTTCGAGCCTTTATCTGAGACCGACATGCGTTTTCTCACCTATAAGACGGCTTTTCTTCTAGCGTTTGCTTCTGCTCGTCGAGTCAGTGAGCTTCATGCGCTATCTGTTGATTCTGCCTTCTTCCGAAATGAGGCTAACTGTGTCACATTCACTACTGATTGCTCTTTTCTGGCTAAGAATCAACTCCCCGATTCGGTACCTCCTCCCATCTGCATTCGGGCTCTCCCTGCTGTAGATGGACGGAGGCCTCTTCTTTGTCCTGTTCGTGCGGTCAAGACTTACATTACTCGCACTCAGTTCATTAGGAGGGATCGGAAGAGATTTTTTCTGTCTCTCATTCCTAAGCGGCAGTCTATCTCTTCCCATTCTATTTCCAGGTGGATCTGTCTTGCAATCAAGCTGGCTTATTCTCGCTTGTCTGCATCGGATCTTGTTTCGAACCGGCTTAATGCTCACGAGGTTCGTGCCATTTCTACATCCTGGGCGTTCTCCAATTCTGTTTCGCTCCGTGATGTTATGAATGCGGCTTACTGGAGGAATGCTTCTACCTTCTCCTCCTTTTATCTCCGCCACCTTCAGCAGCAATCTGAGGACCTTTATTCTTTAGGCCCTCTCGTTGCTGCTCAGGCTGTGGTGCACCCTCGTTAAATTGTTTTTGTCGAGGTTGCGCTTCTCTCAGCCTTGTTCTTTTCAGGTGCCTTCTCTCTTTCTTCATTACAGGTTTTAGTTTTTGTTCTCTGCCATCCTTGCTTTCGTTCTGCTACTCTTGTTGGTATTGGTTATGTGATTCACCTCCTCCTATTGTTTATTCAGCCAATTGTAAACAATTGTGAGTAGGTTGAAAAGAAATTAAAATTTTTTAGTAAATTTTGTTTCTTAACATACCTACCACAATTGTTTACCGGAGGCCCACCCTCCTTGGGGATATCTTTGATATCGATGCCTCCCCGCTAAATCACAAACTTCTCGTTGGCGGAAATACGGAATTGACGTCACGGTTGTTGCGCATGCGCTCGGTAAACGCAAGAGGTGTGCAGAGAGAGTACCTGTAATTTCGAGCGCTGGTCTCGCTCGACCCTTTTTTCGATCTTTTTCGTGCTTTTGCACTCTAGTACTTTTCCAACTCGTTTGGAAAAGATTCTAAAAGCTTGAGTTAGTTCCGAAGTAGGGCTTGCACTTATGTTACAGCCAATTGTAAACAATTGTGGTAGGTATGTTAAGAAACAAAATTTACTAAAAAATTTTAATTTTCATGCAGATGTTTTTTGAGTTGTGAAGCAACAACCTTTTCCAACAATTTAGTCAGGAAGGAGAGGTTCGATACTGGTCGATAATTCTTCAGGTTGTCAGGATCAAGAGATGGCGTCTTGATGAGTGGAGTGACAAGTGCTTTTTTCAGTGGGCGTGGAACAAATCCCTCATGAAGGGATGCAGATATAATAGATGATATGGCTGGCAGAAGATGATCAATTGTCTCTTTCAGAAGGAATGTTGAAATTTCATCTAGAGACAAGACAGTGTGAAAACTGGAAAAATCTCTTTTTATGTCAAGTTGATCAAACTCTGGTGGTTCACGTGATGGTATACTATCCAGGATTAATTGAATTTTGGTTATGAAAAAATCACTGAATTTCTCCAGAATTTCATTGGTATTTAGATGATCTGGGAGAATGACTTTTTGTTCTTTACCAAGGAGACTATTGGTTACCGAGAATAACACCCTAGTATTTGATGACCCCTCTATCAGGGAATTGTAGTACTCCCTCTTCGCTTTTTTGATGATCTTATTAGTTGTATTTCTTTGGTGGCAGAACATCTGCCGGTGAATCTCAAGCTTCGTTTTGTTGTATAGACGCTCAAGTCTGCGACGCTGTTGTTTAGCAGCTCTAACGTCTTCTGTAAACCACTCCACTTTTTCCCTATGAGTTATAACTTTTGACTTTGGTGGTGCATGTTCAGCCATGATGCCCTTAAGAGTTTCCAAGGAGAGATAATTTAACTTAATACTGTCTGTCCATCCTTGTAAGTGCAACTCCTCCTAAACCGTTTGAAGAATTTTCATGAAACTTTACACAATGGAAGAACTCCATATGAAGATATGTATGAAGCAATATAATTCTGTTCTGACTTTTCCAAGGAGGGATAATCTAACTTATACATTTCAGGCGCAGGGAGGGGGGGGGGGTATCACTTTGTGACCTCTAGTTTATCAATATTTCTCCAAGATATTGTAAATATTCAGTAAACATGAATGGCTGACAGCCTAGATATAGACAATAGCAGGGCACAAAATTTCACAAGAACACTTCTTTCCTTCTCAAGGTCAAACTCTCAGTCAGCATAATGGCCTGAATGTGTTTGTTCGAAATAGTCCTGGGTCTGCCACCATTAAAATTTCATCTAAAAATAGATATGTAAATAACCTGTGAATGATTATTAAGGTTATGGGGGAGGGAAAGCATGAATTGTAAATACACAAACCAACTCCATGCAAGCCAGAAAATAAGCAGACTGTCATCTGCAAAATGAGGTCCCCCGAGGGTGAATTTAGTGATGCTACCATGCATAGCAGGGTAGCATCACTAAATTTACTCTCTGTGAACCTCAATCTGAATGAGGGTCTCAAAACTAAACAGAAAGAGGGAACCAGAGGATAAATTGGCCCACTGTATGGGATAGCATTACCAAATTCACCCTCTGGGGACCTCATTCTGCAAATGTTAGACGGCTTATTTTCAGGCCTGACTCCATGCAATATAATACAACATAAATTCCTAATACGGTCAGATTTGAATAGACTGACATTCTATTTATATCTCAACAGAATTTCCATGAAAATATATGGCAAAAACTAAATGCGCATGTCAGTCGGTACTATTTATTTTGGCAAACATTCTCTTAAGACTTAAACAGCAGGGCGGGCATAATAAAAACAGAGAAGATATAAAGAATATCTACGCTGTTTTAGTGAATATCAGTAATTATCTCATGAGTGTGGACATGGAAGGTTTATTTTTCACGAGCGCTTGTGCAAGTGAAAAATAATACTTACAGGTCCACATGAATGAGATAATTTCCCATATTCACTAAAACAGCATAGATTTTCTTTTTATTATATGCTACGTGACATTTTGCTGCGCAATATTCAGCCCAAGTTGACTGCAGTTTCAAGACAATAACAAAAAGCTGCTGATCGTTCCTTCAAAGCAACGTTCAAGGCGACGTCATGCGGCAAAGTGTAACATCATTTAGGTAGCTACTGAAAAAATTCATCGTGTGGACCTGAAAATATTATTTTTCAAAAAAAAATAAAACATTCAGGTCCACACTCATGAGATAATTCCAGATATTGACTAAAACAGAGTAGATTTTCTTTTTATTATATGCTACGAGACATTTTATTCCACAATATTCAGCTCAATTCAACCCCAGATGCATATATTTCAAAACAATAACAAAGATCAGCTGATCGTTCCTTCAAGGCGCAGCCTGACGTCATTTGGGAAGCTACTGAGGGATAGTCCTCGATATCCACCGAGTCGCTGGATATCAAAAATATCTTTCAGATAATTTCCGATAATTCACAGGCTAGCATGTAATAAAGATGAACATCTCACTTTCACTTTTCTCATATACATTACCAATATGTTATATTATGTAACTTGCTAGAAGGTTGAGATATAAGCTCTATAGGCCTCTGAAAAGCATCTGAACAAGACCAATTGAGAGTAACCATGAGCATGTCTTTTATTCCACCACACATAAAAACACAATTTATTGGACAGTTACAAAACAATTATTAAGACTAAATATCTTGCTAAACTAAGGTTTCTTTTGCTGGTAATTTACATGTTGCTCTTGGCTAGCTAATACTGATAAACAAACAAATGATTACGTGGTGAGATCCTTGTTTCACAAACTGAAAGTGATTAACCATTTATCACCGAAGTTAAGCAATGTCGAGCCTGGTTAGTCCTTGGATGGGTGACTGCCTGAGCGATCGATTCAGATTCCCGCGTTGTGTCCTTGGGCAAGGCACTTAACCCTGATTGTCCAACTGGGGGCACGATGATACCGTGTACTAAGGCACACTGCACGTCAATGGTGTGCATGTCTTCAACCAATCTAACCTTCCTGTGCTGCACTGCAGGGTTACGATGTTGGGGAGCTGGCAGCTGCTCGTCGTTGCTCAGTGGTTCTCTCCGGGTACTCCGGCTTCCTCCACGGTCATGATTAGCCATTGTGCATAAGTATGTGACCTTAAACACAAATAAATACCTAACTAATCGGTCGCATCCACCCGCATAATATGCAAATTTAACAGTTGAAAAAGAAGCATTTTTCCAAAAATGTCAACAAAACCATTTGTGACTCCTCATTGGAATGAGCATGACAAGCTCGTTCCAATGAGGGGTAACATGATGTGGTTTTGTTGAAATTTTGGGAAAAATTGGAAAAAATAATATTTAAAATAATTAATTTTATCGTCTGCATTGGGTAGGGGGTTAAACAACATTTTGCATATAGCTCAGGTCCAGTTGACCATGTCAAGTCCATGTAAACTGTCTGCAGGTTAGGTTACTAACAAACTTCAGTGCCCTACCAACAGTAATTTAGAACAAAGCTTAACCTGCCTTAAAGAACATCTGCCCAGTACAGTTAGAACCATGCATTAAGGCCATTACATGTATGAACAAACAAGCTTAACTATATTGCTCACATGGCAACCCTGGGCATGGGTCAATTTAATTTTTTAAAAATTGACTAGCAGTTTTTTTTACATATACTCTAACTTGTACAAAATGGTTTGAAAAATGATTTGAAAGAAATGGTGCGCGGTGGCTCAGTGGTAGACTATTGGACTTCTATGCTAGAGGTCCCGAGTTCGATCTCCATCTGGGACGACCCGCATTGTGTCCTTGGGCAAGGCACTTTATCCCGTACATGGGGGCACAATGACGCCGTGCGCTAAGGTGCACTGTACGTTGATGGTTTCACATGTCTCTGGGTACTCCGGCCTCCTCCACCCGTAAAACTGTCACGGTCACAATTAGCCATTGTGCATAAGTATGTGACCTTAAACACCAATAAATAAATAAATTTGAAAGAAATATGGACAATGTATGCACTTTTATCCAAATAGTAATACAATTTATAATGGGTATGTACTTGTTTGGTAATGATTGGATCAGCATCATGTGTGGTCGATTCGGAAGTTTAAAGTATAATGTGTTTTATGAAGTTGATATCTTTACAGCTGTGTCTATTTCACCGATCGCCATCTTTCTTTTGAAATTTGCCGATCTAATGTTGTAGGCAATAATCATGGCTCAGCCAACTCGTCCCGTGAATTCCAATGTGTTCTATGTGCCTAATGGCACATAGAACAAATTGGAACTCAGGGGATGAAATGTGTATAATGTTATCACCATCTATAAAGATAGTGTCTCCGCAGGCACCCTGGTGAATTGAAGCAGTGTCTGTTCACTGCGGTACACAGGCTCTGTTTTACTGGTAAAATAGTCACCAATGCTTGGGAGGTGCAAACCCTCTCTAAAATGGACAATTTGACTTATTAATGCTCACCCATGGTCTTGAGTTGATACTCATGTTGTGGTCATGATTAGCCATTGTGCAAAAATATGTGACCTTAAACACTAATAAATAAATAAATAAATAAAGAAATAAAGATATTGTAGTTGTAAGTTATCTGGCTCGCATCCTCTGCACACTGAGATATCAGTCTTGTGAGTCAGAAAATATCTAACATTGATTAATATATGAGGTGTTTGAGCTATTTACTGCAGGAAAAACACCTTGCACCCTTCATCCATATTCCTTTTGAACAGTATTGCTAAGCTCAATGGCCTGCAGTGGTGTTGCGGTAACCGGTTCTCGTCAGATCACTGAAGTTAAGCAATGTCGAGCCCAGTTAGATCTTTGATGGATGACTCTCTGAGTGATCGATTCAGACTCCCGTGTTGTGTCCTTGGGCAAGGCACTTAACCCTGATTCTCTACCTAGGGGCACGATGACGCCGTGTACTAAGGCGTACTGCACGTCGATGGTGCACATGTCTTCTACCAATCTAACCCTGCCTGTACTGTAGTGCGGAGTTACGATGTGGGGGAGCTGGCAGCTGCTCATCGTTGCTCGGTGGTTCTCTCTGGGTACTCCGGCTTCCTCAACCCGTAAAACTGTCACCAACGCGATATGAGCTTGGCTGTTAATGTGTCATTAAACCTTAATAAATAAATAATTATAAACTAAACTCAATTGCTGAAGTGTGCGTAGACCTTTATAGGTTGCAGTTTATAACTGGTAGAGTGCAAAATTATTTTTTAAATGTAATTTGTACCATGAGTATTTTTTTCAAAGATACAATTCTACAAGCGAGGGAGCTTTAATTTGGAAAGATTTTGTCCATAAATAATTGTGTTGATACTTTTTATTGGAGAGTCCCTGTTGGCACTCTCCAATAAATTTGAACAAAACAATTTTATTTGAAAATTTCTTTTTCACTTCTCAAATAAATGTTGTCCCTATATCTCGATAAATTCAATCTTTTGATTGGCCAGAATGCCTTGGACAAATAGTCATGGCAAATGGTGCACCCAACATCCAATGTATATGAGAGCGTGCAACATCCATTGTATAAGCGCACACAAAACATCGGGGGTGTATGGTTCAAACGAAGGTTTTCCTTGAGATAAAAAATGAACCATAAAACCTGAAAATAGTCACAAAGATCATCAGATTTCCGACAATTCGATCATATTTTGTCGTTATAAATTAAATAGTCGAATAATTAAAATGAAACAACTTGAGAAAAATAAAATAAGTGCAAATAATTCGTCCCCTGAGTATCAATGTGTTCTATGTGCCAGTGGACACATAGAACACATTGGAACTCAGGGGACGATATACTGTTTACTTGTTTCCTTAATGACGCAAGTGATGTAACTCTATCCATTGTCTTCTGCATTTGTAAAAACAAAACAATTTCGAAGCGTGAGAAAGGCGTCCATAAATTTATTTCCATTAAGTTTCTATTGTGTTTCAAACAAGACAAAAACGTTTTCTCCGCCGACATATATGGTGGTTCAGTCTACTTTCGCCTACAGTGCACTTTCGCCTATAAAAATTATCAAGTAAAAGTGTAGGCGAAAGTGCACTAATTGAGGTATAGATATTAGTTGCTAATTACCATCTCTACCCACAATAAAATAGACTGATCTTTTGGGAATAGAAATAATGACAAACCTTGCAGTCAAGTTACTTTATTACAACATTTTAATTCTAACAGAATATTAGACATCAATATGTAATAAATATACATAAATAAGAAAAGAAAGAATGTAACATGAGCGAACTCTCCATGGAATAATAGCGGAACCTGACACTTTATATAGAATATTGGCTCCAATATGTAATTTGTTGCGCTTCATTGGTGGCACCAGAGTCTGCTATTATTCCATGGAGAAGCCGCATGAGCGAACTCTCCATAAAATAATAGCGGAACCTGACACTTTATATAGAATTTTGGCTCCAATATGTAATTTGTTGCACTTCATTGGTGGCACCAGAGTCTGCTATTATTCCATGGAGAGGCCGCATGAGCGAACTCTCCATGAAATAATAGCAGAACCTGACACTTTATATAGAATTTTTACTCAAATATGTAACTTGTTGTGCTTCATTGGTGGCACCAGAGTCTGTTATTATTCCATCTATCAGGTAGGTACACTTCTGAAAGTGAAGTTGGAAGGGCTGATGTAGGTTTCCTTCATCTCTTATACAACCCACTCTTTAAACTTGTATATGATGGAATGTCAATAGCCAAGTCTAGTTGAATAGTACTGATTTCTTCGTCGTAAATAGTTTGGATCGGCGCAGTTTCACTCTGACAACGCTGATGCAAATTTTCTAAAAATTTATTAACGTCTTCCTGCTCTTGTGGGTGGTTATGTGAAGTTACATTTCTGACAAAATCATTTACAGTTGTGCAGTCAGTCCATTTATTGTAGGTAGAGCAGGTAATTATCTAGTAATATCCATACCTTAATTAGTGCACTTTTGCCTACACTGTTACCTGATAATTTTTGTAGGCGAAAGTAGACGACACCTATATGGTATATGGGGATTTAATACCTGGATGTCTCATTTAAACACCTCGCCTGTGACTCGGTGTTTAAACACCGACTTCCAGGTATTAAATCTCCATATATCATACATGATAAGTTATGGTAACAAAACAATTTTATTTGAAAATTTCTTTTCTATTTCTCCCTCAAATAAGGTTATGCAAACAGTGTAAATCCATTAAAGTGGCTTTCATCACTTTTCAGTAAAGCCATGATAGTGGCTTCTAGCACTCAACCAGTTAATGTGATATGACAGTAAAATTGCCATTCTTCAGTTCACACTTCATCAGCTAACAGGTACATACATGTAACTTATTGGAGCTCTCTTGTTCTTGCCCTAGAACATCTTTGGAAATCCTTGAATTTCTCATCTCGCACTCTGTGAAAACCTTTGAAAAGATACCACTTATTGTCTCGGAATCTCCTTGAATAGACAACATTTTGAAGTGAAAGAATCCTGTAATATGTATGTCATTGCTTTTACATTTCAACTTTTTATATGAAGGGTTGTCAAAAACTCAAAGTCATCTCATTGAAGAAGCATTTAATGTTTTTTGTCCTCGTCTTTTGATTTGTATAATATTCTTCGTATTAACAAAAAATGAAGTGCATGTTTTTTTGTATATTTTGCACCATATATATATATTTTCATACCTGTGATGTTTGGGAATTCAGTCATTGGATCATCATCATTTTCCAGTTGCCATAGAAACTACTCACGTAGGAACTGGTGGCCGTTCAAGATTTGGTTTGATTTTGAATCTTGTCACTGAATTGATTCAATTTGAAACCATCTCGATAATTCAGAAAAATCGAATCCTGGAGAGATTTTGATTTCATACAATTCTTTTTTGTCAGCTTCCTAAAGATAACAACTCACCCTGCAGCTTTCTAATGAACAAGATTAAATGTTTCCAGTCGAATTGAACGTATCCATTCGAACTAGATATCACAAATTTAGTCGGAAAATTCATACAAATGACATTTGATGTGGCAATGGAGATTGCATTATGGCTCATTTGCACAATATATCGTCCATTAAGTGCCCCAAGGTGCCACCTGAAATGTCTTGTTCTTTGACCACCTTAGTGATACTTGTGTATTTTCTTTTAGTCTAGCATGTCTATTGATAATGAGTTGATGACGGATATAGACAGCACCAGTTGACCAAAGTATGATAACAGTTGAAAAGTGAATTTGATTTGAGATTCAATTCAGTTTCAAACTTTTGCTAGATTCGATTCGAGAGAAACATCATGATTTGCCGGGCGCTAGGCTCAAACTTTCTCTTATTACAGTGGAGCCCACTTAATTGGATATCTCTTAATTGTATATCCCTGTTAATTGAATAAAATTCCCCAACACACAACCATTTTCCATACCTCCAGTACAAATTTGACCTGTTAATTGAATATAGGTTATAGAGTAAACTCCTGTTAATTGAATAAAAAATTTTGTAACCTGTGGAAAAATTACCCTGACTCTCCCCAGTTTTTCTTTGTTTATAGACCCATTTGGCCTCAGTACATCCAATATAGGCATTTAATCTATTATATCTTGTTTGACAGAGCTCATAGAGCTCTGTCAAACAAGATATAATAGAATAAATGCCAAGTTTATCTCCAGAATACAGGAAAGTGACACAATCCCTGTTAATTGAATACTCATGTTAATTGAATAATGTTCATTGGCAAAGTGACTATTCAATTAACAGGGTTTCACTGTATCTGGATCTCTATCGATTGAATTTAGTAGATAATTTAACCCCTTTGTATGTTTGAAACCAGTGTATATTATCTAATGTCCTGACACAAGGTGACCCTGGTTCTTGAAAGTGTAATTAAACCCCAATAAATAATTTATTTAATGCATTAAATGCACATAACTGTTCTTATTCTGTAATTCCAGGAAATGGTGCAGGGCTGGTTAACTCATAACTAGTTGAGAACTAGATTCTCTTTGTTGGTCTGAATTTGTTCATTAAAATTTGTTTTATTACAAATTATTGGACAGTGCCAACCGGCACTCTAATAATAATTTGTAATAAAAGAAATTTATATAAACAAAAATATAATTTTTGTTTGACTGAATATGAAACAGGAGCAAGGAAAATGCTGGCTTTTTTTTCATTTTTTATACAGGCTTCTAGAACTCAACCAGTGAACCCATTGGGTATTTTCAAGTTATTTTTCCTCAGATCTAGTCTTGACGGCTGTGAAACCGCCATGACTAGATTTGACGAAAAGCTAATTAAAATTTTACTCAAGAAAGTATTACTGAAAAAATCCATTTAATTTACAGGGGGGAAAATTTCATTTACACTTAAGGGCCTAGTTTCGTCTTTGATGACTGTTTGCAACAGAACACGTGCCACAATATGATGTCTCTGGGGAAGCTTGCAAGTTACTGCCTGGGTAGTTGTTTCTATGGAAGTCTTGGCTGCTGATATAGGCAGCCAAGACTTGCATAGACACAACTACTACAACTAGATACAGGCGATATACCGTAAATACCTTTTAGTATCGGTATTGAGTCAATACCGATTTACCGTACCGAGGGAATCTCAAAATACCAAAATTTCGGTATTGAAAAATATTCCCAAGATTTGTTAACAAATAAAAGGGTAAAAAAGAATGATATGAAAAATTCCTGACAAGAAGAGCACATGGAATGTGTGTTTCAAAAAGCAGTCACCATCGGTCATTTGACGTAACAAAAAAGCGGAGAGAAAATACACAGGGGTATTTTCTCTCAGCTTTTTTGTTACATCAAATGGCTGACGGCTGTTGCCTGTGGTACTTCCAACATTTCAGACAATTTGATTGCTTTGACTGTTGTAAAATGGGGATCTGCTGCCAGGCAGTATTTCAAAATACCATTTGATATTTGTATCGGTGTGAGTACATGTATGTTGTTGATACCGAACACCGTACTGAGGTAAATCATTCTAAAATACCGATACCAAAACTGAACTTGAAATTCAGTACCACCCAGCTCTTAACTACAACACCCTAGGGCGTAGACTGTCAAAAGTGTAGAAAAAAGGTTTAAAATTAACCCCCTGCACACTGATGTCAAAATATCCAGACTTGAAGTAGCCATTTTTCCCCATAATGCAACTGGAAATTTAACCAGTTGGATGGTGAATTGGTTAAATTTCTAGTTGCATTATGGGAAATATTTGCACCCTGAACTTTAGATATTTCGACATCAGTGTGCAGGGGGTTAATCGCCAAATGTACATGAATTTTACTTATTTCAGTGGTAAGAGAAATTCTGTCTTGGGCAGGAATATTCACCAGCAGCATGCAAGGAGTTAATGTAATGAACAAGCTCTGTTTTGGGGTATAAAATAGAACCCAGTAATGAACGAACACTTGGGGTTGAAGTCCTATAAAGTGGACAGCATAGATACATGTGGACCTTAGACTTAAGGAATGGCCTCGAATTTGGAGGATCATTCAAGGCCTTGAAATCCACAAAAATGAAAAATCTTAGTTGTATAGTTTTATAAGTCATTTTCTCCCCCCACTGCACGTGTAACATACGTCTGTCCAGGGTGTGATAGCAGGGAGAGACAGATGTATTCCACCCCACCCACGTGACATTATACATTTACAACGTTATTATGACATAACTGACACTGTGCATATCGTATCAGTTTCTTGCTACCAACTAATTCATATTGACGTCATCAGAATGCCGTGTGATCAAAATTTGATGCTCTAAAACTCTTTAAACCCCAAGATGCCACCGTTTCTAATCAATTTCGTGGTATACACCTTTGGTATATACATAACTTTTGCATGCTCTTTCTGATGGTGTCATTAGTTTTTCAAAACAACGAATACCAAATGAGTTGATTATATCAGCATGTGACCGCCGATTAACTCTGGCTAACGTAACCGCTGTATGGTGGGGGAGAAAAATAATCCCAGATGGGTACGGGTGTGGGATGGGAAAATCTCACCCTCGGGACAAGATATTTGGTCCAGACACTCGACAAGCCTCGTGTCTGGCCCAAATATCTTGCCCTCGGGTGAGATTTTCCCATCCCACATCCGTACCCATCAGGGATTATAATAGTCCATGAAGCCATTGTCCTAACTAGGACCCTTTGGCTGTTACACCATCATCCCATTTCAATTCAAAGGAAGTAGGAAGAAGGGGTAATGAAAGGATGTTCCTAGTTAGGGCTAGTGGGGGGGGGGGGGGGGGTCTTGAAAATTTTGAAACTTGCAGTTGCACGATCTGAAAAAAATGAAAATAACAAGGTACGGCCTAGAATAGCTTTCAATTATATCAGTCCTTGCCTGCAGAAAACCTGTTCAAGAAATTTTTCAACATGTGTTATCCATTAGTCATGTTAGCTGAAGGGTTGATCTGAGCACTTACGATCGACAAAATATTGAAGTTTTCTTTGGCAACTGTCAGTTTTTTTTGCATTCTTTTTTCGGGGCATTGTTTTACCTTATCTGAGTGAAACACAACATTACTTACCATTTATGAACAATGTAGTTGCAACTTTTTTTGTAGATCGTATTTGGCTGTTATGTATTAATAATACTTTATTCTCATTCAAATTTATCCCATTAACTTTCTCTTCCTGATGTCATGTTTCTCTTTAAACTGGTCGAGTGTGTGTGGACACTCTCCAATAATTTGTAATAGAACAAATTTTGAATAACAAATTGAGACCACCAAATATAATCTACACCTCAGCCAGTTAATGGTTTTAAGTTTCCTGTTCTCCGTAGTTTTCTTAGAAGTAAATTAAGGATTCCTACTAGGGTCCAATGGCAAAGACTTAGTGCAGTCTGGATTTCTTGCAGAAAGTCTGTTTCAAATGTCCCTTCTGTAGAAACCCGGAAAGTGAAGCAGTGCTTGTTTATTTTGGTAAAAAAGTTCTGCTTTAGTAGTAATTTATTAGTCGAGTTGTGACGAAGTCAAACTCGACTTATAGTTTGGTGAATGGCGGGCGGGCGGGCGGGCGGGCGGGCGGGCGGGGCGATCGTAAACAATTGGTTTCCGGATGATAACTTGATAGTGGTTCAACTCATATTCATTAAACTTCATACATAGGTTGGTCTTGGTGGGAGGAAGAACCCTATTGATTTTGGACATGCTACGTCGAAGGTCAAGGTCACAGTGACCTTGAACATAGTAAATCTTAAACAATTGGTTTCCGGATGATAACTTGATAATGGTTCAACTCACATTCATGAAACTTCATAGGTAGATTGGCCTTGGTGAGGGGAAGAACCCTATTGATTTTGGACTCGCTACGTCAAAGGTCAAGGTCACAGTGACCTTTAACATAGTATATCGCAACAATTGATTTCCGGATGATAACTTGATAGTGGTTCAACCTAGAGTCATGAAACTTCATAGGTGTGTTGGCCTTGGTGCGAGGAAGAACCCTATTGACCTTGGACTCACCAGGTCAAAGGTCAAGGTCACAGTGACCTTGAACATAGTATATCGCAACAATTGGTTTCCGGATGATAACTTGTTAGTGGTTCAACCTAGAGTCATGAAACTTTATAGGTGTGTTGGCCTTGGTGCGAGGAAGAACCCTATTGATCTTGGACTCACCAGGTCAAAGGTCAAGGTCACAGTGACCTTGAACATAGTATATCGCAACAATTGGTTTCCGGATGATAACTTGATAGTGGTTCAACCTAGAGTCATGAAACTTCATAGGTATGTTGGCCTTGGTGCGAGGAAGAACCCTATTGATCTTGGACTCACCAGGTCAAAGGTCAAGGTCACAGTGACCTTGAACATAGTATATCGCAACAATTGGTTTCCGGATGATAACTTGATAGTGGTTCAACCTAGAGCCATGAAACTTTACAGGCGTGTTGGCCTTGGTGCGAGGAAGAACCCTATTGATGTTGGACTCACCAGGTCAAAGGTCAAGGTCACAGTGACCTTGAACATAGCATATCGCAACAATTGGTTTCCGGATGAGAACTTGATAGTGGTTCAACCTAGAGTCATGAAACTTCATAGGTGTGTTGGCCTTGGTGCGAGGAAGAACCCTATTGACCTTGGACTTGCCAGGTCAAAGGTCAAGGTCACAACTCGACATTGGATCTGTGATCCTGAGCGGCATTTTTTATTTATTTATTGGTGTTTAAGGTATCACATTTATGCACAATGGCTAATCATGACCACGACAGTTTTATGGGGTGGAGGAAGCCGGAGTACCCGGAGAGAACCACCGAGCAACGGCGAGCAACTATCAGCTCCCCAACATACTAACCCCATGCAAGCGCAGGGTTAGCATTGGTTGAAGACAAGTGCACCATCGACGTGAGTACGTCTTAGTACACAACGCCACCGTGCCCCCACGCGGGCAATGCTGATGAAGTGTCTTGCCCAAGAACACAACGCGGTTGCCGCAGGTGGGATTCAAACTGAGGACCCCTCGGCTTGCAGCCTGCACCTCTACCTACTGAGCCACTGCGCTCCCCTTTAGTAGTAATATAGGAACCAGTAACCAACACCT
Organism: Pictodentalium vernedei; assembly: GCA_031216915.1. Lineage (NCBI taxonomy): Eukaryota > Metazoa > Mollusca > Scaphopoda > Dentaliida > Dentaliidae > Pictodentalium > Pictodentalium vernedei. Next base: position 10,094,673 of record CM062292.1, read on the forward strand.
GGGGTGGAAGTGTCTGTAAATTTGACAGCATTGTTATAACATTTGGCTTAACTGAACTTTATACTTATGTTGTGGTCATATTATGGAAATAGATGCTGTAAGTTACCTTAACTCTTTACCTAACGAATCGCCCGCATCTGCCCGCATAATATGCAAATTGAGCAGTTAAAAAATAATTAAATTTTTCAAAATATTTCAACAAAACCATATCATGTAACCTCTCATTGGAACGAGCTCGTTGAGCTCGTTCCAATGAGGGGTTACATGATATGGTTTTGTTGAAATTTTTTGAAAAATTTAAAATAAAAAATTTTGATATCGTCTGCGTTGGGTAAAGGGTTAAACACCAACAAATAGATAAATGAATGAATAGTTTCAAAGGTCAACAAAAGCTTCAAACTGAAACAAATTCATGAAAAGTTACAATTGGGAAAAAGTGTGTTGCATTAAAATTACTTTGGACAGATTTTTAACACTTGTTGGGGGCGCAGTGGCTCAGTTGGTAGAGGTGCAGGCTGCAACCCAAGAGGTCCTCGGTTCGAATCCCACCTGTGGCAACCGCGTTGTGTCCTTGGGCAAGACACTTCACCCCCAATGCCCATGTGGGGGGCACGGTGGCATTGTGTACTAAGGCGTACTGCACGTCAATGGTGCACCTGTCTTCAACCACTGCTAACCCTGCTTGTGTGGAGTCAGTATGTTGAGGAGCTGACAGTTGCTCGGTGGTTCTCTCTGGGTACTCCGGCTTCCTCCACCCATAAAACTGTCGCGGTCATGATTAGCCATTGTGCAGAAATATGTGACCTTAAACACCAATAAATAAATAACAATAAATAAATTTAACACTTGTTGGCAGAAACATATCGGCCTTTTGTGTATGCATATTGCTTTGGGGGATACTGGCTCCACTCCAGTGACATGGCTAGGGGTATTGGTGTGGGGAGTATGCTCCTCCAAATTTCTATCTGTTCACTTCTCCCCTTGCTCCCCCCATCATGGCTGAACATCCAACTTTTGATTAAACCATTTGAAACCGCCCACACACACTCCGACACAATTTTCCAAGTGCTAATAGTGAATTACCAACTGAAGATTACTGGCCCACCCCCTTTGCAAGGTTCCTGAAACGACTCTAACTGAACATTCCCTGCATTTCTTTCCATAAATTCCTAACTTTATTTTGTTGTGTATGTGAAAGAGGGAAAGAGTCAACTGCCTCATACCCACCCCCTCCCATTTAACCCTTCACCTAACATGAAAAGCAGACAACACATGCAAATAAAATTTCTTGAATAACTAATTTTTTTGTCTCAAAAACGTAGGTTATGACCCCTCATTGGATGAGTTCGTTCCAAAGAGGGGTCATAACCTATTTTTGGAGACAAAAAATGAAAAAAATAATGAAAATTAATTGGCGATTTATTTGAATAGCGCTGGCCGGTTTGGCCATTATGTTGGATAAAGGGTTAACATACCACATTCAATTAATTTATTGAAATATTGCTCAGCCCTGCCAAATATTTATTCAGCTAGCCAGCTTTATTCTGTCTTTCCAGATTATATTTTTCTCAATTTTTGTCTCCAAAACATATCTTGTGATCCTTCACTGGAATGAGCTTCATAAGCTCATTCCAGTGCAGGTCCATGAGCAATGTTTTTGATGCAAAAATTGAAAATTGTTAGCTATCAAAAACATTTTTTATGGAATGGTCTCCTAGCTGTGTTATCAAAGTGTTACATACAGAATAAACGTATAGTGTTTTGAAGTAAAAAATTTATTCTACGTGAAGGATTAAGAATGAAATCGACGAGCCTCTGGCGAGTCGGTTTCATTCTTAATTCTAGGAGAAGAATAAATTTTTTACTTGAAAACACTATACATTTATTTTGTTTATCCCATAGATCTTCTACAGGGCAGTCACGGCAAAATCGTGTGAAAATTCACTACAAAACACAGCGAGAAATGAGAAGCACATTGGTCCAATTCGATCAATCAGCAAAATAGGAAAAAATAAACAAGGCGCAGTAATACATTTTGTCTGAAAATAATTCCACTAAAAACTTGAGCTAAACTTGCGAAAATACTTTATTATATGAGCAGTGGGTTGTGTTTTCAACTGGCATTGTGTAATACTTTCAAAAAGATTTAAAGAAATCAACAATCGAACTATTAATTATGCTAGACAAATGTGGTAGAGGCCAGAGGTCAACAAGTCCGTCACTACTAGGGGTATAAATTCTTTCAGTGTCAAACATTCGGGGAAAATTTATCACCCCACTAGGTGAATAAAGCAAAAATTTATCCAAGTCCTTTATTGTTCAAATAAACGGCCATTTATGGGATAAAACAGAATTCTACTTAGTTTATCAATATAAATTTACAGTTCCAGTTAGTTGTGTTCTTTTGAGAAATTTTACTTTCTCTCTCTAAGGTGAGTAGATGATGCCCCTGTGGCCTCTGTTTCATTCATTATTCATTGTTTTATATATGAATCATAACATACATGTATCCTTTTGTATCAACTGTGATCTAAAATCTAAAAATTATTTCTATATTTCTGAGATATAATTTTTTGGCGGTGGTGTTCATATAATTGCTGTTCATATTCCAGATTTTGGGCAGACATTGGGAATTCTAACCCAGTGTACAGTGAGATCTCTCTTTTTTGTATGGAAATTATCAATTTTTGGTGAACTAACACACTTGTATTTAGAATATTTTCCTACAAATTTTCTGCACCATTATAATACTACAGGTATACACATGTCGTTAGAAATGGAATTATCTGTGAGCATGAAATATAAACGTATAGTTTTATGTGACTCGGACACATTTCTTAATTCATGCTGGGCACAAAATTTTCCTTCTGTTGTTAAATCACTCACCAGCTACATGACGAAATGATATGGCTAACTGACCATTCCGTAATGCAGAAGTTGGTTAACCTTCTTGGTCAGCCATTCAATATTGTGATTGGTAACCTATTACCTTAGAGAATGCATTGATCTGTCAATGCCATTCACAAAAATATATGTATCAACATAATTTTTATACGCCCGTTTGAAAAACGGACATATTATGTTATGGCTCTGTCCGACTGCCTGCTGTCCGGCTGTCCATCCGGGGACAGCTGTGTTCCGAGCTCTACAGAGCGTGATTTCAATCAGATTTAAAAAATATTTGATATACTGCACAACCAGAATAAGATCTCGTGCAAGTTCGAATTTGGGTCATGTTCGACAGTTTTCCTGGTAGTTATTCCCCCTTTAATACTTAGAAATCGAGCAAATTATGCTTTCCGTGCTCTACAGACAGTCAACTTAATCAGATTCTTTTCAAATTTAATGTGCAGCTTCATGGCCATAATATCTCGCACAAGTTCATATTTGGGTCGTGTTCGGTTGTTTTCTTAGGAGTTATTGCCCTTTTCATACTTAGAAATCAGTCAAATTATGCTTTCTGTGCTCTACAGTCCGTGAACTTAATCGGATTCCTGTGAAATTTAATATGCAGCTTCATGAGCATGGTATTTCGCACAAGTGCAAATTCGGGTCATGTTTGTTGATTTCCATAGGAGTTATTGTCCTTTAATACTTAGAAATCAGGCAAATTATGCTTTCCGTGCTCTACAGACCGTGAACTTAATTAGATTCTTTTCAAATTTAATACACAGCTTCATGGGTATAATATCTTGCACAGGTTCATATTTGGGTCGTGTTCGGATGTTTTCTTAGGAGTTATTGCCCTTTTCATACTTAGAAATCAGTCAAATTATGCTTTCTGTGCTCTGTAGTCCGTGAACTTCATCGGATTCTTTTGAAATTTAATATGCAGCTTCATGAGCATGGTATCTCACATAAGTGAAAATTTGGGTCATGTTTGTCGATTTCTGTAGGAGTTATTGCCCTTTTCATACTTAGAAATTGGTCAAAAATACACCTCCTCTCAAAAAAAAAAACCAAACGGGCAAATAATGCCCCGCTAGGTGTTGCTCTTATTATACCCCCCGCAAACAAAGTTTGGGGGGGTATATAGGAATCACCCTGTCTGTCCGTCCGTCCATCTGTCCGTCTGTCCATCCTTGTAAACGCAACTCCTCCTAAACCATTTGAAGAATTTTCATGAAACTTTACACAATGGAAGAACTCCATATGAAGATGTGCATGAAGCAATATAATTCCGTTCTGACATTTCCAAGGGGAGATAATCTAACTTATACCGTCTGTCCATCCTTGTAAGCGCAACTCCTCCTAAACCGTTTGAAGAATTTTCATGAAACTTTACACAATGGAAGAACTCCATATGAAGATGTGCATGAAGCAATATAATTCCGTTCTGACATTTCCAAGGGGAGATAATCTAACTTATACATTTCAGGCGTGGGGGGGGGGGCGGTTATCACTTTGTGAGTTTGCTCACAGTACCTCTAGTTTTTTTTTAGTTTTTTTTTTTTTTTGGCCCCCCCAAAACCTAGATTCTCCCATGGTAACCATGGAAAGTTGACCTGGGCTTGTGTACCATGGTATGATGGGCTAAAAGTTATTTCATTTGTATGACGCAGTCATGAGAGATCCATAGACGCTGAAAGTGATCTCAAACACCGATAAATAAATAAATACTGGTAAATTAGAACTTTATAAATAAATAAATTCTGGTAAATTAGAACTTTATAAATAAATAAATTCTGGTAAATTAGAACTTTATAAATAATTAAATTCTGGTAAATTAGAACTTTATAAATAAATAAATTCTGGTAAATTAGAACTTTATAAATAAATAAATTCTGGTAAATTAGAACTTTATAAATAAATAAATTCTGGTAAATTAAAACTTTATAAATAAATAAATTCTGGTAAATTAGAACTTTATAAATAAATAAATTCTGGTAAATTAGAACATTATAAATAAATAAATTCTGGTAAATTAAAACTTTATAAATAAATAAATTCTGGTAAATTAAAACTTTATAAATAAATAAATTCTGGTAAATTAGAACTTTATAAATAAATAAATTCTGGTAAATTAGAACTTTATAAATAAATAAATTCTGGTAAATTAGAACTTAATAAATAAATAAATTCTGGTAAATTAGAACTTTATAAATAAATAAATTCTGGTAAATTAAAACTTTATAAATAAATAAATTCTGGTAAATTAAAACTTTATAAATAAATAAATTCTGGTAAATTAGAACTTTATAAATAAATAAATTCTGGTAAATTAGAACTTTATAAATAAATAAATTCTGGTAAATTAGAACTTAATAAATAAATAAATTCTGGTAAATTAGAACTTTATAAATAAATAAATTCTGGTAAATTAAAACTTTATAAATAAATAAATTCTGGTAAATTAGAACTTTATAAATAAATAAATTCTGGTAAATTAGAACTTTATAAATAAATAAATTCTGGTAAATTAGAACTTTATAAATAAATAAATTCTGGTAAATTAGAACTTTATAAATAAATAAATTCTGGTAAATTAGAACTTAATAAATAAATAAATTCTGGTAAATTAGAACTTTATAAATAAATAAATTCTGGTAAATTAAAACTTTATAAATAAATAAATTCTGGTAAATTAGAACTTTATAAATAAATAAATTCTGGTAAATTAGAACTTTATAAATAAATAAATTCTGGTAAATTAGAACTTTATAAATAAATAAATTCTGGTAAATTACAACTTTATAACCAAAGCCTGGGGTGGAAGTCTTTTAAAGTGGACAAAGTAGATATAAACAATTCATTAACATTTTACCTAACATGGCCAAAAACGGCCAGCGCTATTCTCAAAACTAGTCAATTAATTTTCATTATTTTTTTCATTTTTTGTCTCTAAAACATAGGTTATGACCCCTCATTGGAACGAGCTCGTCGAGCTCGTTCCATTGAGGGGTCATAACCTATGTTTTTGAGACAAAAAATTAAAATAATAGTTATTCAAGAATTTGTTTTGCAAGTGTCGTCTGCTTTTCATGTTAGGTAAAGGGTTAAACTTGACTTCAAATGTATGTTGCAGTCATGATGTAGCCATAGATGCTTTTTCATGCAAAACCTGTTGAGCATATATTTGTGGATATTTCAGCTCTCAACTACATTAATATTATTATTATATTGAAATATGCTGTTTTAAGATGCTTTTCGGATGAGAGCTGACTTTGTATCATGTCCATGACTATTTTACACAGTCACATTTTGACTGGTCAGTTAGCTGAAAGTTTAACAGTATGAACACTAATTTTAGCCCTCTGCAATATAGTGTCAGAATACTGGAATTACAATCAGCAATTTATTTTTTTCCCATAATGCAACTAGGAATTCATTTAATCAACTAAGTCTTTTATGACAGAGCTCAATGAGCTCTCTCAGATAAAATGGAATTGGTTAAATTCCTAATTGCATTATGGGAAAAAACTGCAGGTTGAAATTTTGATGTTCTGACATCAGTGTGGAGGGAGTGGCTCAGGGGTTAGAGCATTGGACTTGAAACTGAAAGGCCAAGTATTCAATCTTGACCAGCAGTAACTGTATTGTGGCCTTAGCTGGTTGAGTGCTAAAAGCCACAATAAAGGCTTTCAAAAAATGAGGATACCAGAGCAAAAACCAACATTCCCATTTCTCATCTTTCATATTCAATCAAACGCAAATGACATTTTGTTTATCCAAGTGGCATTGCAGTAACCGGTTCTCGTCAGATCACCAAAGTTAAGCAACATCGAGCCTGTTTAGCCCTTGGATGGGTGACTGTCTGAGAGATCGATTCGACTCCCACGTTGTATCCTTGGGTAAGGCACTTAACCCCGATTGTCCACCTGGGGGCACGATGACACCGTGTACTATGGCGTACTGCATGTCGATGGTGCACATGTCTAACCCTGCCTGTGCTGCAGTGCAGAGTTATGATGTTGGGGAGCTGGCAGCTGCAAATCATTGCTCGGTGGTTCTCTTCCTCCACCCGTAAAACTGTCACAGACACGATATGACCTTGGCTGTTAAAGTGTTGTTAAACTCTAATAAATAAATAATCCAAATTTGTTTTCTTACAAAGTATTGGAGAGTACCTGTGGGCACTCTGCAATAATTTATAAGAAAACATTTTTTGATGAAGAAATTTAGACCACTAAAAATAATCTAGTCCTCAGTCAGTTAAGGGAGACAATTCATCCAGAAGACACTTCATCCAGAGTTCCTATTTGGGGTCACGGTCGCTCTGTGTACTAAGACATGCAGAACGAGGATGCTGCACTCAGCTCCAGATGATGCTAACTCTGCATTAGTAAGTTTGAATGCCTGGCATTTACTTGCCATTGCTTACTGTTTCTCTTCAGGTACTCCGGTTTCCATCACCCGTAACACTGTCAGACACGATGTGTGACCCTGACTGTTGATAGTGTCATTAAACCCCCAATAAACAAACAGTACAACTAGGAATTTATTCAATTAATTGATTGAGTGGTAGAAGCCTCTATCATGGCTCTTCTGAAAAGTGGAGGTGCAGTGGCATTGCGGTAACTGGTTCTCATCAGATCACCGAAGTTAAGCAACGTCGAGCCCAGTTAGTCCTTGGATGAGTGACCGTCTGAGCGGTCTATTCTGACTCCCACGTTGTGTCCTAGGGCAAGTCACCTAACCCTGATTGTCCACCTGGGGGCGCGATGATGCAATGTACTGAGGCATACTGCTCGTCGATGGTGCACATGTCTTCAACCAATCCAACCATGGCTGTGCTGCAGTGTGGAGTTACGATGTTTGGGAGCTGGCAGCTGCTCATCGTTGCTTGGTGGTTCTCTCCGAGTACTCCGGCTTCCTCCACCCATAAAACTGTCATTGACATGATATGACCTTGGCTGTTAAAGTGTTGTTAAACCCTAATAAATGAATAATCCTAATTTCTTTTCTTACAAATTATTGGAGAGTGCCTGTGGGCACTCTCCAATAATTTATAAGAAACATATTTTGATGAAGAAATTCAGACCACTAAAAATAATCTAGTCCTCGGCCAGTTAATGGAGACAATTCATCCAGATGACACTTCATCCGGAGTTCCTATTTCGGGTCGTGGCGGCTCTGTGTACAAAGAAATACAGAATGAGGATTCTGCACTCAGCTCCAGTCAATGCTAGCTCTGCATTAGTAAGTTTGACAATTACTTGCCATTGCTTACTGGTTCTCTGCAGGTACCTCGGCTTCATCACCCATAAAACTGTCGGACTCGATTTGTGACCCTGACTGTTGATAGTGTCATTAAACCCCAATTAACAAACAGTACAACTAGGAATTTATTCAATTAACTGATTGAGTGGTAGAAGTCACTATCATGGCTCTACTGGAAAGTGCTGAAAGCCACTTTAATAACTTTAAACTGTATTTATTACTCATTTACTCAGCAGTTGAAATGCAAAAAAATGTTTAAACAAAATTGTTTATTACAATTTATTGGAGAGTCCCTCTTGGCACTCTCCAATATATTGTAACAAAACTATTAAGAATTGAATACAATTTTTATAATCTTTATTGGAGTATGAACGTGTGGGAATGGGTACAAATTGTGTATGAATCCCAAACTGTTTAAACTACTTTTTACCAAACAAAAAAGCAGAAAGACAAAATAAAACATGTACGAACAAACAAGGCGAAAAACAACCCTCACACAAAAGACAAAGCTCACAACTCTTGAGTTGAGCACTGTTTTTCGGCATTGACCCAAATTTGTCAAATTGCCGTCTTTTGCAATGAAACTCTGAATGTTCAAAACAATTTTAACGGGCTTTATGCCACAGTTGGGAAAAGTCACCAAAGAAACAGCAGCAGAGTTGATCACTTCGAGAGGTGCTAAAAGGTAAAAACCCGCCCAAACACCGCCCGAATTACATTCTGTAAACTGCGTTCTACCGTAAATGTGGGTCAAAGTACGACCAAATGTATTTATTGGAAAATGAATTACATTTGATCATGACGTTTTCATCCAGCTGATCAATGGGAATTGAGTATTTGGACCCAAAATGTATAACTACATTAACAATGTAATTATTTGTTTATGAACAAAATCTTACTAAACTGGGACTCCTTTTGCTTGTAGCCTGGTGCCCTTGAAAAAAAAATATGTTACAAATCACCTTTGAAAAATAATTTATCACTCTACCAGTTAATTCGCAATGAGCTCTGTCAAACAAGATTGAATTGGTTAAATTCCTTGTTGCATTATGGGAAAATTTCGCGTTGAAATTTTGATATCCTGAAATAAGTATTCAGAGGGCTACAGTTAAAACTAGAAGTCCTGTCACGAATAGTGCGCTTATGTAGGCTTAATAGCACGTTGGAATTGCGCGCAATTGCCATATCGAATGGCATCCAAACCACGGCAGCTTCTCCTGGTTACTCATAGCAAACACATGCAATGTTTCTGCCAATGGACCTCCCGGAGGTCCAATGGCTGAAACATCGCTTGTGCACAGGCCATATGTACAGAATTTGATAGTTTTACTTGGGCCATAATGCGCATATTAACGCGCATATCAACGTGCTATTTGTGCGCATTTCATGACAGGACTTCTAGTTTTAACTGTAACCAGGCATGGATACGAGAATAAAACGAGTGTTGTCATGAAATTTTGTGCCCTGTCTTCATGTCACCTGTTATGTGTAGACAACCATCTCTGCAATGAAGTTTTCTTTCTTACAAATTTTTTGATTGGATTGACGAGATCTAAAGATATTGGCGCATTTATTTTCTGTATAATACTTGAGCAGATAACATTATTTTTTTCCAACATTCCACTTGTAATAGATTCTCTAATGTTTTTTATGTAAAGAAATTTCATGGTTGCTAATCTATTGACATAACACCAGTATGATGTTGCCATTTTGTAACTCCTGTTTATGTATCTTTTCTTTTAATAAACCTTTTCACCGATGTACCGTGCATGTATGTACAGAGTAACAGAGGAAGAAAGTCAAGAATTGTGATTCATTTCTCTCCACCCGTGGGAAACCTGAGAAGTGAAGCATTGCATGTTTACTGTGGTAAACAGGCTCCGTTTTACTTGTAAAATAGGACCCAGTCACCAATGCATGGGGTGGAAATCTTCTAAGTGGGCAACATGGATATAAACCATTGACTAAGCTTTACTTATTATCCATGTTGGGGGTGCCATGACATTGCGGTAACCGGTTCTCGTCAGATCACCGAAGTTGAGCAATGTCAAGCCACGTTAGTCCTTGGATGGGTTACCTCCGAGCGATCGATTCACACTCCTGCATTGTGTCCTTGGACGAGGCACTTAACCCCGATTGTCTGCATGGGGGCACGATGATGTCGTATACTAAGGTGTACTGCACGTCGAAGGTGCGCATGTTTTCAACCAATCTGATCCTGCCTGTGCTGCAGTGCTGAGGTACGATGTTGGGGAGCTGCCAGCTGCTCATCGTTGCTCGGTGGTTCTCTACGGGTACTCCGCCTTCCTCCACCCATAAGACTGTCACTGACATGATATGATCTTGGCTGTTAAAGTGTTGTTAAACCCTAATAAATAAATTATCCATGTTGCCGTCACGATTACCCATTGTACAGAAAATATGTGACCTTGAAATAAATAAATCATTTCTCTCAAGTTTCTAACACAAAATTGTGGTTTGCAAGTCTTCTACAATAGCCAACAGGCATGTCAAATCAGTTTAATGATATTAGTACAAACGCTATGGACTGGTCATAATACACATGTGGGCAGTGATGTCCATGCATGCATTTACCAGGTAATAAAAATCATGATCAGCTAAATTATAATTAATGAAGCACTGGCTAGAATTTACCAAAATACAGGTATTAATAACCCCTTCAGCACTGAGCACCTGAATGATATCTTCTTAAAGAATATAACTTCAAAGTGAGCAAACCTATTTTGTATTCTCAGTGAGGTTCATTAACTGGTAGAGTGCTGGAAGCCCATATTTGGGTTCGACAATGAAATGCAAGTGCCACAGTTTGAAAGCTTCATATTCACTGGATGTGCATCATATTATCTTTCAAAGAAATTATTTACCTCTGTATGTATTTGCCTTGTTACAATTTATGGGAGAGTGCCTATAGGCACTCTCCCATAAATTGTAACAAGGCAAAGACATGTGAACAAACTTTGACAGTTAAAAATAATTTAGCACTCTTCCAGTTAATAACTAGTTGTGTGCTGGAAGCCAAGAGTTTGTGCTTATTCTGGTGTGCAGGTAATGCAACTTGAGGGTTTCATATTCTATGGAGGTGCTTCATGTCATCAGTGACATGTAGATTTTTGCTCTGTAGCCAGGCCTTTAGATTACCCCAATTTCACACCGTTTACAGGTGTGTCCAATTTAGAGAAGGTGTGAAGACATCAAGAAAATATATAAATCTTCTCTGCCTCTTCTACATTCGAGAATAGCTCCAATCATAATATGTCCATAGAAACACAAAGAAAGGCATGGCAATAAAACAAAACAGGATGAGGCATGGCAATAAAACAAAACAGGATGAGGCCGTTATTTCTGGCTTTAATGTGCCCAAATTAGGGCAAAACGGTGTGCCCAAAATAAATGAATTTAAAGTCCTGGTAGCCCTGTGGAATCCCTGAGATATGAAGCAATTCATATGTACTGTGATACATCAGTTCTGTTTTACTGGTAAAATATTACCCAGTAACGAATGTCTGGGATGGAAGTGCTCTAAAATGGGCTGATGACAGGATATTTTGTGCAGCCTTAGTTCTTCCAACACACCGTCAGTAAATAAACAGAATTGTCATTATTGTCCAAATACCTCGCTTGATCAGATTTGAAGATAAGCAGACTGTCATCTGAAAAATGAGGTCCCCATAGGGTGAATTTGGTGATGCTACCCCCTCAGTCTGAATTGAGGTATCAAGCCAAAACAGGAAGATGTACCCAGAGGATAAATTGGCCCACTGTATGGGATAGCATCAGCAAATTCACCATCTGGGGACCCCATTTTGCAAATGACAGGTTGCTTGTATTCAGGCTTGATGCAGGCCAACAAATTGTGGAGCCTTGTCCCCTCGTCTCTCCCTCCCAATTGGATCTTTGTGTTCATAATCGTAAAAAATGTATTTGAGGTTGACCAGAGCTATCGATTTTCCAAATCTGAAAAAAAAATTAACTTGTATTATAAAAAGTCAAATGAAGGGAATTAAATATATTTAATATATAATATAATGTTATATGACTCTGTTAAGAAAGATTATGCATTTTTTGAAGAAATATCGGTGATTGGGTTATAATTTGCATTTGTCTCTTGGTTTTAGGGTTAAAATTTTTCTTTACTGAAAGTGCTCAAAAGCTGTTAGTGTTGTTTTGTGATATTACGATATTATTCTTAATGTTAAATTGAAGATTTCTTTATAAATATATATACATAACATTTTTTTTGGTGTTATTGTTTTCATTCTATCAAATTCCCCATGAGAACCCTGCAGTGTTGCAGATCGACTTCAAAATACCATGTTCCAGACTGGACCAGCCCTGCTATGGACGTGTCCTGGGTGATCCAGAAGAGCTTTGTAATGTGTCAAATTATTCCTAGTTTGGGACACAACACTTAAATTTGGACTTTACCTCCTAACTTAACCTGGGAAATAATTAGGCGATTAGTTCTGGGAACACACTTACCTTGCAGTAAAAAAAATTCAAGTCTGCCCATTACTAATGAAGGCGTAAATGATACAAGATATTGTCCAGTGAGTGTTAAAAAGTGCCATCTGCAATGCTAAAGCATGATGCTTTGTTGCGCTCAATATCAGCACAAGAAGATATGAAATTTGCTTGTTATATAACCATAATGCTTGGGGACACGGTGGCAACAACTAACTGGAAGCAGAAAATGGAAATTTTTCAGTTCTGAAAAAAGTTTTGTGTCAACCTTGGCCTTGTTAGTTGTAGGAGAGGGATGGATCGACCCACAGTGGCCGGAGAGGGGGAGGTGACATCATAGTCACAGGACCTAGTTACGTCACGTTACACATTTATTGTGTCTTTCCATCCGGACAAATTCTTGTGTGCGCAACTCCTCCTACATTAATGAACCGATTTTGATGAAACTTTTCAAACATCATCTCTACTAAGTGAACATGTGCATATTCCAAACTTTTTGATCTGCGACAATTTTAACCAGGTTTTCTCTCTTGAACTTTGATTTAATATGGGTTTCTGCATGAAATTCTTGTGTGCGCAACTCCTCCTACATTTATCAATCAGTTTGGACGAAAGTTTACAGACATCATCACTACTAAGTGAACATGCGCATATTCCAAAATTTTTGAGCTGTGGCAATTTTAACTAAGTTATCTCCCTTTAACTTAGATTTATTATGGGTTTCTACATGAAATTCTTGTGCGTGCAACTCCTCCTACATTTATCAATCAATTTTGACGAAACCTTTCAAACATTATCACAACTAAGTGAACATACGCATATTCCCAAATTTTTGATCTGCGACAATTTTAACCAGGTTATCTCCCTTTAACTCTCTCTCTTGAACTTTGATTTAATATGGGTTTCTGCATGAAATTCTTGTGCGCAACTCCTCCTACATTTATCAATCAATTTGGACGAAAGTTTACAGACATCATCACTACTAAGTGAACATGCGCATATTCCAAAATTTTTGAGCTGTGGCAATTTTAACTAGGTTATCTCCCTTTAACTTAGATTTATTATGGGTTTCTACATGAAATTCTTGTGCGTGCAACTCCTCCTACATTTATCAATCAATTTTGACGAAACCTTTCAAACATTATCACAACTAAGTGAACATACGCATATTCCCAAATTTTTGATCTGCGACAATTTTAACCAGGTTATCTCCCTTTAACTTGGATTTATTATGGGTTTTCAAATGGGATTCTTGTGTGTGCAACTCCTCCTACATTAATGAACCGATTTTGAATACATGTTGCACATTGTAAATGTGTTTTTCCAAATGTAAACCATATATGTGTGGGCTCTTTAAGTATTCAGTGCTGTTCTGTGGAAGGCCACATGCAAATACAAATTTCAACAACAAAAAATGATCTTTATGTATACATTTCCTTATGGCCTTCGCCTACATGATCAGAAGTGCATTCCTCTAAAAACCCAAAGCGGGGGTATTAATCACCTTCAGTGATAGTTCTAGTTTTAGCTCGACTTTGGCGAATCCAAATTTTAGGTATTGTCATGGCTCGTCGTCCGTCTGTCCATAGTGCCGTACACACGGCTAAAGCTAGAGACCGTATTTATGAACCGATCTTTACAAAACTTCTTAGGTACCTTTGTTATCACCGTGGGACGAGAACGAGTGTTTTGGGGCCCGGTCTGAAATTCAAGATGGCCACTGGCAGCCATTTTGTACAAAATTAGGTGCAATCCGATTTTTTCGCAGAACTTCCATATGAAAGCTCTGATTTGAATAATTTTTTTGTATGAATGTTTAATACCATGAGATACATCTCATATAATTACGGGTTTTTTTCTCGTGTGTAAATTATGCAAATTAGACTAACTTTGATTTATTTAGTGTTACTTTCAGCACTGTAACTGCAAATGCCAATACGGCCCGGGCTAGAGGCCGCATTTATGAACCGATCTTTACAAAACCTCTTGGATACCTTTGTTATCACTGTGGGACGAGAACGAGTGTTTTGGGGTCCGGTCTGAAATTCAAGATGGCCGCTGGCAGCCATTTTGTACAAAATTAGGTGCAATCAGATTTTTGCGCAGACCTTCCATATGAAAGCTCTGATTTGAATAATTTTTTTGTATGAGTATTTAGTACCGTGGGATACATCACATATAATACACGTTTTTTTCTCGTGCGTAAATTATGCAAATTAGACTAACTTTGATTTGTTTAGTGTTACTTTCAGCACTGTAACTGCAAATGCCAATACGGCCCGGGGTAGAGGCCGTATTTATGAACCAATCTTTACAAAACTTCTTGGGTACCTTTGTTATCACCGTGGGACGAGAACGAGTGTTTTGACATCCGGTTTGAAATTCAAGATGGCCGCTGGCAGCCATTTTGTACAAAATTAGGTGCAATCCAATTTTTGCGCAGACCTTCCATATGAAAGCTCTGATTTGAATAATTTTTTTGTATGAATGTTTAGTACCATGGGATACATCACATATAATACAGGTTTTTTTCTCTGCATAAATTATGCAAATTAGACTAACTTTGATTTATTTAGTGTTACTTTCAGCACTGTAACTTCAAATGCCAATACGGCCGGGCTAGAGGCCGTATTTATGAACCGATCTTTCCGAAACTTCTTGGGTACCTTTGTTATCACCGTGGGACGAGAACGAGTGTTTTGGGGTCCGGTCTGAAATTCAAGATGGCCACTGGCAGCCATTTTGTACAAAATTAGGTGCAATCAGATTTTTGCGCAGACCTTCCATATGAAAGCTCTGATTTGAATAATTTTTTTGTATGAATGTTTAGTACCATGGGATACATCACATATAATACGGGGTTTTTTCTTGTGCATAAATTATGCAAATTAGACTAACTTTGATTTATTTAGTGTTACTTTCAGCACTGTAACTTCAAATGCCAATACGGCCCAGTCTAGAGGCCGTATTTATGAAGCGATCTTTCCGAAACTTCTTAGGTACCTTTGTTATCAGCATGGGACGAGAACGAGTGTTTTTGGGTCCGGTCTGAAATTCAAGATGGCCGCTGGCAGCCATTTTGTACAAAATTAGGTGCAATCCGATTTTTGCGCAGAACTTCCATATGAAAATGCTGATTTTAATAATTTTTTGTGTGAATGTTTAGTACCATGGGATACATCACATATAATACAGGTTTTTTTTGTCGTGCATACATTATGCCAATTAGACTGACTTGGATCTATTTAGTGTTACTTTCAGCACTGCAACTGCAAATGACAATACGGCTCGGGCTAGAGGCCGTATTTATGAACCAATCTTTACGAAACTTCTTGGTACCTTTGTTATCACCGTGGGACGAGAACAAGTGTTTTTGGGAGCTGTCCAAAATTCAAGATGGCTGCCGGTGGCCATTTTGTACCAAAATTAGTGCAATTAGGTTTTTGTGCAGAATTTCTGTTTGAAAATTCTGATTTGAATAAATTTCTGTATGAATGTTTAGTAACATGGAATACATCACATATAATACAGGGTTTTTTTCTCGCGCAGAAATTATGCAAATTAGATGAACTTTGATTTATTCAGTGCTACTTATACACAGTAAGTGCATGTGTCAATACGGCTTGGGCTAGAGGCTGTATTTATGAACCAATCTTCACAAAACTTCTTGGGTACATTTGTTATCACCTTTGCAGTGGCCATTTTGTACCGAAATTAGGTCCAATCATTTTTTGTACACAACTTCTATACGGCTCAGGCTGGAGGCCGTATTTATGAACCGATCTTTACAAAACTTCGTGGGTACCTTTGTTATCACTGTGGGACGAGTACGAGTGTTTTTGGGTGCGGTCCAAAATTCAAGATGGCTGCCAGCAGCCTTTTTGTACTAAAATTAGTGCAATCAGTTTTTTGTATGAAAGTTCTGATTTGAATAAGTTTTTGTAGGAATGTTTAGTAACATGGAATACATCACATATAATACGTTTTTTTTCTCGTTCAGAAATTATGCAAATTAAATGAACTTTAATTTGTTCAGTGCTACTTATACACAGTAATTGCACATGTCAATACGGCTTGGTCTAGAGTCTGTATTTATGAACTGATCTTCATGAAACTTCTTGGGGTACCTTTGTTATCACCTTGTGACAGGAACGAGTGTTTTGGGTGCCTTTGTTATCATTATGCTATCATTGTGCTATGAGAACAAATATTTTTGGGTTCAGTCAGACCCACTCTGGGACTCAAAGATTTCTTTTCTAGTTTAGCATCTAACTGTCGCCCCACTTTTACAATACTTTACCTATATATTTGTCACAGGCTACAGTCAGCATTTATGTACAGACCGTTACAATACTTTACATGTACCTGTTATCAGGTCATTACCTAGATGTTTGTCATTGCTGTGTCACACACTATACATGTACATGTCTTAAACAAGTTGAGTTACTGTGTCATTGACACTTTCACTTTTAGCTTTCCTGGTCCGTTCTGTCCAGTCCCAAACAATGGTATAACTTCATTTTGTTGTTTTGAGGCACTCTTTTATAGCAGACGAACTTTTAACTTGGAAGAGTTTTTCATTCCAAACCTAAGCTTCTCTACCTACTATTACAGACGCTATTCTGACTGCCCTAGCAGTCTTACTTGGCCTCTGGTGCCACCAGGCCTGGCATTCTTAAAAATGCAGGAGGGCTAAAACTCGCTCCCCTCGCATGACCTAGACGCTTAGCTCTCCTCAAGCTTACAAAAGCTAAAATTGCAAAATGAAGTTTTACTGTTAATGAATTCTGCCAAGTGGGCTTTGTACATTTTATTTGGTGCCAAGATAGTCTCTTTGAGATGGCTGCACTGCCCCTCCCACACCTCCGGGCCTTGGCAAGGCCCGGAGATGTGGGAGGTGTAACGTGGCCGTCTTACAGAGACCACTAACAAACATGTAGCAGAGATCTTAAAAGATGTGGGTCTTAGGCATAGGCGGTTATGGTAATCATTGTTTTCTAACGCCAGGAAGGCTAGATTTCGCCATTCTTAATTTTTTTAAGGCGAGCAGTAGGTGAGCGAATAAATAGCTCTCCTGAAAATGCCAGGCATGTGCCACCCTTTACCTTCCAACAATCGGACTGTTTCTTTTCCCATAATCTATATCTAACTATGCAAAGTTATCTCCCTTGTGTATAACAGAGATCAATATGATTCTTAAACCCCCAAAACAATCGAACAGGTATTGCTTGGAAAATGGTTCGAATCTTATTGAGCAAATAAGCTATCGCATAGTGACTGGAACAGACATTGCTCAAACGACTCGAATATTATCGAGCAAATAAGCTATGGCATAGTGGCCGGAGCAGACATTGCTCAAACGACTCGAATCTTATCGAGCAAATAAGCTATCGAGTAGTGACTGGAACAGACAATGCACAAAAGACTCGAATCTTATCGAGCAAATGAGCTATCGAATAGTGACTGGAACAGACATTGCTCAAACGACTCGAATCTTATCGAGCAAATAAGCTATCGAGTAGTGACTGGAACAGACAATGCACAAAAGACTCGAATCTTATCGAGCAAATGAGCTATCGAGTAGTGACTGGAACAGACATTGCTCAAACGACTCGAATCTTGTCGAGCAAATGAGTTATCGAGTAGTGACTGGAACAAACATTGCTGAAAGGACTCAAATCTTATCAAGCAAATAAGCTATCGAGTAGTGACTGGAACAGACATTGCTCAAACGACTCGAATCTTATCGAGCAAATAAGCTATCGAGTAGTGACTGGAACAGACATTGCTCAAACGACTCAAATCTTATCGAGCAAATAAGCTATTGCATAGTGAATGGAACAGACATTGCTCAAACAACTCGAATCTTAACGAGCAAATCAGCTATAGAGTAGCGACTGGAACAGACATTGCTCAAACGACTTGAATCTTATCGAGTAAATAAGCTATCGAGTAGTGACTGGAACAGACATTGCTCAAACGACTCGAATCTTATCGAGTACTGACTGGAACAGACATTGCTCAAACGACTCAAATTTTATCAAGCAAATAAGCTATTGCATAGTGACTGGAACAGAAATTGCTCAAACGACTCGAATCTTAACAAGCAAATAAGCTATCGAGTAGTGACTGGAACAGACATTGCTCAAACGACTCGAATCTTATCGAGCAAATAAGCTATTGCATAGTGACTGGAACAGAAATTGCTCAATCGACTCGAATCTTATCAAGGAAATAAATTATCGAGTAGTGACTGGAACAGACATTGCTCAAACGACTCGAATCTTATCGAGTAGTGACTGGAACAGGCATTGCTCAAACGACTCAAATCTTATCAAGCAAATAAGGTATTGCGTACTGACTGGAACAGACATTGCTCAAACGACTCTAATCTTAACGAGCAAATAAGCTATAGAGTAGCGACTGGAACAGACATTGCTCAAACAACTCCTTTTTTATCGAGCAAATAAGCTCTTGCGTAGTGACTGGAACAGACATTGCTCAAACGACTCGAATCTTATCGAGCATATAAGCTATCAAGTAGTGACAGGAACAAACATTGCTCAAATGACTTGAATCTTATCAAGGAAATAAGCTATTGCATAGCGACTGGAACAGACATTGCTCAAACGACTCGAATCTTATCGAGCAAATAAGCTATCGAGTAGTGACTGGAGCAGGCATTGCTCAAACGACTCAAATCTTATCGAGTAAATAAGCTATAGAGTAGCGACTGGAACAGACATTGCTCAAACGACTCCAATCTTATCAAGCAAATAAGCTCTTGCGTAGTGACTGAAACAGACATTGCTCAAATGACTCGAATCTTATCGAGCAAATAAGCTATTTAGTAGCGACTGGAAAAGACATTGTTCAAACGACTCGAATCATATCGAGCAAATAAGCTATCGAGTAGTGACTGGAGCAGGCATTGCTCAAACGACTCGAATCTTATCGAGCAAATAAGCTATAGAGTAGCAACTGGAACAGACATTCCTCAAACGAATCCAATCTTATCGAGCAAATAAGCTCTTGCGTAGTGACTGAAACAGACATTGCTCAAACGACTCGAATCTTATCAAGGAAATAAGCTATTGCGTAGTGACTGGGACAGACATTGCTCAAACGACTCCAATCTTATCGAGCAAATAAGCTATTGCGTACTGAGTGGAACAGACATTGCTCAAACGACTCCAATCTTATCAAGCAAATAAGCTCTTGTGTAGTGACTGAAACAGACAATGCTCAAACGACTCGAATCTTATCGAGCAAATAAGCTCTTGCGTAGTGACTGAAACAGACATTGCTCAAACGACTCCAATCTTATCAAGCAAATAAGCTCTTGCGTAGTGACTGAAACAGACATTGCTCAAACGACTCGAATCTTATCGAGCAAATAAGCTATAGAGTAGTGACTGGAACAGACATTGCTCAAACGACTCGAATCTTATCGAGCAAATAAGCTCTTGCGTATTGACTGGAACAGACATTGCTCAAACGATTCGAATCTTATCAAGCAAATAAGCTATAGAGTAGTCACTGGAACAGACATTGCTCAAACGACTCAAATCTTATCGAGCAAATAAGCTATTGCGTAGTGACTGGAACAGACATTGCTCAAACGACTCAAATTTTATTGAGGAAATAAGCTTTTGCGTAGTGACTGGAACAGACATTGCTCAAACAACTCGAATCTTAATGAGGAAATAAGCTATAGAGTAGTGACTGGAACAGACATTCCTCAAACGAATCCAATCTTATCGAGCAAATAAGCTCTTGCGTAGTGACTGAAACAGACATTGCTCAAACGACTCGAATCTTATCGAGCAAATAAGCTATTGAGTAGCGACTGGAACAGACATTGCTCAAACGACTCGAATCTTATCGAGCAAATAAGCTATCGAGTAGTGACTGGAGCAGGCATTGCTCAAATGACTCGAATCTTATCGAGCAAATAAGCTATTGAGTAGCGACTGGAACAGACATTGCTCAAACGACTCGAATCTTATCGAGCAAATAAGCTATCGAGTAGTGACTGGAGCAGGCATTGCTCAAACGACTCAAATCTTATCGAGCAAATAAGCTATAGAGTAGCGACTGGAACAGACATTGCTCAAACGACTCCAATCTTATCGAGCAAATAAGCTCTTGCGTAGTGACTGAAACAGACATTGCTCAAACGACTCGAATCTTATCGAGCAAATAAGCTATTGAGTAGTGACTGGAACAGACATTGCTCAAACGGCTCAAATTTTATTGAGGAAATAAGCTTTTGCGTAGTGACTGGAACAGACATTGCTCAAACGATTCGAATCTTATCGAGCAAATAAGCTATAGAGTAGTGACTGGAACAGACATTGCTCAAACGATTCGAATCTTATCGAGCAAATAAGCTATAGAGTAGTGACTGGAACAGACATTGCTCAAACGATTCGAATCTTATCGAGCAAATAAGCTATAGAGTAGTGACTGGAACAGACATTGCTCAAACGACTCGAATCTTATCGAGCAAATAAGCTATTGCGTAGTGACTGGAACAGGTATTGCTCAAACAACTTGAATCTTAATGAGGAAATAAGCTATAGAGTAGTGACTGGAACAGACATTGCTCAAACGACTCAAATTTTATTGAGGAAATAAGCTTTTGCGTAGTGACTGGAACAGACATTGCTCAAATGATTCGAATCTTATCGAGCAAATAAGCTCTAGAGTTGTGACTGGAACAGACATTGCTCAAACGATTCGAATCTTATCGAGCAAATAAGCTATAGAGTAGTGACTGGTACAGACATTGCTCAAACGATTCGAATCTTATCGAGCAAATAAGCTATAGAGTAGTGACTGGAACAGACATTGCTAAAACGACTCGAATCTTATCGAGCAAATAAGCTATAGAGTAGTGACTGGAACAGACATTGCTCAAACGATTCGAATCTTATCGAGCAAATAAGCTATAGAGTAGTGACTGGAACAGACATTGCTCAAACGACTCAAATCTTATCGAGCAAATAAGCTATTGCGTAGTGACTGGAACAGACATTGCTCAAACGACTCAAATTTTATTGAGGAAATACGCTTTTGCGTAGTGACTGGAACAGACTGTTCTATTCTGCATTTACGCACACCGGCTTGTTCCGGTTGCGGGTCCCACTTTTGTACATGCGTGACTGACACGCTTCCGCCCACCACTTTTGATAAATAAATGATGATATGAACAGCAGATTTCATGTGGTTGAATCCGTTAATAGTACTTCTGCTGCAGTTAAATCTGTGGGCATCTGTCGATGCCAAGATAAGATATTTCAGTGGCGACGAGTGGTGTTCCTGTTTTGATGTGTATTTTTGCACAATGGCTCAACATATTGAATTTGGTGCTATCGGTGGTATTCAAACTTTTGATTGCAAAGGCGATCAGACCAGCGTTGCCCCTCGTTGGAAACGATGGAAACGAACATTTGAATATTTTGCAGTGGGAAAAGGGGTAACGGACGTAACACAAAAAACGGCATTATTGATGCATTGTGCTGGTGTCGATGTACAGGACTTGTTTGAAACTTTGACCGACCCAGGCCCGCCCGAGGGTGAGACGACCGTGGCAAACCAGTACGCAAAAACTGTCAGAACGTTAGATGCCTATTTTATTCCACAATTAAATGTTCCATACGAACATCACATCTTTAGACAAATGCGTCAAAATGATTCTGAAACTATCGATCAATTTGTGTCTCGGTTATCACGTCAATCTGACAATTGTGACTTTGGAGCCAATAAATCCGAACAAATTCGAGATCAGGTCATAGAAAGGTGTAAATCATCATATTTACGCCGTAAATTGCTTGAGAAGGGTGCTGATTTAAATTTGGAAAAACTACAAACGTTTGCTCGAGCTATGGAGGCTGTTGATATTCAGGCTGGAAAAATGGAACATGATTTTAAGGGCGTGACTGTGGACACGTCATCTGTGAATAGTGTCAAATCGGGTAAACCGAAAATCCAACCGAAACGTAAAATTTCTAAGTGTTTTCGTTGTGGACGTGAGGGTCATTATGCGAATGATAAACAGTGCCCCGCTCGTGAAGCATTTTGCAATAAATGTAATTTGAGAGGCCATTTTGGCGTTGCTTGTAAAACGAAGGCAGTTGTATCTCACAAAAAACCTAAAAGTATTTGGTGTAGTAACTGTTCAAGAAGTGGTCATGTGACGTCCGCATGTCGATCTGAAAAACGTGAAACACACGTTAAGAATATTTCGGAAATGAGTCCGGATGCTAGTCAGATCAAATTTGGTGACGGGGTGTTTGATGTGAATGCGGGTGGTGATGATATCTTTGAAATTTTTACTATTAATTTAACTGATTCAAAAAAGTACATGGCAACTGTTAACATTGATAATGAATTTTTTGAAATGGAAATTGATACTGGTAGTGCAGTCAGTATCATATCAGAAAGTTTGTATCGCGACAAATTTGCGTCTGTTCCATGTAATAGTGCCAATGCAGTATTGAGGTCATATTCTGGTGACATGTTACCATTGTTAGGTAAATGTAATGTAACTGTGAAACATGAAAATAAAAGTGAGACTTTACCATTGTATATTGTAAGGGGCAATAAACCACCATTGTTAGGTAGAAATTGGCTAGAAAAGGTTAAGCTACCCTGGGAAAGCATTTTCAGTGTAAATGCCAACAGTAAGTCTGAAACATTCAAGGACTTAGAGGCACTTTTAAAAAGATACAAATCGGTTTTCAACCCTGGTATTGGGATGATAAAAGATTTTAAGGCTACGATAAGAGTTAAATCTGATGCCCAACCAATTTTTCATAAGGCGCGTCCGGTGCCATATGCTTTGAAATCAGAAATTAAAGCGGAGTTAGATCGGTTAGAAAGTTTGGGGGTAATTGAAAAGGTAGAACAGTCTAACTGGGGTACTCCCATTGTTGTGGTTCCCAAAAAAGATAATACCATAAGATTATGTGGAGATTATAAAGTGTCTGTCAATAGAGTTATTGAAAAAGATAATTACCAGTTACCCAATCCACAGGATTTATTTGCTACTTTAACAGGTGGTAAATATTTTACCAAAATTGACCTTACACAGGCCTACCAACAGTTAGAGTTGGATGAACATTCAAAACAGTTTTTGGTCATAAATACGCCACAAGGTCTTTATTCATAAACTAGACTGAGTTATGGAATTTCCTCAGCACCGTCAATATTCCAGTCCGTCATGGACAGAATATTGAAGGGGGTAGGTAACACGGTATGTTACATGGATGATATTCTGGTGTCTTCGGCTACTGAAACCGAACACATACAAGATTTGAATAATGTTTTGAAGAAGTTAGAACAATATGGTATAAAAGCTAAGCAGACTAAATGTGTATTTTTCAAAACTGAACTTGAATACTTGGGCCATATTGTGAATGCCAAGGGTATTAAACCTACTGATGAAAAAATTGAATCAATTGTTAATGCTGCAGAGCCTTGTAATGTAACAGAGTTAAGGTCTTACATAGGCTTAATAAATTATTATCAGAAGTTCATTCCTGCATTTTCCTCTGAATTAAAGCCATTGTACAATTTGCTTCAAGCTAATAAAAAGTGGGAATGGAACAGAAATTGTAAATTTGCTTTTGAAAAAAGTAAAAAACTCATATTGAATTGTGATATTTTGGTTCATTATGATATCAACAAGCCAATTTCCCTAGCGTGTGACTCCAGTAGTTACGGTTTGGGTTGTGTGATTTCTCATATTATGCCAAATGGTGTTGAGCAGCCAATTGCATTTGCCTCGCGCACTTTGTCACCAGCTGAGAGTAATTACTCACAGATAGAGAAGGAAGCTCTTTCAATCATTTTTGGCTTGAAAAAGTTTCATCGCTATTTGTATGGACGGAAATTTACATTGTTCACAGACCACAAACCTCTCTCGTTGATTTTAGATTCAAAGGCCGGCATTCCTACTTATGCGGCAGCAAGGCTTCAAAGATGGGCAATAATTTTGTTTGCATACATATATGATATTAAGTATCGTAAATCGAGTGATCATGCTAATGCAGATGCGTTATCACGATTACCATGCAATTCTGATACTGATAGTGAGTATTTAGAGTGTGATGTATTTAGTTTTTCATTTATTGATGACCTTCCGGTAACCAGTGATAACATTCGGAAGAGCACGTTAGAGGATTCGGTTCTGTCTCAAGTGTTGAAACTTACACTACAAGGTTGGCCTGAACGTTTAACCGACAAAACATTAGAACCATACTTTATGCGGCGACATCAATTAACCGTCGAACAAGGCTGTATCCTGTGGGGATTAAGAGTTGTTATACCAAGTGTTTTTCGAGGCAGATTACTAAGTGAATTGCATTCCGAACATTTTGGAGCTTGCCGAATGAAAACTCTAGCACGTAGTATTATGTGGTGGCCCAAGTTGGATGCCAATATAGAAGAAGTGGCCAAACAATGTGATGTTTGTGCAAAGACCAGAAATCTACCTTCTGCTATGCCGTATTATCATTGGCCGTGGGCCTCTAGGCCATGGCAGAGAGTTCATGTGGACTTCGCAGAGTTTAAGAAGCAGTGTTATTTTATTTTAATAGACAGTTACTCTAAGTGGATAGAAGTAATTCCTATGTATGTAACAACTACTACCAAGACATTGGAAGTTCTCAGAAAATTATTTTCATCTTACGGTCTACCTGAACAGATTGTATCAGACAATGGTCCCCAGTTTACTTCGAATGAATTCAAGACATTCATACAGATGAATAATATCAAACATATCTTAGTGGCTCCATACCACCCAGCTTCGAATGGAGCAGCAGAGAGAACTGTTCAAATTGTGAAGCAAGCTTTACGCAAACATCTGTTTGATATGCAGACTGCTGAAGAGAACATTACACTATCACATCGTTTAGCAAATTTCCTGTTGATGTATCGTACTACTCCACATACAACCACTACTGTCACTCCATCTAGTTTGTTTTTAAACAGGAACATTCGAACACGTTTTGATGCCTTAAAGCCTGATTTAAGGGTGTTAGTTGAAACCAAACAAGAGACACACACATCGGCTCATAATAAACGTGGATTACGTGAGTTTGAGGTGAATCAGCAGGTGCCAGTGCGAAATTTTAGGACTGGAAGTGAGAAGTGGGTCAGCGGTAGAGTTGTGAAGAGGCGTGGCCCTTTGACATATATAGTTGAAGTGGCAGGTGACAATCGTTTGGTGCATATAGACCATATATTAGGCGGTCACAACCTAAGTACTTTCACACCGTTAACGACAATCGCGCCGGTGCAAAGGCCATTTGCAGCCACTACATTAGACTCTCAAGTTACTCTTCCCGTGACACCACAAGCCTCACAGTCCGATGTCACTCCTTCAGAAAACATAGACTTGTCATGTTCTAGAGATGTTCTTCTCCAAAATACAAGTGTGCCCAGTGAACCCGATGTAAGGGGTGATGTTGATGCATCCGAGCCCCACGGTCCTATTGAGACTTCTGAGAGACGCTACCCTGTTCGTGTACGAAAGCCCCCAGATAGACTCATAGAAAAGTACTAACTCTGATTTCTCAGACAATCTCCATCGAAGGGGGTAAAGTGTTGTATTCTGCATTTACGCACACCGGCTTGTTCCGGTTGCGGGTCCCACTTTTGTACATGCGTGACTGACACGCTTCCGCCCACCACTTTTGATAAATAAATGATGAAATGAACAGCAGATTTCATGTGGTTGAATCCGTTAATAGTACTTCTGCTGCAGTTAAATCTGTGGGCATCTGTCGATGCCAAGATAAGATATTTCACAGACATTGCTCAAACAACTCGAATCTTAATGAGGAAATAAGCTATAGAGTAGTGACTGGAACAGACATTCCTCAAACGAATCCAATCTTATCGAGCAAATAAGCTCTTGCGTAGTGACTGAAACAGACATTGCTCAAACGACTCGAATCTTATCGAGCAAATAAGCTATTGAGTAGTGACTGGAACAGACATTGCTCAAACGGCTCAAATTTTATTGAGGAAATAAGCTTTTGCGTAGTGACTGGAACAGTCATTGCTCAAACGACTCCAATCTTATCAAGCAAATAAGCTCTTGCGTAGTGACTGAAACAGACATTGCTCAAACGACTCGAATCTTATCAAGCAAATAAGCTCTTGAGTAGCGACTGGAACAGACATTGCTAAAACGACTCGAATCTTATCGAGCAAATAAGCTATCGAGTAGTGACTGGAACAGACATTGCTCAAACGACTCGAATCTTATCGAGCAAATAAGCTATCGAGTAGTGACTGGAGCAGGCATTGCTCAAATAACTCGAATCTTATCGAGCAAATAAGCTATAGAGTAGCGACTGGAACAGGCATTGCTCAAACGACTCGAATCTTATCGAGCAAATAAGCTATCGAGTAGTGACTGGAGCAGGCATTGCTCAAATGACTCGAATCTTATCGAGCAAATAAGCTATAGAGTAGCGACTGGAACAGACATTGCTCAAACGACTCGAATCTTATCGAGCAAATAAGCTATCGAGTAGTGACTGGAGCAGGCATTGCTCAAATGACTCGAATCTTATCGAGCAAATAAGCTATAGAGTAGCGACTGGAACAGACATTCCTCAAACGACTCGAATCTTATCGAGCAAATAAGCTCTTGCATAGTGACTGAAACAGACATTGCTCAAACGACTCGAATCTTATCGAGCAAATAAGCTATTGCGTAGTGACTGGAACAAACATTGCTCAAAAGACTCGAATCTTATCGAGCAAATAAGCTATCGAGTAGTGACTGGAACAGACATTGCTCAAACGACTCCAATCTTATCGAGCAAATAAGCTATGGAGTAGTGACAGGAACAGACATTGCTCAAACGACTCCAATCTTATCGAGCAAATAAGCTATTGTTTAGTGACTGGAACAGACATTGCTCAAACGACTCGAATCTTATCAAGCAAATAAGCTATGGCGTAGTGACTGGAGCAGACATTGCTCAAACGACTCGAATCTTATCGAGCAAATAAGCTAATGATTAGCGACTGGAACAGACATTACTCAAACGACTCGAATCTTATCGGGCAAATAAGCTCTTGCATAGTGACTGGAACAGACATTGCTCAAACGACTCGAATCTTATCGAGCAAATAATCTATCGAGTAGTGACTGGAACAGACATTGCTCAAACGACTAGAATCTTATCGAGCAAATAAGCTAGAGAGTAGCGACTGGAACAGACATTCCTCAAACGACTCCAATCTTATCGAGCAAATAAGCTATCGAGTAGTGACTGGAACAGACATTCCTCAAACGACTCCAATCTTATCGAGCAAATAAGTTATCGAGTAGTGACTGGAACAGACATTGCTCAAACGACTCGAATCTTATCGAGCAAATAATCTATTGAGTAGTGACTGGAACAGACATTGCTCAAACGACTAGAATCTTATCAAACAAATAAGCTATAGAGTAGCGACTGGAACAGACATTCCTCAAACGACTCCAATCTTATCGAGCAAATAAGCTATCGAGTAGTGACTGGAACAGACATTGCTCAAACGACTCGAATCTTATCGAGCAAATAATCTATTGAGTAGTGACTGGAACAGACATTGCTCAAACGACTAGAATCTTATCGAGCAAATAAGCTATAGAGTAGCGACTGGAACAGACATTCCTCAAACGACTCCAATCTTATCGAGCAAATAAGCTATCGAGTAGTGACTGGAACAGACATTGCTCAAACGACTCGAATCTTATCAAGGAAATAAGCTATAGAGTAGCGACTGAAACAGACATTCCTCAAACGACTCCAATCTTATCGAGAAAATAAACTCTTGCGTAGTGACTGAAACAGACATTGCTCGAACGACTCCAATCTTATCGAGCAAATAAGCTATTCCGTAGTGACTGGAACAAACATTGCTCAAAAGACGCGAATCTTAACGAGCAAATAAGCTATTGCGTAGTGACTGAAACAGACATTGCTCAAACGACTCGAATCTTATCGAGTAGTGACTGGAACGGACATTGCTCAAACGACTCAAATCTTATCAAACAAATAAGGTATTGCGTACTGACTGGAACAGACATTGCTCAAACGACTCTAATCGTAACGAGCAAATAAGCTATAGAGTAGCGACTGGAACAGACATTGCTCAAACGACTCCAATCTTATCTAGAAAATAAGCTCTTGCGTAGTGACTGAAACAGACATTGCTCAAACGACTCGAATCTTATCGAGCAAATAAGCTATTGAGAAGCGACTGGAACAGACATTGCTCAAACGACTCGAATCTTATCGAGCAAATAAGCTATCGAGTAGTGACTGGAGCAGGCATTGCTCAAACGACTCGAATCTTATCGAGCAAATAAGCTTTTGAGTAGCGACTGGAACAGACATTCCTCAAACGACTCCAATCTTATCGAGCAAATAAACTCTTGCGTAGTGACTGAAACAGACATTGCTCAAACGACTCGAATCTTATCGAGCAAATAAGCTATTGAGTAGTGACTGGAACAGACATTGCTCAAACGGCTCAAATTTTATTGGGGAAATAAGCTTTTGCGTAGTGACTGGAACAGACATTGCTCAAACAACTTGAATCTTAATGAGCAAATAAGCTATAGAGTAGTGACTGGAACAGACATTGCTCAAACGATTCGAATCTTATCGAGCAAATAAGCTATAGAGTAGTGACTGGAACAGACATTGCTCAAACGATTCGAATCTTATCGAGCAAATAAGCTATTGCGTAGTGACTGGAACAGACATTGCTCAAACGACTCAAATTTTATCGAGCAAATAAGCTATCGAGTAGTGACTGGAACAGACATTGCTCAAACGACTCGAATCTTATCGAGCAAATAAGCTATGGCGTAGTGACTGGAGCAGACATTGCTCAAACGACTCAAATCTTATCGAGCAAATAAGCTATAGAGTAGTGACTGGAACAGACATTGCTCAAACGACTCCAATCTTATCGAGCAAATAAGCTATAGAGTAGCGACTGGAACAGACATTGCTCAAACGAGTCGAATCTTATCGAGCAAATAAGCTATGGCGTAGTGACTGGAGCAGACATTGCTCAAACGACTCGAATCTTATCGAGCAAATAAGCTAATGATTAGCGACTGGAACAGACATTACTCAAACGACTCGAATCTTATCGAGCAAATAAGCTCTTGCATAGTGACTGGAACAGACATTTCTCAAACGACTCGAATCTTATCGAGAAAATAAGCTATCGAGTAGTGACTGGAACAGACATTGCTCAAACGACTCGAATCTTATCGAGCAAATAAGCTCTTGCGTAGTGACTGGAGCAGACATTGCTCAAACGAATAGAATCTTATCGAGCAAATAAGCTATTGTGTAGTGACTGGAACAGAGTCAGACATTGCTCAAACGACTCCAATCTTATCGAGCAAATGAGCTATTGCGTAGTGACTGGAACATACATTGCTCAAAAGACTCGAATCTTAATGAGCAAATAAGCTATTGCGTACTGAGTGGAACAGACATTGCTCAAACGACTCGAATCTTATCGAGTAGTGACTGGAACAGACATTGCTCAAACGACTCAAATCTTATCAAGCAAATAAGGTATTGCGTACTGACTGGAACAGACATTGCTCAAACGACTCCAATCTTAACGAGCAAATAAGCTATAGAGTAGCGACTGGAACAGACATTGCTCAAACGACTCCAATCTTATCAAGCAAATAAACTGTTGCGTAGTAACTGAAACAGACATTGCTCAAACGACTCGAATCTTATCAAGCAAATAAGCTATGGCGTAGTGACTGGAGCAGACATTGCTCAAACGACTCGAATCTTATCGAGCAAATAAGCTAATGATTAGCGACTGGAACAGACATTACTCAAACGACTCGAATCTTATCGAGCAAATAAGCTATGGCGTAGTGACTGGAGCAGACATTGCTCAAACGACTCGAATCTTATCGAGCAAATAAGCTATCGAGTAGTGACTGGAACAAACATTGCTCAAACGATTCGAATCTTATCGAGCAAATAAGCTATGGCGTAGTGCCTGGAGCAGACATTGCTCAAACGACTCGAATCTTATCGAGCAAATAAGCTATCGAGTAGTGACTGGAACAGACATTGCTCAAACGACTCGAATCTTATCGAGCAAATAAGCTATCGAGTAGTGGCTGGAGCAGACATTGCTCAACCGACTCGAATCTTATTGAGCAAATAAGCTATTGCGTGCTGACTGGAACAGACATTGCTCAAACGACTCGAATCTTATCGAGCAAATAAGCTATTGAGTTTTCCCCAAAAGGGATTCTCCTCATGGGATTCCGTAAAAAGAACATCGATTGGAGGATATCTATAATAGTTATAATCCCTAGCATCTGATCGCCTTCTGGTTTCTAGACCAAACCCACACCTTTATAGGTTCAATAACACTGTTGATGACTTATCCATAGTCATCGTCTTATGGCCTATGATCAAGTTCGACTGTAGGAGTACACATCTACTGCACCCACTCAATACGGGAGTTTTCTACCGCCCCTACAAACTTGTAATGTAATCCTACAAGGCTGTAAGGTAGTAGGCTCTATGGTACAACTAAGATTATAACCAATTAAATCTTGTTTGACAGAGCTCAATAATTGTATGTGTATTTTTGGAGGAAAAGCTTGAGATTTTGATCTATTTAGACGTATGTGAACAAAGGGCTTGATAAATTTTCACATATCATATCTCCCCACTTACTACTAAGTGTCCAGACTGTAACACACCAGACAAGTAGTAGAGAAATACTTCACAGACAGGAGCGAACAACCGTATTTCCATGAAACGGACAATTATTATTTTGTGTGAAGACCAGTAGAATTGAAGGAGTGCAACAAATTGCAGGCAGATATCCTCGAGTGTGAACCATAAGGTTCTATCTTCCAGTGGAAGATAGAACCTTTAGGTTCCCACGCGGCAATATGTCACAGTGTGTGGTATATTGAACTGATAAAAATTCCAACATCCAATGGGGTGTCAGGGTCAAGTTTGCTCAAAATTGAATTCTTGGGTTCATATTTGAGCTCCATACATTCATTTATTTATTGGGGTTTAACGACACTTTCGACAGCCAGGATCACCTCGTGTCTAACAGTTTTACGGGTGGAGGAAGCCAGAGTACCCAGAGAGAATCACTGAGCAGCGGCGAGCAACTGTCATACTCCCCAACGTATTAACACTACCAACTCCACACAAGCAGAGCTCGCTAACATTGGGGTGGAGACAAGTGCACCATTGACGTACAGTACGCCAAGGAGATAATGTAGTTGCCCATGGAGGGGATCGAACCATGAACCTTACGGTTGGAAGTCCAATGCCGTACCACTGAGACACCGCGCTCCCGAGCTCTAAACAGGGGCGCCCGTTTTAACACTGTTGCTAATTGGAAAACACTCGGCAAGATTTCAAAAAATGAAAAAAAATCTTCCCAGAAGCACCAGTCAAAATATTTGATATTTGGGGAAAAAAATCCTCGTGGGGGTCAGATTAGGGTTTGTTCATATCAAGTCCTTGTATTCATATTTGGACTTCATTCATGAGACACCCATTTTAACACTCCTGACAATGGGGAAATGCTGGGTCAGAATGTTTTCAAAAATTACAAAAATCTGCAGAACCACCAATCAGAATATATACAATATCCTTAGGGAGATCAGATTAAAGTTTGTTCATATCAAGTCTCTGGGTGCATATTTAGACTCAATATCGGACCATCTTCTCCAGAATTATAGGTAATTCAAATTTGTTCAGTTCAGCTTCCTGGGCTCATATTTGGGATCCTTATTTAACTTATTTAATTTACTGCAATATTAGGAAAATTCGTTAAATATCTTCAGGACAGCTGGTCAGAATCTTTTGATACTTGTTATGGTATGAACCTCAGGAATGTCAGATTCTATATACAGAAGGAAGATTAAGTATTGTTTGTTTTATTGTAGACTATTTTCAAGACAAAATAGATCATTTCGCCATCGACACTGATCGACACGCCATTTTGTGCAAGGAAAACAACGAATTCGCCGAGGTGCACGACGGGGTGAATATTATCATACTTGCTCGATGGAGGTGTAACTAATTCGTGTGCGTAACATTTAGACGTTTTCTGTTCGTCACTACGAGGGGATTTAACAGAAAGGTTTTGGGGGAGAGAAACCATTTTTAATTTGAAAATGGTCTACAATAAAACAAACAATACTTAATCTTCGTTATTATATTTATAATTGCACACGCTTCATTAACCCTTTACCCAACGTAACGGCAAAAACCGGCCAGCGCTATTCTCAAATATCGCCAATTAATTTTCAAAATATTTTCATTTTTTGTCTCAAAAACATAGGTTATGACCCCTCGTTGGAACGAGCTCGTCGAGCTCGTTCCAACGAGGTGTCATAACCTATGTTTTTGAGACAAAAAATGAAAAAAATTAGTTATTCAAGAATTTTTTTTGCAAGTGTCGTCTGCTTTTCATGTTAGGTAAAGGGTTAAATTGTCACTTTTCACACATTCAGCTGCACACTTAGTACTTTAAAACATAGTTTTATACACTTACCGTCCTTTTTACCGGCAAAAAGTTGTGTTCAAGTTATTTTTTTAAACGGGGGTTCATAACTTATTTTCAGTTAGCGTTTCGCCAAACACATGCCGAGGTGACAATAAATATTAAAACCAACCACACATCAGTGGATACTAGTTCTAGATTCCTGTATGTCCTACCCCAATCACACTCACAGGCACCTATTAAGACTGGAGCACCTTGTTCTCACTCCACCAATCCCTATGTGTGAGCTCCCAGTGGTGGGCGGGGGGGGGGGGGGGGGTGGCTGAGGGCCCTCAAATGCAAACCATAATTTACTGTTTTAACCCCACGTTTCACCAGGTGGCACCAGAATCGTTCTCAGAGATTCAGAATTTGAAGAAAAAGAAAATATCCTGGGAAGGGCTCATAATCGTGGGAGGGAATACGCACAATTCCATAGTTCGAGCGTTATATCGATCTAGTCCCCCACCCCCATTTCGAAAATATGAAATGGATTTTTTTTATCTAGTAGGGGCGTAGCCAGGATTCTATAGTGGGGGGGGTGCCATTTTTCGGGGGGGGGGGGGGGGCAATCATGATATTTGGAAGGTCGTTGTGGGGTTTGCCATCCCCCCCCCCCCCAAAAAAAATGCAAACTGTCACATATTGTTTTAACCCCTACCTTTCTTCAGGCACCAGGATCGATCTCCCCGAGTCTAGCAACTTAACCTTCTTCCCAGTGTGGGGGGGGGGGGGGGGGGGTGGCGACCAGAATTGAAGACTAGGCTAATGTCCAATCCCTGTACATGTTAATTCTGTTCTCTGTATTTCCTGCCCAGTAAGCACATACGATTACATTGAAACTGACATCTGAACACAATCCCTACTGCTTTTCTCTGACACACACTGGCGCTTTAGGCTATCTTGAACTTACACTCCAAGATTGGGCATCAAGTAATTGGAAGCATTCCAGATCTATTGCTTGTTAATTCCAGTCGACCACTATACATATTGTGTATGATAGACACTAATGTGTAGAGCGGGCGATTGGAATTAATAACTAATGAATTGTTTACGATAATTTGTTTCTGGGGAGGTCTAGCCCTAGTTAGGCCTGGGGGGGGGGGGGCACAACGACCTTCCAAATATCATGATTGCCCCCCCCCCCCTATTACAGAATCCTGGCTACGCCCCGCTAGATGTATAATCCATTTCACATATTTTTGAAATGGTGGTGGTGGGGGGGGGGGGGGGGGGAAGATCGACAGAACGCTGGCATATTTCAATGGCTTGAACCATGAAACTGGGCGTATTTCCTCCCACGGTTGTGATCCCTTTCCCGGATATTTTTTTTCAAATTCCGAAGCTCTGAGATCGATTCTGGTGCCTCCTGAGGAAACGTGGGGTTAAAAACAGTAAGTTACGGTTTGCATTTGGGGCCCCTCAGCCCCCCCCCCCCCCCCCACTCCGGCCCCACCACTGTGAGCTCACACATAGGGATTGGTGGAGTGAGCACTAGGGGCCCTAGTCTTAATAGTCTCATGTGGGTATCACTGAGGTGGGACTACAGGACTCTAGAACTAGTATCCACTGATGTATGGTTGGTTTTAATATTTATAATCACCTCGGCATGTGTTTGGCGAAACGCTAACTGAAAATAAAATGTGAACCCCCGTTTAAAAAAAAAACAAAACTTTTTGCCGGTGAAAAGGACGGAAAGTGTATAAAAACTGTTTTAAAGTAATAAATGTACCTCTGAAAATGTGAAGTGACAATTTAATGAAGCGTGCGCAATATAAAACGAAGATTAAGTATTGTTTGTTTTATTGTAGACTATTTTCAAATTATGAATGGTTTCTCTCCAAATAAACTTTCTGTTAAATCCCTTCGTAGTGAACAGAAACATCTAAAATTACCTCCACCTCCGTCGAGCAAGTATGATAATATTCACCCCGTCGTGCACCTCGGCGAATTCGTTGTTTACCTTGCACAAAATGGCGTGTCGATCAGTGTCGATGGCGAAATGATCTATTTTGTCTTGAAAATAGTCTACAATAAAGCAAACAATACTTAATCTTCCTTCTATATATTTATTATTGCGTAAGCTTCCTTAAATAATCACTTTACACACATTCAGAGGTACATTTAGTACTTTAAAACGTAGTTTTTATACACTTACCGTCCTTTTTACCGGATACCGTCCTTTTTACCGGCAAAAAGTATTACCCCTTTAGGATACACATCACCACACCTCTCCAACCACGTATTTCGGTGTTCGTTCAGCTGTACCATTAATTCAATATTTTGGAGTCTGTTGGGGTTGTTATGCAGGTCTTTTAATCGCGTTTCTGCAGAGCAGCGAGGCAATCCTCACAAAAACTTTACAAGCAGTTGTTACAAAAACAAACAATCTCAGTAAGCTAAACTCAGCTTGTGTTTGTGATGAATGAATGAAAAGGTTTCAGAGCGCCGAAGGCACACAGGGACGATGTGGGATTTACACCCCTTGCGACCCGAATAACTTTATTTGCTTTATAACTTTATTTGCTTACGAATCCACGAGAGTCGGAAGCGAGAACCAATAATTTTATTTGGCTTAAGTGTGCGCACTGGCAGTAGGGTAGTGGGTGCAGATCTCCGAGAACCTCGAACTGGAAGATGACTAGGAATTTTGCATAACTACAAGAATTTTGCTCTGTGTTTACTTAGAGACGTGGGCATACTTATGATAATACTGAAACCGCAGTTTGTTGGTTCTTTGTACAAAAGAAAAAGAAACCCAAACAGTCGCTAGTTTCGGAGCAACCTCAGCATGTTATCCATAACGGTTACAAAAAGGGAAAAATCCACCAATATGTGTTTTGAAGCTGGGAGTCATCCGTCAGCCTATAAGGGAGATTTGATGCTGAGCCTTGGCCATCTGGTCTGCCTTCAGAGAGAACAGATGATGGGGTGATGGGAGGAAAAAACAAAACAAACAAAAACAAGAACAACAACCCCACCCACTCACAGACACACCCCCGAAAGCCCTTAAAAGGGCTGTTAAATCTTTATTCAAATGCTTATTTATTTAAAATGTACACTCGTCCTAGCCAGACAAGCTTGTTTCAATCCTAGTCTGGTGTTTGGTGGTTTCCTGTGTTCGTTATTTCTCCTACGCTTCGTCTACTATTTCCATGCGTCTTCTTGATAAGGGTGTTGCACGAAAATTTGAGAATGTTTAATTAGAAAAGTTATAGGCAGAGAGAAAGATAGGTATCCGCTATTGTATATTGTGACCGTTGCTACAGAGGGGGAGAGGGTGGGTTTCCTCGGAGCCTACACTGCACGCGCAGAGTTGCGAGACAGTCCTCACAGACTCGACCCTAGAATTCCTGATGAGCAGCGAGGCAATCCTCACTGACTCCACAACTCCGTTTAGTTATTAGAAAAAGAATGAACTGCGCTATTGTATATTGTGACTGTTGTGTGATTGTTGCTATGGATGGGGTGAGGATTGGTTTTCTTCGGAGCCCGGCCACTCCCCACACGCAGAGTTGCGAGGCAATCCTCACAGACTCAATGCTAAGGTTCTCAATGAGTAGCGAGGCAATCCTATCTAACTCCTCGCAGTTTAATTCTATTGAGTAAGTTTAATTTACTGTGACTTATTGTGTTTTTCTGTTAAGGGTTCGGTGTTCGTTCAGCTCTGCCATTGATTTATTATCCTGGAGTCTGTGGAGGGTTTGGTTATATAGGTCTTATTAAACGCGTTTCAATCGCGCTTCTGCAGAGTTGCGAGGCAGTCCTCACAGATTCAATCTTAAAGTTCTCAATGAGTAGCGAGGCAATCCTCACTGACTCCACGCAATTTATTTATATTGAATAATTTTTATTTTCTGAAAACTTATTATTTTTTTTCTGTTAACGGATCGGTGTTCGTTCAGCTCAGCCACTAATTCACTATCTTGGAGTCTGTTGAGGGTTTTGTTTTGTAGGTCTTTTAATCGCGTATCAATAGTTTCTAGTTTTGCTAGCTCGTGAAGTTCCTTTATCAGTGTCCATTTGGGTTTGCATAGTGCCACACGCAGGGCATGATTTTGAACCCTTTGTATAGCTTCTGAATGTTGGTTTTGCTTAGGCCACTTGTTATTGTGGCACCGTATCCTAGTACCGGGGCGTATAAATGATTCGTAGAGCTTGAGAAGCACATCTTTGTTTGCTCCCCAATTTTTACCTCTGATCATCTTTAGAAAATTGATACGTTTAGTAGCTCTAACCGTAATGGAGTTTAGACTGTGGTTGTTATCAAGTATAAATCCCCCAAAATTGGCCCCGTTGCTTGCTTCTAATTTGTGATCGTACAGCTGGAGATCGATATTGGGGACTGTTTTTTTCTTTGCTTCTTGAAGAACGTAACTTTTTTAGTTTTGGCGGCATTGAGCTTTATGCGCCATAGGGCGCACCAGCTCTCAAGATCGCGAATAGTATCCTGTAGACGATTTTTAATTATGTTTCGGGACTTGCTGGCCGTCCAAATTCCTTTATCGTCTGAGATCTGCGATAGTTCAACACGGTTTTTCCCAACTTTTTCTATGTCAGTCACATATATATTATGAAAAGAAGCGGGCTTAGAACCGATCCTTGTGGTGTTCCCGCTTTGAGTATCACTTCCTCTGACACTTCGCCGCTAACCCCCACCTTGATTTTTC
The DNA here is from genome assembly GCA_031216915.1 of Pictodentalium vernedei. Taxonomy (NCBI): domain Eukaryota; kingdom Metazoa; phylum Mollusca; class Scaphopoda; order Dentaliida; family Dentaliidae; genus Pictodentalium; species Pictodentalium vernedei. Next base: position 10,132,577 of record CM062292.1, read on the forward strand.
GGTCAGTTAGAAATGATGATATGATCCTCAGACTTTTATTGGGTAATCCCATTTACGCTAGTTTATATCTCACGCCATTGTACCATACCGAGTCGAATGCCTTTTCTACATCCAAGAAAAGCGCTGTTCCGATTTCGTTTTGACTAAATGCTGTTTTCATATAATCGACCAGTCTATATCCGTGCTCGATTCCCTCTTTCTGACTCCTATAGGCTCTTTATCATTTGTTGAAAAAGTTGATTGCTTCGAGATAGCTACGAAGTCTCATGGTGAGAATCCGCTAAAATATTTTTCCAACACAGCTAAGCAAGCTAATTGGGCGGTAGTTAGAAGGTTTGGTAAGGTCTTTGTCGGGTTTAGGTGTCATGACTCATCTGGCCAATTCCGGAATTTTGGGAAGTACCCACTGTGGGCCACAGGAAAGACACCAGTTTAGGAGTTGGGTAAGTCTACAGTGGAAGATGTTGGGGGCACTGCTTCACTATTTTGTAAGAGACTTCGTCTTCTCCTGTGGACGAAGATGACTTGCATTTTCTGATTATACCCATGACCTCTTCTACGCTTATTGGTTCGGTTAATTCATGGTCGTCCCCGTCTTCATGCCTTTGGTCGAAGTTCGGGTCATTGAAAACTGAGTTGTTATCTTGGACAAATGTATTTACTTTTACCTTAAAATCGTTGTCATGTCTGTTCCCTTCTTGGGGACAGTGCGCTTTCTTTAGAAGTTCGGCAAAAGCGCTGGCTTTTGCCTTGTCGTCCATGGCCATAAATCCGTCGTTAGTCTTTAGCGCATTATTATTGGCACTTTTGCTCTTTTGGACAGTAAGAATTTTAAATGTATCCCAGAACCTCCTAGGTTCTCTCAGCCCATTTAGGTTTTCTGTTGCTTTTCCCCCCATCTCACGCGATTGTCTTTAGCTATGGTCTTTTTTACTTCTCCGTGTAGGCGATTATACGCAGTTTTAAGTTCTGTTCTTTTTTATTTGACCATTCTCTGTTTGGTAAGCCCGGAAGGCTTTTCTTTTTCGTTTAATTATTTGAAGAGTTGTTTGGATTATTCTGTTTGTCCGCAGCTTTACTGTTTGCTTGGGGCAGATTTCATCTAGTGTACTGTTAATAACCTCGTTAAGATGGCTGCAGGCTTTTTCTAGTTCATGAGAATTTAAGGGGTCATTTGCATTTATTTTTACTTCGATAATGTTTCTAAAGAGGTTCCAGTTAATTGTTGGATAGGTTCCTTCTGTTCACGGAAGGATACCTTGTGGGACCAGTATTACATTTCAAAGTGTCTCTCCTTTCCCTGTCAACTCAGTTTATAACAGTCAGTTTCGTGGTATATATTATTTACTTAACGCACACTCTATAGGCACTCATGAAAATGGAAACCCAAATATTTTTTGTACATGGAATAATTATTATCACCCTGTAACTCCACACCGCCCCTTCCGATCTATCCTAAATTCATTCAGTAGTGATGTTTGTATGTATGTTTCTGTTAATGTTTTTCTTTACTTTTATATTCATTGTGTATTCACCTTTTCCAGCTTTGTATACGGATACGACTAGCCTATTGATTACTTTTTACAAAAAAATTATTACAAATTTGAAAATCTTGAAACCTTCTGGAGTCAATTACATATATTTTAACTATATAGGACAGAACTCCTGTCCCACGAGGTCGCCCATATGACTTGGCAGTATCGATAAGAGTTATGGCGGGTAGCGTACATGTAACACTGTACGAGATACAGACAAATCCGGACTATGACCTCATAACATTGTATAATGATAGAAACTGTGACTCGATAACAGAAGAAGAGTCCCTCCTTATAAACTTTAGACACGACTGTAAATATTACTTCCCAAATGAATTTCGAACAAAAACAATAAACCTCAAAAATCAATTCGCACTTTTTCACTTAAACTGCCAATGTCTCACTGCCCATTGGGACTCCATGAATGCCTTACTTACGGAAATGCAGGACTCGGAAAATATTTTTAGCGTGATAGGACTGACAGAATTTTTTAGAATACCTCCAAACATTTCGTACTCGTTAGATGGCTATCACACACTCATTAAAAACATCAGACCAGATGGAGACGATGGACGAGGTGGTGTCGGCCTCTATGTGAAGGAGGAGTTCTGTCCGACAATATGAAATGATCTGTCTATTTTTATTTCCCACATAATCGAATCCCTATTTATCGAAATTAAGGTAAATAACACGAAGAAACTAATTGGGGTCATATATAGGCCTAATACTGCACCAAAAGCTGACATAGATCTATTTTTAGAAAAGCTAACTGAAATAACTGATAAAATTAATCAAGAAAGTAAGGAGGCATTATGGGGGACTTTAATATCGACCTTTTAAAAACAAACTCTCACCTGAAAACTGAAAGCTACTTTGATATAATGATCAGTCAAGGATTTTTACCGCGAATCACGAAGCCAACAAGGATAACCAGTCATTCTGCGACCCTGATTGATCATATCTTTTCTAATAACATTTCTTCAGATTCTCTGTCTGGAATAATCATCACAGATGTTTCGGACCATTTCGGTACATTTTATACGGTTAACGTAATATCGAACAAAGATAAACCAAAAGTGTCATATAAACGTAGTTTCAATACTGAGAACATGGCAACATTTAAAAGACTTTTATCACAAAGCGATTTTACTTCTGTTGTTGAGTCAAGCAACCCGAATCGAGCATATGAGTGTTTTATGAATATATATTTAACGGCCTTTGAAACAGCATTTCCACTCAGAAATGTAGAACTAAAGAAAAAATATATTAGAAAACAACCATGGATATCAAAGGGTCTCATGACTTCATCGATTAATAAGGCAAAATTCTACCATAAAAAACTAAAATATCCGACAGAGCAGAACGTAAAAAATTATAAAAACTATTGTAAAATATTTAATAAACTTAAGAAACAAAGCAAGGCAATGTACTTCAACAATATTTTAACAGAAAATAAAAACAATCTAAGAAAAACGTGGATAATATTAAATAAAACAATAAACAAAGCTAAGCGTACATCCGCCATGCCACCTACATTTATTAAGGAGAATAATGAAGAGATAAGTGATCCACATGAAATTGCACATGAATTCAATACATTCTTTGCAAATGTAGGGAAACGCACTAGTGAGCAAATAACCAGATCAGACAAAACATTTGAAGACTTCATGGATTCCCATTTTCCAAACAATTTCTTTATAACCCCTACAACCCCCCAAGAAGTGGAACAAATAACCAACCGTATGAAATCTAAAAATAGTGAAGACTGTGATGGCATCACCACATATCTACTCAAAAAGACCATCAGCATATTAGCCCAATCACTTGTGCATGTTGTTAATAGTTCATTTGCTAGTGGGACTGTGCCTGATAGAATGAAAGTAGCCAAAGTAACCCCGATCTTTAAAACAGGTGATGATCACATATTTAATAATTATAGACCTATTAGCATTTTACCAACCTTTTCAAAGATTATGGAAAAAAAAATCGCAAATAGAATGGTCAATTTTCTAAACATGCTTGATATTTTTTATAAACATCAATATGGGTTCAGGAAAAAACACAGCACCTTACATCCTGTAATGCAACTTCTAAGGAACATAGCCATTGGAAACAACAAGCAAAGTAAAGATTTAACCTTAGCCGTATTCATAGATTTTTCCAAAGCCTTTGATACTGTAAATCACAGTGTATTACTTACAAAATTAGACAGATATGGGTTCAGAGGTATATCTAACGAATGGTTCAAAAGTTATCTTTCCAACAGAACACAATATGTAAAATACGGTGATCATAATTCGGACCAAACCCCTGTTACATGTGGAGTTCCCCAGGGCTCTATACTGGGTCCTATTTTATTTTTACTGTATATAAATGATATTAATCAATCAACTTCGCTAAATCTCCTTTCTTTCGCTGATGACACAACGGCTAATGCATCGGGCCATAGGGTAAGTACATTATCTGCACACATTAATCAAAAACTTGACAAAATAAGTGATTGGTGTTCTGCTAATCAATTGTTATTAAATGCTAGTAAAACCAAATATGTCGTTATAAGTCCATCGCGAAACACTCGGAGCTCCGAAGATCTAAATATCCAAATAAAAAAACAACATATTAAACAAATAAGTAACAGAGAAATCGAAAAGTCAATGAAGTTCTTGGGTCTTAGTATAGATGAAAACCTTTCTTATCAAGCTCATGTATCACAACTGTGTTCTAAAATAGGACGGGTAAATTATGCTTTAAATAAAGTAAAAAAAACTCCTTCCGCATGAGGCAATGAAAACGCTTTATTATGCACTAATACATAGTCATTTAATTTATGGAATACAGATATGGGGGAACTGTACAGCAACTAGGAAAATACTAACAATGCAAAAACGGTCACTGCGTATTATCAATAACACGAGTTATAAGGCCCATACGGATCCATTGTTTGCGGGAGATAAAATCCTCAAAATAGACGACTTGTCTTTTTGTATTTGACTGGAAACAAGGAGAACTCCCTTCGTCGTTCAATATTTTTTTTGATGCAACAGGCAATGATTCACAAATAATCACAAGACAGTCTGAGCTATTACGCGTCAGTAGAACCCGTACACGAGCTCTTGATAAGTTACCTGTATACACATTCCCAAGGATATGGAATGAACTTGACCACGAGCTTAGAAATATTACAAATAGGAAAACATTTAAAAAATTATTGACAGAGAAACTTTTATCTCAATATCTAACTCACGTGGAATGCGATAACCCATACTGCCCAGACTGTCAAGTTTACACGAATTAGGGATTTAAAGATACAGGTAAAGCATTCCATATCAAGTAGTAGTAAATGACTAAATTACGCCCCGCTCACCCCCCAGATCTAACATATTTAATGTCTCAGAATAATCATTTTTTTTATTGACTGTTATCTCGTCCACCAAAATTTTATCCTAACTGCCAAGTCCAGGCCATGCGCACATGAACCTTGATAATCAGGGCAATAAAAATAGTTATCCACCAACGTGAAGAAATGACATGAACAATCCGTATACAGAGCTGGTTCGTACATCTGTGTTTTGGGGAAATGACAGGTAGACAGCCAATCTGGCCATGTTATCTCCCTACGGTATAGACCTGTATTCCTCCTGTATTTGTGACATTGTCTTCATTTTTTGTCACTTGAAGATGCCATCATATGTATTGTAATAGACTATCTATACCGTTAAATAAAATAATCTAATCTAATCTAATCCAAGTGGTGTGAACTGGCAGGTGATCACTGCCTAGATCATCATCACCTACAAATATGTCCAGCATTTGGCTGGTAAGTGATTTGCTGGTGATAATCAAGTCTAGGATATCTGATTGATGAAGTGGGTTGTTGCTTATGTATGTTACGTCTTGATCGTTATTTACCACTAATAGATCGAGTTCTTCAATGATGTTGAAAAGGGTGTCACCATTGGGCTCAGTCTTATGACAACTGAATACCTGGAGTTTGGAATTAAAATCACCCAAAAATATGCAGTGCTTGTATTTGTTGGTAAAGACTTCAAATACTTTACTGTCTACTGTTGCTTGCGGCTTGTTATATAATATGATATGACGGCCACGTGTTTGTGGTCAAGTTCATTTCAGCTGCAATCACTTCAGCATTGAGGTGGTCGCATAGTTTGTTTTGTATTTAATCTCTTACCTTATTAGCAGAGCGACGCCGCAACGTTTTGGACGGGGCGAGCTCTTCTAATAATATCAAACCCTCATAACGAGAATTTCTTGTTTGGTTTAACTGGCATGTTTGGCTAATTCCGATTATGTCCGTATTTTTTAAATAATGTGACATTTGCAAGTTTTTCTGATTAACGCCTCGAGCGTTCCACTGGACTATTTTTAGTGTATCCACGAATGGTTTAGGAATAACTGTACTAAGTTTATTTACTATTTGTAATATTATTACCTAATTATATTTTGTTGACGGCCGCTTCTAATAGCGTGTGAGATATTTGAGTTTTATATAACTTAAGGGCTGTTTTACTGATCTCTTTACAGAAAGGCGGACCAGTGTCCATGTGTTTCTTCATTATGCTGAAAATAGAGCCAGCCATTAGTGTACACGTTGAATAAGGGGAGGATGAGTTCTCGACATTACTTACAAGCTGGATGCTTGTTTTAACTTTTTTGAAATGGCTACACCTCCGGTAGTTGCTGGGTGTTTACCCCCGCAATTGTTGCATTTCAGAGTTGTGGCACTACATGCCTTCGCGATGTGTTTGTCTCCGCATTTCATGCATCGTTGCTCCCCGTTGCATTTGTGTGACAAGTGCTCAAATTTCTGGCACTTGTGACACTGAACGGGTTGCGGAAGAACACGATATTCCTCAGTTTCGTATTTTGCCTTTAATAATTGCCCCTTTGCTTATCAGATTTAATTTCATTGCTCTGTTAGGGAATTTTACTTTAATTGCCGTTAATAATTGCCCCTTTGCTTATCAGATTTAATTTCGTTGGTCTGTTAATAAGAAAACATCTGTCAAAACAAGGGCTGATAAACTGGGTGAAAGACATTTCCCCCCCGAACAATTTCCCCCCAAATTGGTCATTTCCCCCAGACATTTCCCCCCAAAATAGTCATTCCCCCTCCAAAGTAGTCATTCCCCCCCCCCAAAAAAAAGAAAAAATACAATGCTCAACATATAAAATAAACATCATAAAATGTAACACACTCACACAAAAAAATAATACTCAGTAGAGGTGAGGGTTCGAAAAATTATGATTCATAGAACTGCATAGATAGCACATAGCACACAGATACCATATAGCTGTATACAGACTGTTACATTCCCTAAACACTCCTTGAATTTGTTTGTTTGTTCATTAGTTGGAATTTTAAACAGCCAATCAATTTGGGACTCCATCATCCCAAATTAAATGGCTGTTTGAAATTCCAACTAAATGAACAAACAAATCCAAGTTTTTGGTTTTTACCCCCTCTAACTTTTTTTTAACAGTTTTTTTCAGTCCTCCCCATTTTTAACATTTTTTTCAGTGGACTGTAATTTTTTATTTTAGTATTATAATGAAACAACTAAAGACAGGGAAATTTGTTACTATTTAAAGGAGGGATTCGACAGAAAGCTTTAAGCTTATATGTAAGTCGTCTCCCGACTGTTTACAGTGAGGGCTATAGTCATGACTTTCATCCATCTGTCCGTCTGTTAACATTTACATGTTTCATGTTATTTTGGGAAATATTTAACCGTTCTTTGTATGGCAATTTAACTTACAACTTCCAGGTTAAAGTTTTGGTTAAAGTTAAACCCTTTTTTGCCTAATTTCCCTGCTCAGCCCCCCCCCCCCCCTACCATTAGGCATTTTTTTCTTTCCTCCAATATGCATTTTTAACTATTTACAGTCACTACATGTGGAACCTTTTTTTAAACTTATGTAACTCTTATGTAACCCTCCCTCCCCCCGGGTGGGCTAATTAGGCACTTTTTTCTTCTAACCATGACTAGTCCCTTATTAAACTCATCAAGCTTGCTCCATTAATAGATCAGGAGGTATGTTTTGGAGTAGAGAAATGAAAAAATAAAATTTGAATAGCAAATTTTGTATATCACGAGTGCAGATATGGCAGAATTCCGTTAGGTAAATGGTTAACAAAAAGTGATTCCGACTGTTTTGAGCCTCATACTTTTTCATGTCAGATTGTACAAAAGAGCAGAATGAACCTAGTCACTCTACAGAGTTGATATGTATATGTATATGTTTTCAGAGCAATGGATGAACTGTAACAGTTTTTACAAACATCAAAGGATTATGTTGACTAGTTTCATGACAGTTTTCACAGTCAAATTGATGGTTTAGTGCTTTCACAGCAATAAGTCTACTAATGATGTGCATTCTCTCATTCCCACTAGGGGCTTTCATGACCTTGTTTCATTCCTTCTTGAAAAAACAGGTCAGCAATGTCTGGCTGCAGATTCTAGATTTTTCAACTAAAATTACAGTACACTGAAAAAAAATTGTTAAAAAAAGGAGGACTGAAATAAAATGTTAAAAAAAGTTGGAGGGGGTAAAAACCAAAACATTGGATTTGTTTGTTCATTCAGTTGGAATTTCAAACAGCCATTTAATTTGGGACTGATGGAGTCCCAAATTAAATGGCTGTTTAAAATTCCAACTAGTTGAACACAAACAAACAAATTCAAGGAGTGTTTAGGGAATGTAACAGTCTGTATACAGCTATATGGTATCTGTGTACTATGTGCTATCTATGTAGTTCTATGAGTCGTAATTTTTCGAACCCCACCTCTACTGAGTATTATTTTTTTGTAAGTGTGTTACATTTTATGATGTTTATTTTATGTGTTGAGCATGTTTTGAAGAGAATAAAAGATTGCAAAAATTGTATTTTTTTTCACCCTTTTGAATGATCACCAACTTTGGGGGGGGGGGGGGTGACTACTTTGGGGGCGGGAGAAATTACTATTTTTTTGGGGGGGGGGGAATGTCTGGGGGAAATGACCAATTTGGGGGGGGGGGAAGTGACGGGGGAGGGAATTGTTAGGGGGGGGGGAAGTGTCTGACATTCGATACACTGGTGGAATTCATGATTCAATTGTGAAATGTCAGTGTTGTGGACAGTCATTAAAAATTGTGATGTTTGAAAAATGTAAGTAAAAATACTATTTAATAAAAAAATTGGGGCTACTTGTCTCTGACAAAAATCGGTTCGAGAAAAGATATAAAAAATTTGGTGCGAGTTTTCTCATTCAAAAGTGGTCCGAGCTGCTTTACTTGGGGTGATTTGTCTCTGGGGTAATTGTCTATAGACCGAAACTGCAAATCGAGTAACTCTGAAAGTAATTTGGAAGTTGTTCAGCAACACACTTCATCATGGCTTGGATTTCTAAGGATTTGTTTCCAACTAAGCTAAGCTTTTTGGTCTTTTTGACGTACATGGGACTGTTCATCAATCAGGGTGAGGTTGCCGTGGATTTTTTCTCTCATGTCCTCATTAGAGGCAGAGTATTTGTTTGCACGAATTTGGGAAAGATGAGGTCTTCAGCTTGGTCCATACATGAACCAGACATAAAAATCAGAGTTCTTTCCATAGCAACAAAATAACGTTATTACGGCGGCTCCTGATTATTTGCGGTTGTGCATCAATTTTGCTTTCTTATCTAATTAATATGAACTTTGGTAAAACTAAGAAGCGCGCAACTCACAGTGTTTTTCAAATTATATTATAATGACATAAACTTAACAAAATTTAAAACAGTGTTTAAGGGGTCGTCCAACAAAACATTTTGCGTTGTGAACTAATGCATGTACATGCTGTCTTGTAGATTTATTTACCCCTAAAAACATATCAGACCTACAATATAAAAATTGGCCTCGAAACGTATCAATTGTGGAAAATTTATTGTTTTTGTTTCGCTGGGGTGCATACATTGTGGAACGGAACTAATGTTTTGGAAATGGTAATTTGTGGACGTTTGTCAGACAATATGTCACTTCGACATGTTAGGTTCGTAATAACTGAATGAAAACGACTTTTGCCACAATCCGACCTGTGCGTACTTTTAAGTTACAACAAACGGACGTGTTGTTGATGCTTTTCATTTGGTAACTTTGTTCCAATAACACGCAGTGTTGGTTTCAAGTGAACAGCGTTTTGCACTTGCAAATGCAAAACAGATAAATCATGTGACAGAATACTCCGCAGAATCGAACAACAGCGGGATCCCAACAGCCAGCCAGCAGACGATGAAATCCAATGTGCATATATGGGAACATTTAGCTTTTCGACAATTTCTGTCATTTAGTCAGCAAAGCAAACAACAGTTGAGTTTGTTTGGAAAAACTTTAATTTTGGAAAAGCATGTTCAATAAATTATTCACAGTCTGCATGGAATGATCTAAGGAGAAATCTCACATTACACCGTTCGCTTTTTAGGGGGCGTCATTCGATTTGTTCGCTTCTGAAAACGAGAGCTGGGGTTCCCCCATGTTTTTACTTCCGGTTTCCGGTTTAGATTGGATGGTATAGCATTCCTTGGGTTTTCCAATTTCACGTACACGTTGTCTATTAGGCTTGCTTCAAAGCAGCCCTTTGGGCTGCTTTTGCATGCGCTATTAATATTAACTTTGGTAAAACCAAGAAGCGCGCGCATGCGTGGTTTTGAGAAAAATCAAAACTAGTTTTTTTTAAGGGGTCATCCAACCTAACTTTGGTCAGTTTTTTGACATTTTTCCCAGTGCCTCAGAAACAGATAAGAGAAGTAAGGAAAGGCAAATTATATATCAAAATACAACGTAATGAGTAAAGTGCATAGAAAAGGTACATATAATTTTTTTCATGAAAAAAAGTGAATTTTATGATTTTGAAGAAGATTAATTTGCCAATGGCATAAGTAAAGAACCGGTAAAATCACAAAATAATCGGTAATTCGAAAGCCTTGTCCTCAATATAATGATAACATACTACAGACTCGGAGAAAGCATTTTTAGCTCAACTTTGGCGAAGCCAAATTTGAGCTTATGCCATGGTCTGTCTGTCCGTCAACAATTGGATACTGTACGGCTCGGGTTAGAGGCCGTATTTATGAACCGATCTTTACAAAACTCCTTGCGTACCTTTGTTATCACCGTGGGACGAGAACGAGTGTTTTGGGTCAGGTTCGAAATTCAAGATGGCCGATGGCAGCCATTTTGTACAAAATTTGGTGCAATCAGATTTTTGCACAGAAGTTCCATATGAAAGCGCTGATTTGAATAATTTTTTGTGTGAATGTTTAGTACCATGGGATACATCACATATAATACAGGTTTTTTTCTCGTGCAGAAATTATGCAAATTAGATGAACTTTGATTTTTTCAGTGCTACTTACATGTACACACAGTAAGTACACATGTCAATACGGCTCGGGCTAGAGTCTGTATTTATGAACCGATCTTCACGAAACGTCTTGGGTACCTTTGTTATCACCTTGGGACGAGAACGAGTGTTTCTGGGTGCGGTCCAAAATTCAAGATGGCTGCCATTGGCCATTTTGTACCAAAATTAGGTCTAATCAGTTTTTTGTACACAACTTCTATACGGCTCAGGCTAGAGGCCGTATTTATGAACCGATCTTTACGAAACTTCTGGGGTACCTTTGTTATCACTGTGGGATGAGAACGAGTGTTTTTGGGTGTGGTCCGAAATTCAAGATGGCCACCAGCAGCCATTTTGTACCAAAATTAGTGCAATCAGTCTTTTGTACAGAACTTCTGTATGAAAGTTCTGATTTGAATAAATTTTTGTATGAATGTTTAGTAACATGGAATGCATCACATATAGTACAGGTTTTTTTCTCGTGCAGAAATTATGCAAATTAGACTAACTTTGATGTTTTTGGGTGTTACTTTCAGCACTGTACAATTAAAACTAGAAGTCCTGTCACGAAATGCGCACAAATAGCACGTTGATATGCGCGTTAATGTATGCGTTATGACCCAAGTAAGGCTATCAAATTCTGTTCATATGGCCTGTGGACAAGCATCGTTTCAGCCAATGGCCCTCCAGGTAACCAGGAGGTCCATTGGCAGAAACATTGCATGTGTTTGCTATGAGTAACCAAGAGAACCTGCCGTGCTTTGGATGCCATTCGATATGGCAATTGCGCGCAATTCCAACGCGCAATTAAGCCTAGATACATGTAAGCGCACTATTCGTGAGAGGACTTCTAGTTTCAACTGTAAGTACAAATGCCAATACGGCTCGGGCTAGAGGCCGTATTTCAGGCCTGGCATTCTGAAAAATGCAGGAGGGCAAAAAATCGCTCTCCTCAATCAGCTTAGGAGAGCATTTAGCTTTACACAGCTTTTTAAGTATCCAGTTCAACGAACTCATTGAAACTGAAACCAACAGACTACATCAGTGATTTTATTAACTTTACTAAGGTAAAGCGAAATCTGTTAGACATCTAGATGTCTCACTCAACAACCGAACACACATTTGACAAGACCTGTGTGTGTACCCAGACCTGTTGTCCAAGAAAGTCATACGCCTACCACTACCACCTTCAACCCCCCAAGGGGGGTTGAAGGTGGTAGTGGTAGGCGTATGACTTTCTTGGACAACAGGTCTGCTTGAATCTACAGTCACATCCTGGTGCAAGTGCTTCAAGTGACAGGATAGTAGCAATGGTAGTATATTATAGTGTCAATATTCCTTGAATAATTACCCCTCAAACTGTGATGTCAGTTGTTGAACTTGAAACTGACAGAATAAAAAATATTGCTGTGACCCATTTTGCTTCAAATGATTGCAACTGTGTTTGTGTATGGTTGCAGCCATTACCTTTTACCACTAAACCACTTTCAAAATGAAATTACGTGATGTTATGTGACTTCGAAGTTAAATTACATTTTTGTTTTAACAACAAAAATTTAATGTGAGCATAATACATGTAATCTCAATCATCCCAGACCAAAATATTTAGGAGGGCAATTTTTCGCTCTCCTTAATTCTTTCAGGAGGGCAGTAAGGAGAGCTAAAAAATTGCTCTCCTGAAATTGCCAAGCCTGGTATTTATGAACCGATCTTTACGAAACTCCTTGGGTACCTTTGTTATCACCGTGGGACGAGAATGAGTGTTTTGGGGTCCGGTCCGAAATTCAAGATGGCCACCAGCAGCCATTTTGTACAAAATTTGGCGCAATCAGATTTTTGCACAGAATTTCCATATGAAAGAGCTGATTTGAATAATTTTTTGTGTGAATGTTTAGTACCATGGGATACATCACATATAATGCGGGTTTTTTTCTCGTGCAGAAATTGTGCAAATTAGATGAACTTTGATTTTTTCAGTGCTACTTACACACAGCAAGTACAGTTAAAACTAGAAGTCTTGTCATGAAATGCGCACAAATAGCACGTTGATATTCACGTTAATGTGCGCGCTATGACCCAATTAAAACTGTCATATTCCGTACATATGGCCTGTGCACAGGCAATGTTTCAGCCAGTGGACCTCCGGGTAACCCGGAGGTCCATTGGCAGAAACATTGCATGTGTTTGATATGAGTAACCAGGAGAACCTACCGTGCTTTGGATGCCATTCGATATGGCAAATGTGCGCAATTCCAACGCGCAATTAAGCCTAGATAAGCGCACTATTTGTGACAGGACTTCTAGTTTTAACTGTACACATGTCAATACGGCTCGGGCTGGAGTCTGTATTTATGAACCGATCTTCACGAAACGTCTTGGGTACCTTTGTTATCACCTTGGGACGAGAACGAGTGTTTCTGGGTGCGGTCCAAAATTCAAGATGGCTGCCAGTGGCCATTTTGTACTGAAATTAGGTCTAATCAGTTTTTTGTACACAACTTCTATACGGCTCAGGCTAGAGGCCGTATTTATGAACCGATCTTTACGAAACTTCTTGGGTACCTTTGTTATCACCGTGGGATGAGAACAAGTGTTTTTGGGTGTGGTCCAAAATTCAACATGGCCACCAGCAGCCATTTTCTACCAAAATTAGTGCAATCAGTCTTTTGTACAGAACTTCTGTATGAAAGTTCTGATTTGAATAAATTTTTGTATGAATGTTTAGTAACATGGAATACATCACATATAGTACGGGTTTTTTTCTCATGCAGAAATTATGCAAATTAGATGAACTATGATTTATTCAGTGCAACTTATACACTGTAAGTGCACTTATCAATACGGCTCGGGCTAGAGGCTGTATTTATGAACCGATCTTCACAAAACTTCTTGGGTATCTTTGTTATCACCTTGGGATGAGAACGAGTGTTTCTGAGTGCGGTCCAAAATTCTAGATGGCTGCCAGTGGCCATTTTGTACCGAAATTAGGTCCAATCAGTTTTTTGTCACAATTTCTACACAGCTCATATTTGTGAACTGATCTTCACGAAACTTCTTGGGTACCTTTGTTTTCACCCTGAGACAGGAATGAGTGTGTTTTGGGGTGCCTTTGTTATCACTGTGCTATGAGAACAAATATTTTGGGGTTCAGTCAGACACACTCTGGAACTCAAAGATTTTTTTCTATACTTTATATGTACCTTTGTTATCAGGTCATTACCTAGATGTTTGTCATTGCTGTGTCACATACTATACATGTACATGTCTTTGTCTTGACAAGTTGAGCTACAGTGTCATTGACACTTTCATTTTGACACACACTCTGGTGGGTTTTGATGTTTGAATGTAATAACACCAACACAAATTTTGGATGTTCCGGATGCGGCCATGTTTCAATGATGTTTATTCCGGTCATGTAATTACGATGTGGTTCTTGCAGAAATACTCAATTTGGGAAATCGTAAGAATGCAAGGACGTGATCACGCCCTTTATTTGTTCGAGACAATGTATGAGCGGATTTGCAAACAGGTGACAGCAAATACTTGAGCTGTTAATGTCATAACTGCAAAATATGGTTCGAAATTCCCTCTCGTGTTTACAGGCCGTCTGAACATTTTTGTTGACAAAAAATCTGAATTATTGCGCACTAGAAAGACAACATGAACCACTTGTAAAAAAAATAACCGAGTGTATAAAATCGGGACGATACACATAAAATAAGGCAATATTCATAACAAAGTAAACAGAATGCTTCAGAAATCACTTTTTCACGAAGTATATTCCAAGTGACCTGGAACTATATTGAGCGTGTTGATTTCCCACGATGTTGTGAAGTTATTTACTTCCTAGTAACCATGGAATTTGAAGGCGGGTATGTTTGATGTCTGCAAAGGACCGATTGAAGATGGGTTGAAAATGATGCATTCGTGCTTTTAAATAAGGTGTGCTTGGACGATGCTGAGAATTTATTTTTGTCTTGCAACCAACCATAGTAATACAAGCGTCGATCAGTGTCTTTTGTGATCGTTTTACACTGACAAATGTGTCAAATCTCCTTCACCGGAAACCATCCCCCAATTTGCATATCACAATAAACATAACTGCTGTCACTGAGTGTCAGCGTGGCCATGTGGTCAAAACCGAAACGAATTATCGAATGCACGGTCAATATTAGCTGCAATTGGCTTTTAAACAAATGAAATACACGCAATATTCGCAATTTCTTCATTATTCATGCCGAGTTACTTTTCAACCAGACCACATGCGTTCAGTTTCGTTTGACGGCATCAAACTGATATTGTTTGTGGTAATTAAATAGTACGAGAAGGTGAAGGAAGCCAAATATTTTCCATCATCTATTAATTAATTAAAATTGATAATTTCTTTTATTTTACTGAAATTATGAACTGATAAGGTGGGTGTGTTGCGATTATAATGCCCCAGACCTGGAAGTTGGAAAATCAAAGGTGCATCTACAGTTAAAACTAGAAGTCCTGTCATCAATAGTGCGCTTATCTAGGCTTAATTGCGCATAGGAATTGCGAGCAATTGCCATATCGAATGACATCCAAAGCACGGAAGGTTCTCCTAGTTACTCATAGCAAACACACGCAATGTTTCTGCCAATGGACCTCCGGGTTACCCGGAGGTCCATTGGCTGAAACTTTGCTTGTGTACAGGGAAAATGTACAGAATTTGATAGCCTTACTATGGTGTAACGCGTAAATTAACGCGCTAACCGACGTGCTATTTGTGTGCATTTCTTGACAGGACTTCTAGTTTTAACTGTATGGCTGTGCAGTGGTGACCCCTGTCCTCTTAATCTTAGGCTTACCCATTCATCATTACATGTACCAACATTCTCCCTTGTATCTCAACCATTGCTACTCCAATTTGAAGGATATTTGGTTTTGTGATCAAGCATCATGGGGAAACAATGCCTGTGTAGCTGCTGTAGCATGTGTTTCTTCCCACATTTCTTCAGAGTTGTGGTACTTTTTCACTCTTTTGAGTTAGAATTTTTTGTTTATAACTAGTTGATTTGTTACAATTTGTTGCAAAGTGCCTGCTAATACCCTCAATTGTATTGCTACAGAATTTTCTGGTGAAGATTTTGTTCCTATTACTTATCAAGCAACAACCTAATGAATATTCTGTATAAAGCTACCAATCTGATGTTTGACACTTTTATCGGAGCTGTTTTGAAGGCTTATGGAACTCAAAATGTTGATTATGGCAGGACTTTTCTATTCACCCATTAATCGATAAATTAAGTGTTTTAGTTGGAAGTAAGAAGCATGAAAAGCCCAGAACTAAAAGTCTAAAAAGAATGGTTTGCAATGTAACATGATTTTTGCAGATACACTTATTTGGAGGGTTACCTGTCTGATAATGTTTGGAACATGTGTGGCCAGGATCTTCAAAAAGAAAAAAGAGTTTGAGAAAAAAGGCATATGCCTTGAGTGCCGGAGGTAGAGTCCTACAAGGAAGAGAGACCCCCACTCCGGGAAATTTTTTGTGTCAAATGGAGCTCACTTGTCACCTTTTGGGGATTGCTTTGTGTACTGCGTTCTTGAAAAAAATATGTGAGACCCTCTGGATGTGCCCTTCTGATCTCAATATACCAATAAGTACATGCAATAATGGTTATGTAAGTTGATTTGATGTGTTTTGAATAACAATGTACTTTTAAGTACATTAGATGGTTTATTGCAGTGACCGGTTACAGTTACCCTTATTTCTTCCCCAACAGATATCATGAGTGTATTGGTGACCAAGAGTAAACAAAGCTAATATACTTATTGATAAACCAGACAAATTTAACAATTTAATCACTATCAAATTGATGCATGGGATAAAAGGGGTTACAGTGCAAGGGGTTTGTAAATGTATTTATTCAACTGCAGTGTATGACTAAAAGTCTTTGCAGTGCATTCTACACAGGAGAATATCATAGCTTCTTTCCAAACTACCACAGTAACACACATCTTTATATTGGGAGACACTCTTTTGACCTTCCATACTTCTTCTGTTGGACTCCTTCAAGTTGACCTTTGTTGAACTCCCCAAATCAAAACATAAACAAAAGAAAATGTCTGCCTTCAATCATTGAGCACTCCACTTATAACATTTGGTCTCAAATTCTTAGGCCAAAAAAAAAAATGTTTTGGTTTGGGTTACCTGACCGACTCTGTTTTAAGAATACGACTCTAGAAATTTTATCGGCTTTTCGAAAAATCGTGACCTTTGTCTAGCACCGTAAACCCCAAAACATCGGTAAATTGGTACAGATTTTAAGGAGTACATTTCTCCATTGAAGCAGAACCTGCAGATTTTGAGGTTTTAATTCGGCGTTTTGCTGATTTTCGTCTGAACGATGTCAACAATGAAGAATGAACATTAAATTATGATACAGCCTGTGCCTATCGATATGTAAACCATGCATGCATACAAGTTCACAACACACATTTACAGTTAAAACTAGAAGTCCTGTCATGAAATGCACACAAATAGCACGTTGATATGTGCGTTAATGTGCGCGTTATGGCCTAATTAAAGCTATCATATTCTGTACATATGGCCTGTGCACAGGCAATGTTTCAGCCAATGGACCTCCGGGTAACCTGGAGGTCCATTGGCAGAAACATTGTATGTGTTTGCGATGCGTAACCAGGAGAACCTGTCGTGCTTTGGATGCCATTTGATATGGCAATTGCGAGCAATTCCTACATGCAATTACAGTTAAAACTAGAAGTCCTGTCACGAATAGTGCGCTTATCTAGGCTTAATTGCGCGTTGGAATTGTGCCACAACTAACTGATGCAGATGACAAGACGGCAATAAAAGCATCTAACATAAACTGTTGTTTGTTTTGATCAGCAATCAAGGCATCAAAATGACAGTCCCATGCCAAGGCAGACAGTTCATTTATAAAATGCTGTATATCTTCGTCAGCTTTCTGAAGATGTCTTGCAAGAATATGTCGTGCAGCAATTTTATTTGGATGTCTATCCCAAATCCCAACCAAACCAGCCATAGACGAGTTGTAAGTATGAAACTGGGCGATGTAATGGAAGACTTTCTTTCTGACATTTTGACGAAGTAAACATAACTTTTGAGCATCATTATCTGCCCCAGAGTCATTGGGGTGAATGTCCACAACATTAGGTCTTAAAGGTCTGTTTGCATCAAACAGCATCTTGACAAAATAGTGGATAATGTTGTTTTATTCTGTTGAATAAATTGTCGTAAACCATGGATAATTGAGACACATTGTTACATAAATTTTGATTCAAACAACAGAATATTCCAACTCGAAAAGTTGACGAAAAATTCCACCATACAGTTGAAACTAGAAGTCCTGTCATGAAATGCGCACAAATAGCACGTTGATATGCGCGTTAATGTGCGCGTTATGGCCCAAGTAAAGCTATCAAATTCTGTACATATGGCCTGTGCACAAGCAATGTTTCAGCCAATGGACCTCCGGGTAACCCGGAGGTCCATTAGCAGAAACATTGCCTGTGTTTGCTATGAGTAACTAGGAGAACCCTGCCGTGCTTTGGATGCCATTTGATATGGCAATTACGCGCAATTCCAACGCGCAATTAAGCCTAAATAAGCGCACTATTCGTGACAGGACTTCTAGTTTTAACTGTAGTTCATGCCTGATAATTACGTATTTTTTCTGATCAAAACAACGAATTGTCCTTCTGAAATTTCTATCCATTCATAACAACGCGACATCTGATAAATCAAGACGACAAATATCAAACAAAATCATCATTTGTATATTATATTGCACTTCCAAAAATAAAAAAAATATAGATTTATTTTCCCACTTTGGACGTATGCAAATTTTTTCCAATTTCAGAGGCACTGGCCCCTTTCCCAAAGTACCTACATGTAGGAATATCCTGCTAGTAAAATAGGACCTGGTCACCAATGCCTTGGCTGGAATTCCTCTAAAATGGGCAACATGGATATAAACGATTGGCTGAACTAGGCTTGATCTTCCTGTTGCAGTCATGTTTCGCTGTTGTGCAGAAATGTGTGATTTTAAACAGCAAAATAAATAAAGAAATATTTCAGGGCCTATCGATAGGTCTTGGAAAAACATTTTCAAGGCTTATGTTGGGCATTAACAGTGCTTTTAGCCTCAACAAAATGCAAGGCCTGACCAATGAAGTTGGCTTCTTTGAAATTGAATATTGCACCACAGTTGACCACACAGTTGGGAGATGACAGAAGTCAGTGATTGTGTGTGTGTCACCTCCATCAGCACATTTCACATGAAAATGGATCATAGAAACTGTGACAAACTTAAGGTGTTTTTGTGAATTCCAGTCACTTTTGATAGCCAAGCTCACCTCACATCAGCAAGGCTCGAAATAATTTTTTTTCCAGTGCAGGTCAAAATGTCCTGCTTTAAATTCCGACAAATTGCAACATTCCGACACGAACATACATAAATTTGATTCGGAAAATTATTGATGACTGGTTATCATTCTGACATTCTGTGACATCAACATGCTGTAGTTTATTTGGTCTAATATATTTCACAATTAATGCCGAGATTACGCTCTCTGGAGTTAATCCGTTTCACTCCAAATGTCTTGTCCGATTTGTTATTGCATTCATTGTCCGCGTAATATCGGGTGGGTTTAATACTTTTGTCTCACCTCGGACCTAGGATATTCATGTAACGGTCGCTTGCACAGTAGTGTACAAACAATGGGAAGATTTGTTAAGGTGAATGAGTATCATTAGAATAAAAAAATTGGCTCAGGTTTGTTTTATGATTTATTTACTGAAGAATATTACCTTGTTTAGTGACCCTGTAATTGGTTTAATGTTCACTGAAGCTGCATTAAAAATGTTTATATTGTCATATTTATTGCTTGATTTATTGAATTATTACCAAACTTAATAAACTAACCAAACAAGGATTGATATTTACTCATACAGTTAAAACTAGAAGTCCTGTCACGAATAGTGCGCTTATCTAGGCTAAATTGCGCGTTGGAATTGCGCGCAATTGCCATATCGAATGGCGTACAAAGCACGGCAGGTTCTCCTGGTTACTCATAGCAAACACATGCAATGTTTCTGCCAATGGACCTCCGGGTTACCCGGAGGTCCATTGGCTGAAACATTGCCTGTGCACAGGCCATATGTACATAATATGATCGCTTTAATTGGGCCATAACGCGCACATTAACGCGCATATCAACGTGCTATTTGTGCGCATTTCATGACAGGACTTCTAGTTTTAACTGTATTGCGGTGTTTAACCCTTTGAGACTTTAATTATCCTGATGTTCAAATGTCACTGGGAATTCTGTTTCTTCAACGTTTTTCAAAATGCGACGTCAAACGTCGGAAAGTATAAAGAACAAGATGTTTTTCACATTAGTGATTATCTGGTTGAGGGCTAGTTTAGTTTTGGTGGTCTGAATTTGTTATTCAAAACTTGTTTTATTACAAATTATTAGAGAGTGCCCAGAGGCTCTCTCCAATAATTTGTAACAAACTCAGGTTGTCATTTAGGCTTATTTATACCTTATCTGTCATATATAAAACCTAATCAACTATTATTTTTGGCCAATAATTTGAAGTATATTTTTAGCTCACCTGAGCGAAGCTCAAGGGGAGCTTTACTAATCACTTTCTGTCTGTCGTCTGTCCGTCCGTCCATCGTAAACTTTACATTATCGACTTTTCCTCACAAACTACGAGACCAAATTCAACAAAATTTGCTGTGCATGTTCCCTATCATATGTCAATTCAAGTTTGTTCAAATAACGTTGCCATGCCCACAGGGGGCACCACAGGGGGCATAACTCTGATAGCACCCATGAACTTCTTTCCAAAATAAAAAAAAATCTTCTTCTTCAGATCCACCAGGCAGAATTCTTTCATATTTGGTATACAACATCTCTAGGGGGGTCAGATTCAAGTTTGTACAAATCGAGTCCCTGGGTTCATATTTGGGCTCCCTATGGGAGCCCGAATTTTAACTTAGTGCAATATGAGGATTATGTTTTAAAAATCTTCTTCAGATCCACCAGGTAGAATTCTTTCATATTTGGTATACAACATCTCTAGGGGGATCAGATTCAGGTTTGTTCAAATCGAGTCCCTGGGTTCATATGTGGGCTCCCTATAGGAGCCCGAATTTTAACTTAGTGCAAAATGAGGATTATTCTTTAAAAATCTTCTTCTTCAGATCCACCTGGTAGAATTCTTTCATATTTGGTATACAACATCTCTAGGGGGATCAGATTCAGGTTTGTTCAAATCGAGTCCCTGGGTTCGTATTTGGACTCCCTATGGGAGCCCGAATTTTAAAACTTAGTGCAATATTAGGACTATTCTTTAAAAATCTTCTTCTTCAGATTCACCAGTCAGAATCATTTCAGTTTTGGTATACACATCTCTAGGGGGGGGGGGGGGGGGGGGGGGGGGTAAGATTCAAGATGGTTCAAATTGAGTTCCTGGGTTTATATTTGGGCTTCCTATGGGAGCCCGAACTTTAACTTAGTGCAATATGAGGACTATTTTTTAAAAAGTCTTCTTCTTCAGATCCATCATTCAGAATTCTTTCCTATTTGTAAACACAACATCTCATTGGAGGACAGATTCAAGTTTGTTCAAATCGAGTTCTTGGGGTCATATTTGGGCTCCCCATAGGAGCCTGAATTTGAACTTAGTGCAATATGAAGACTATTCTTTAAAAATCTTCTTCAGATCCAACAGCTAGAATTCCTTCATATTCGGTATAGAACATCTCTGGGGGGATCAGATTCAAGTTTGTTAAAATCGAGTCGCTGGATTAATATTTGGGTTACCTATGGGAGCCCGAATTTTAACTTAGTGCATTATGAGGAATATTCTCAAAAATTCATCTTCGGTTTCACCAATAAAAAATCTTTTGATATTATGCAAAAAACAGTTTTACCCGTATGAATCCACCACCCCTCCTATATCCTCTTGGGGTCAATAAGGCGGAAAACTTTTTTTCCACCAAAATGCGATATCCTTAAATAGGCAGATTCAAGTTTGTTCAAATCCATTCCTCAGTGTTCTTCCCTCAAACTGCAATGGAATAAAAACCCCTTGGAAGTTTGGTAGTACTGTCTTCAGCTGGTAGAATTGAACCCAGTCAGCAAGACATATGATAATAATCATCTGACATGGCACCAGAGGTATAAATAATTTCATGACTTCTTTCCTATGAATGTTGATAAGCCTTAGCCATGGCTAGCTAATTTTGATCCCAAATACAGTTGAAACTAGAAGTCCTGTCACGAGTAGTGCGCTTATCTAGGCTTAATTGTGCGTTGGAATTGTGCACAATTGCCATATCGAATGGCATCCAAAGCACGACAGGTTCTCTTGGTTA
Source organism: Pictodentalium vernedei (assembly GCA_031216915.1). Taxonomy (NCBI): domain Eukaryota; kingdom Metazoa; phylum Mollusca; class Scaphopoda; order Dentaliida; family Dentaliidae; genus Pictodentalium; species Pictodentalium vernedei. The sequence continues at coordinate 10,154,893 of CM062292.1, forward strand.
CTCATAGCAAACACATGCAATGTTTCTGCCGATGGACCTCTGGGTTACCCGGAGGTCCATTGGCTGAAACATTGCTTGTGCACAGGCCATATGAACATAATTTGATAGCCTTACTTGGGTCATAATGCGTACATTAACGCGCATATCAACATGCTATTTGTGCACATTTCGTGACAGGACTTCTAGTTTTAACTGTACTTATTTTAACTACTTTGTCAGGTGAGCGATTAAAGGCCCCTTGGGGCCTCTTGTTGCTAAACATATCAATTTTGCGAAAAAGGATATTTCCTGTTGATTGCATTGTGTACAATTATATGTGTTGCTAACTTTTCAAAAGTTGCAATCACCATAGATTAAAATCACCATTCCGACACAGTGTGTCGGAATGGTGATTTTAATCGATGGCAATAACAACATGATTCAAATTGGTTTAGTTTAGTGATAGAATACCTGTTAGTCATGATGGTATCTAATCTTTTATCTTTTTTCAAGTTTCAAATTTTTTTTTTGAAATTTAGTTGACCAACAGACTACACATAATATTCACCTATATGTACAAAAACTGACGTGTCTCAGTTGAGAAGTATTTCACTCACTATCCACTATTTAATTCCGACAACCAATAGAATAGACATAGCAACAAATCTCGTTCTTGACTCATTACTTTAATGCATACCATTGTATTGTGCACTCTGTATGACAATCATGTTGTAGTTTAGTATATGTATGCATCATATTTTTTCATGAATAAATATTGTTTAAACTAGAATAGACATAGCAGCTATAGAATGAGATAACGTAACTAATCTTTTTCACAAAAGAATGCTGTTGCATCCGGCGATTGTGTGTTGGGAACTTTTCTGGTGTTTCACTGGATCTGCCGGTGATTTTTTAAAATGCGGCACTGCATCGGGTGATTGAGATGGAATACACTTGACGCGTATTGTATATTTCTTCATTTAATCTATTTTTAGGTATATTGGTTACAGCATCAAAGACGACAAGCAACAAATATGAATATAATACGGTTACTGTTGTACTACTGACAGAATGTCTGAAATTAGTAGTCGCCACAATTATCTATTTAAAAGAGTAAGTTAACAGATTTAATTTGTCTTGCAAAAGGCAGCAAAAAATTAATATGATTTTTAGCTCAACTTTGACGTAAGTCAGATTTGAGGTTATGCCATGGCCCGTCGTCTGTCTGTCCGTCAATTCAATACGGCTTGGGCTAGAGGCCGTATTTATGAACCGATCTTTACGAAACTTCTTAGTATCTTTGTTATCACCGTGGGACGAGAACGAGTGTTCTTGGGTGCGGTCCAAAATTCAAGATGGCCACCAGCAGCCATTTTGTACTTAGTTAGTGCAATCAGTTTTTTGTACAGAACTTGTGTATGAATTCGAATAAATTTTTGTCTGAATGTTTAGTAACATGGAATACATCACATACATGTATAATACAGGTCTTTTTCTCATGCAGAAATTCTGCAAATTTGATAAAGTTTGATTTTTTCAGTACTACTTACACACAGTACACATGTAAGTATGCATGTCAATATGGCTCGGGCTAGGGGCTGTATTTATGAACCGATCTTCATGAAACTTCTTGGGTACCTTTGTTATCACCTTGGGATGAGAACGACTGGTTCTGGGTGCGGTCCAAAATTCAAGATGGCTGCCAATGGCCATTTTGTACCAAAATTAGGTCCAATCAGTTTTTTGTACACAATTTCTATACGGCTCAGGCTAGAGGCCGTATTTATGAGCCGATCGTTACAAAACTTCTTGGGTACCTTTGTTATCACTGTGGGACGAGAACGAGTGTTTTTGGGTGTGATCCGAAATTCGAGATGGCCACCAGCAGCCATTTTGTACCAAAATTAGTGCAATCAGTTTTTTGTACAGAACTTCTGTATGAAAGTTCTGATTTGAATAAATTTTTGTATGAATGTTTAATAACATGGAATGCATCACATATAATACAAGTTTTTTCTTGTGCAGAAATTATGCAAATTAGATGAACTTTGATTTATTCAGTGCTACTTATACACAGTAAGTGCACATATCAATACGGCTCGGGCTAGAGTCTGTATTTATGAACCGATCTTCACTAAACTTCTTGGGTACCTTTTTATCACCTTGGGACAGGAACGGGTGTTTTTGGGTGCCTTTGTTACCACTGTGCTATGAGAACAAATATTTTTGGGTTCAGTCAGACCCACTCTGGGACTCAAAGATTTCTTTTCTAGTTTAGCATCTAACTGTCGCCCACCTGTACAATACTTTACCTATACATTTGTTATAGGCTATGGTCAGCATTTATGTACAGACCGTTACAATACTTTATACAGTTAAAACTAGAAGTCCTGTCATGAAATGCGCACAAATAGCACGTTGATATGCGCGTTATGGCCCAAGTAAAGCTATCAAATTCTGTACATATGGCCTGTGCACAAGCAGTGTTTCAGCCAATGGACCTCCGGGTAACCCGGAGGTCCATTGGCAGAAACATTGCATGTGTTTGCTATGAGTAACCAGGAGAACCTGCCATGGTTTGGATGCCATTCGATATGGCAATTGCACGCAATTCCAACGCGCTATTAAGCCTACATCAGCGCACTATTCGTGACAGGACTTCTAGTTTTAACTGTATGTACATTTGTTATCAGGTCATTACATAAATGTTTGTCATTGCTGTGTCACATACTATACATGTACATGTCTTACACAAGTTGAGCTACAGTGTCATTGACACTTTCATTAACCCTTTACCTAACATGAAAAGCAGACGACACTTGGAAAAAAAATTCTTGAATAACTAATTTTTTTCATTTTTTGTCTCAAAAACATAGGTTATGACCCCTCATTGGAACGAGCTCTATGAGCTCGTTCCAATGAGGGGTCATAACCTATGTTTTTGAGACAAAAACTGAAAAAAATATTGAAAATTAATTCGCGATTTTTGAGAATAGCGCTGGCCGGTTTTGGCCGTTACGTTGGGTAAAGGGTTAATTGCAGAACAGTGATCTCACAGCAGTACGGTGATCACAACAGCCATTGTTTTATTCAGCATCCCAGTGGGAACTTTGGGAAGTGAAGCAGTGCCTGTTTACTATGGTAAATGAGCACTGTTTTACTGGTGAAATAGGACACCAATGCCTGTGGTAGAAGTCCTCTAAAATGGACAGCATGGGTACAAACGATTGACTGGACTTGACTTTATATCCGTGTTGCAGTTACAAACTTGTGATTAACCATTGTGCAGAAATATGTGTCCTTGAGGTCTAAAAAAAATTGAAAATCTGTGTCAACACCTTTATTCGCATGGGAGGGGTGACATTGGGCTGTTTAGCCTTGCGGTTCAAAATATTGGGGGACGAGCCAAATGAGAATGGTCAGAATCCAGACACTGATCAAACTTTGCTTGCAGAGCTGATTTGGGACCGCACTATGATTTTCTTCCCTGCGAAGTGAACTCGAATTACAGTTAAAACTAGAAGTCCTGTCATGAAATGTGCACAAATAGCATGTTGATATGCGCGTTAATATACGCGTTATGGCCCAAGTAAAGCTATCAAATTCTGTACATATGGCCTGTGCACAAGCAATGTTTCAACCAATGGACCTCCGGGTAACCCGGAGGTCCATTGGCAGAAACATTGCATGTGTTTGCTTTGAGTAACCAAGAGAACCTGCCGTGCTTTGGATGCCATTCGATATGGCAATTGCGTGCAATCCCAACGCGCAATTAAGCCTAAATAAGCGCACTATTCATGACAGGACTTCTAGTTTTAACTGTAGGTTTGTTATTTGTTAGGTGAGATTTCTAATCATTTCAGGCTGTGTAAAGGAAACAATGATTAAAGTAATAGCAGTTCTTTTATTTACAATTAAAATAAACTGATTTTAATATTTAACACATTCAATAATTTGATTAGCATGGCAGAAATATGTAACACATGGGTTATGAAGTTTCTCATCAATTTCAGTTCATCTGTAGCCCTGTACTGGTGCTATAGTATACTTTTGGAAATGTCACTGTCACTGGCTCGCAGCAGGAGTGTCATAGAGAGTTAACTTTAATGCATGTGCGTGTCTGCAGCCTTGACGGTCTGGGATCCCGACTAGCAATGTTAATTATCTTGTTTCAATATAGTTCTGATTTGGATTCGGTTCATCCACTCAGTTGGCTAGCTTAGTAAATATACATCACATACCTCTTACATGTGATAGAACTCTTCTTGAATGTTCCTATCCTTTTGAAATTCACACAATTCATGACAGAACTCACATTTTTGAAATGCGCTTCCGTACTTGCACCAACTTTCACTGGTCGATTTCGAGTCGATATTCACAATAGGTTACTACTGTTAAAACTAGAAGTCCTGTCACGAATAGTGCGCTTATCTAGGCTTAATTGCGCGTTGGAATTGCGCGCAATTGCCATATCGAATGGCATCCAAAGCACGGCAGGTTCTCCTGGTTACTCATAGCAAACACATGCAATGTTTCTGCCAATGGACCTCCGGGTTACCCGGAGGTCCATTGGCTGAAACATTGCCTGTGCACAGGCCATATGTAGAGAATATGATAGCTTTAATTGGGCCATAACGCGCACATTAACGCGCATATCAATGTGCTATTTGTGCGCATTTCATGACAGGACTTCTAGTTTTAACTGTATGCAATCGATATCTGCATTGCAAAGGTTAACACCACAATACAGTAGCCTACACCTTGAGACAGGTGCAAGTCGATCCCCACTATCAACAACTAAACTAAGCCTTTACTGGGGTTTGTGTAATCTATTCTATAAATTTGGCCTGTAACGCTCCTACAGTTAAAACTAGAAGTCCTGTCACGAATTGTGCGCTTATCTTGGCTTAATTGCGCGTTGGAATTGCGCGCAATTGCCATACTGAATGGCATCCAAAACACGGCGTGTTCTCCTGGTCACTCATAGCAAACACATGCAATGTTTCTGCCAATGGACCTCCGGGTTACCCGGAGGTCCATTGACTGAAACATTGCTTGTGCACAGGCCATATGTACAGAATTTGATAGCTTTACTTGGGTTATAACGCGCACACTAACGCGCATATCAACGTGCTATTTCTGCGCATTTCATGACAGGACTTCTAGTTTTAACTGTATGTCCACCTAATCTGACAGTAGCAGCATATTTGTGAGTGCCGGCAATCCCACTCACATGAGACCCTATTCTGGCATTTCATAAATGGCCGAACAGAAATCTCACCGAACTAGCTAGTTCTCCAAACTTTTATACCTTGTCCTGTGATGTCAAACAACAATATATGTAGATGCCTAAAAATGGCACGCGACATGCCTGAAGATAGAAAACAGCATATACCAATGCTTGTGTAATCACGCATATCTCGAGAAATAATATACTTGATGGCCGTGTCGATTTGAATCAATCTATAAGTGCCAGTCACTGCTATATTAATTGACCCACGATAAGGTGTACCTCATCTGATTGGTAGTATGCTAATGTAGCATCCCACTGTGATTTGCCTAAAACTAATTATCTAATTAAAAAATGTGTATTTAGAACACAGAAAGAAGAAATAGATATGTATACAGTAGAACCTGTCTTGAGAGACTGCCCTTTGGGCCAAACAAAAGTGGTCTCTCAAGACAGGTGGTCTCTCATAACAGGTTTCAGGTGTTCTCAAGTCAGTGAATAACCAACCACAAAATTCAGAAATGGAGAAGAATAGATTTTTGTAATTACTTTGTAGTTGTTCTTTTTAATGAAGTTTTTGTAACAAATTGAAATGGATTGGCATAAAAATTATAAAAATAAATTAGTGTTGAAAATCTTCATTGAAGATTTTGAACACAAATTTATTTTTATAATCCTATCTGTCGCATTTCAGGTGTGTATGAAATTGTTTATTCAGCAATAATCCTAATCTTTTCACAGGGGTCTTATAAAAACATCTCAATTTCTTTTCAACCTACTCACAATTGTTTACAATTGGCTGTAACATAAGTGCAAGCCCTACTTCGGAACTAACTCAAGCTTTTAGAATCTTTTCCAAACGAGTTGGAAAAGTACTAGAGTGCAAAAGCACGAAAAAGATCGAAAAAAGGGTCGAGCGAGACCAGAGCTCGAAATTACAGGTACTCTCTCTGCACACCTCTTGCATTTACCGAGCACATGCGCAACAACCGTGACGTCAATTCCTTTTTTTTCCGCCATTGTACATGGTCGGAAATTTTTGTGACTCGTGCTAATTATGCTGTTTATTCTTCGTGAACAACTTATTCTACATTCTTAGTGTGCAAGTGGATTGTATCCTTTTTGTCAAGCTACCAAATTATTGTTAATTAATGTTAATTTGTATTATTATTGCTTGTTTCTTCACACTTTATCTTGTTTTTCCCCCATGTGTGAACACGACCTTCGTGCTGTTTTCCGTCGGCGGGAAGCTTGATTACTTTGATATAATGCCAAAGACTATTCCTTGTACCTCTTGCTTGCAAGTGAAGCATGTGGATGACTCTCATTCCACATGTGTCACTTGCAACAATTGCACTCAGGCCCAATCATGTGGTATTTATGGGGTTTGGTCCTCTAAATTCTGGGCTTCTGTTAACAAGGTGGTTCTGTCCAGAGCTAGAACCCCTCGTTCTTGGGGTAATGGTAGACGTGCTGTAGCAGACATTTATGCTGGTGCACGTGGTGTCTCTGTCACACAGGATTCTGATCTGTGTTCTGCGGCGAATTCCTCTGCAACTGTTGACGGTGTTAGTTCAGTGATACCTGACGAGGAGACCGTGGTCTCTTTGTCTTTTAATGTCACTATTGAGGCGTCTGTTTTCGTTGAGAGCTTTTCCGAGGTCAGCTCGGTGACCCTCTCCGATCTGCCTCCTACACCGTCGACTGTTGTTGAGGAAGTTGCTACTCCAGATCCTATTCTGTCTGATGGTGGCTCTTCCATCTCCTCTGGGGATGGTATACAGTCTCGGGGGACCGAGGCTGTATCTGCTGGTGTGTCTATGTGTTCTCAGCCTCCCCCAGCCTCGTGGCGGGGCTGTGTGGGTTTGCTGTCTGCTCCGTTTCATCTGGCTAGGTTTGCTCCTAGTTGGTTGAGCCGGCCGGTCGCTTCGGCAGCGATTCCTCGTCCCTCGAGTGAATCGTTTATTGTTCCACCTTCCCCTGCTAGTGTGCCGCCTAGCGGAATGGTGTTGGGACGTTGGCATCCAGGGCCTGCTGTTCAGCAGCGGTCAGTGACAGCCCCTGTTAGCTGTCACTCTCGGAACCTTCCTCCGGTGATTCCTCACTGTGTTCCGAGTCTGGGTGTCGATCGATGCTTGCCGTCGGTCTCAGAGGATAGGCAGTTGGGGCCGTCTGCTGCGCAGAGGCCAATGACAGGTTCCTGTCATTCTTGGGACAATCCTCCGGTGTCTTCTCACCGTGTCCTAGGTCCAGCTACCGATCGACGTGCGCCGTCGGTCTCTTTAGAGGTTTTGCAGGCAGGACCTTCTGTTTCGCAGAGGTCAGTGATGGCCCCTGGGCGTCACAATCGGGACTATCCTCCGGTGTCTTCTCACCGTGTCCCTATTCTGTCTGCTGATCGACGTTCGACGTCGGTCTCTTCTTAGGATTTGGGTTCTTCTTCCAGAAGGGTCCATTGGGAGGACACTCCGTTGGGCGATTCTGCTGCGACGGATTCTCAGGGTGACCTACGCCAGGCCGTTTTGGCGCTCACCTGGTTGCTTTCTGGCAACCCTCAAGTTGGCCTCCCTGTGCCTCCTGAGGCACAACCTCCTTTGGTCGGTCGCCGAGATGTCTCGCCTGGCCCCTTGGATGCTGCACAGTATTCACAGGAGGTTTCTGCTGGTCAGCCCGAGTTGGGCTACGTCTCCTCTGCTACGGAGGATGACGAGTATCTTGAAGGTGATGGGCCCCCCTCGTCAGTCTTGGGGCAGGCTTTGGATTTCGTCTTTGGCTTATTGCCGGACGTTCAACCTTCCGACCAGCCTTCTGTGACCGTCCGGCCGCGGTCCACTGTGGAGCGCCGTAAGCGCTGTGTTGAGCCTTCTAGCTCCGGGGCTTTGCGTCCTCTGCAATTGGCTCAGGTTGTTGAGTCCTTCCAGGGCTTAGACGCCAAAATGCGTTCTAAGGCCCTCAAGGGTTCCTTCTTTTCTAGAGCTGATGCCTTTCTGCCTCCATCGCGGTTTCGTGTTTACGATTCCGTCTCTCCACCAGTCTTCCAAGGGATGACTACTGTGGATGAGGATTCTTCTTCCCTCGGGTTGACTAAGCCTAAGTTGGCAGTTCTCCCGATGTCGGTAGTCGAGTCTATGGTGGGCCTGTCCCGAGAGATGCTGGGTATGTTATCTCTCGCGGACCATGTCGTCGCTGCTCTGGCTGAATTTTTTCCACCAGGGGAGTTTGATGACGCTCAGGCGCCTTTTCGCGTTTTGTCACAGGCTCTTATGAACTTGACACACGCTCACGCCTGTAACACGGCTAATTTGGAGCTGGCACGCCGAGATGCGGTGTTGGATTCTTTACCATCCCTTCCTTCTAAGCAACGTGCTGTTCTGAGGTCTGCCTCTTTGGTGGGACCTCAGTTGTTCCATGGTTCCGTGGAAGCTGTTCGTGGCGAAGTTCTTCGTCATTCGAAGGACCAGCTTTTGGTGCGACAGCTTGACCAACCTGCTGCTGCGGGTGGGGGTCGTTCCAGGCCCGCCAAGCGTGCTGCTGCGTCTGCCTCGTCGGCGGCGTCGGCTACGCCTTCGGCTCCGTCTGCTCCTTCTGCTCATAAGAAGCGCCGACGTGGCCAGGCTCGTTGGCGGCCTCAGGCTGGAAAGTCTCAGGACTCTGTCACTTCCCGAGGTGGTTTCTCCTCTCGGGGCCTCGTCGGGGCCGCAAGTGAAGGTTCTCACCTCGATTCGCCTCCAGTCGGGGGAAGGCTGTCGCTGTTTTACGACCGTTGGACAGAGATAACGTCGGACTCTTGGGTCCTCGACGTCATTCAATCCGGTCTGTGACTGTCCTTCCATCGGCACCCCAGTTTATCTCGGGTGCCCCTTCCGACTCAGGTCCCTTCCGTTTCTCTGCGTCGGGACCTTCTGGTGCAGGAGATCGACAATCTCCTCTTCAAAGGGGCGATCGAGGTGGTCAGGAACACCCTTTCACCGGGGTTTTACTCGAGACTTTTTTTGGTACCGAAGAAAAACGGCCAATATCGTCCTGTCATCGATCTGAGTACCCTGAACGAGTACATAATAGCGCCTCGTTTCAGTATAGAGACTTTCCGGTCGGTTCGACGTTCAGTTCATCAGGGCTATTTTGCGGCCAGTATCGACCTGAAGGATGCCTACTTCCATGTACCCATTCATCTGGCGTCACGGAAATACCTTCGGTTCTCGTTTCGGGATCAAGTTTTTCATTTCAGAGCTCTCTCGTTCAGTTTGAACCTGGCTCCTTGGGCCTTCACCCGACTGATGTCACATGTGCTTGCTTTCCACTGCACTCAGTCGGCAGTGACTTCGTCAGCCTACCTAGACGACATCCTCCAACGGCACCATGGTGCTGCTGTTCTGGAGTTAGATGTCCGGCAGTTTCTTTGCCTGCTAGCGTCGCTGGGTTTCAGAGTCAATCGCGAGAAGTCGGATCTTCTTCCTTCTCAGCGATTCCGTCATTTGGGGATGGATTTCGACACTCTTCACAATGTAGTGTCGGTCCCCCAGGCTCGGGCGACGATTCTTTCTGCCTTGACTCGGGACCTGCTTCAATCTTCCTCGGTCTCGGCCAGGACTTTCCTTTGGATGCTGGGCCTTTGCGGTTCGGTGACAGATCTCATTCCGCTCGGTCGCTTGTTTGTCCGACCTCTCCAACACTTCCTGTTGGATCATTGGCGTCCAAATGTAGATCCGCTGGACCTGGAACTCACTATTCCTCGGTCTCTGCTTTGTCACCTCCGCCCTTGGGCAGATATTCCCTGGCTGACACAGGGTGTTCCGTTGGATCTTCCTTTGGCCGATCGCATCCTTACTGCGGATGCCAGCGATCGGGACTGGGGTGCGACGTTGGATCCTCTTGGTCTGTCTACTCACGGAGAGTGGGGCAGCGAGCAGGTGGGCCTTCATATCAACCAGAAGGAGCTCCTTGCTCTTCTGTTGAGTTTTCGGCTTTGGATCACTCATCTGTCAGACCATATTGTCCTACTTCTTTCGGACAGTTCGACAGTAGTGGCCTACATACGGAATCAAGGAGGCACACATTCGATTCCCATGTATCGGCTGTCTAGGGATCTTCTTCTGTTGGCGCAGGATGTGAACGCTCGGGTGTCCATTCGACACGTTCCCGGGCGTCTCAACGTCCTAGCAGACTTCCTGTCCCGATGCGACAGTGTCCTTCCAACCGAATGGATTCTACACCGTCGGTGTTTCTGGCGATTTGCGAGCAGTGGGGCCGTCCTCAGGTCGACCTTTTTGCTACTCGCTGGAATCATCAGGTAGAGACCTTTGTCTCCCCTTGTCCAGATCCTCTGGCATTTGCAGTAGACGCTCTGTCTCTGGACTGGACAGGTTGGATCGGCTGTGCCTTTCCTCCTGCACCGATTCTTCCTCAAGTATTAGCGAAGATTCGTGCTTGCAGTTGCAGGATCATTCTGATCACACCCCTGTCTCCACAGAGGGTGTGGATCAATCTGCTGCAGCCTCTATTGGCCGATCGACCGATTCGTCTACCTCTACGTCGCGATCTTCTTTCACAGGGTCGTCCCAGGAAGTATCACAACAACCTGGCGAGCCTGTCCCTTCACGCCTGTCTTTTATCAGGTCCAGTCTCCGACGTAGAGGTTTTTCGAGACGATCAGTGGAGTGCATTTCTGCATCGCGGCGACATTCCACTGGCATGACTTATGCCGCCAAGTGGAAGGTTTTCTGCCGCTGGTGTGCAGATCACAATGTGAATTACTGTGATCCGTCAATCGCTCAAATTGCGGATTTTCTAGTTTTTCTTTTTGATTCCAAGGGCCTCCAGCCTATTACGATTAAGGGCTATCGGTCTATGCTGTCTGATACCTTCTCTTATGTGGGAAAGTGGTGCATCGGTCGTAATCTTTTTCTCTCCAAACTTATTCGGCACTTTTCTTTGAAGAGGCCTCGAGTTTTGCGTCTTACACCCAAGTGGAACTTGGCATGGGTGTTACACTGTTTGGAGGGGGTGCCATTCGAGCCTTTATCTGAGACCGACATGCGTTTTCTCACCTATAACACGGCTTTTCTTCTAGCGTTTGCTTCTGCTCGTCGAGTCAGTGAGCTTCATGCGCTATCTGTTGATTCTGCCTTCTTCCGAAATGAGGCTAACAGTGTCAACTTCACTACTGATTGCTCTCTTCTGGCTAAGAATCAACTTCCTGATTCGGTACCTCCTCCCATCTGCATTCAGACTCTCCCTGCTGTAGATGGCCGGAGGCCTCTTCTTTGTCCTGTTCGTGCGATCAAGACTTATATTACTCGCACTCAGTTCATTAGGAGGGGGCGGAAGAGATTCTTTCTGTCTCTCATTCCTAAGAGGCAGTCTATCTCTTCCCATTCTATTTCCAGGTGGATCTGTCTTGCAATCAAGCTGGCTTATTCTCGCTTGTCTGCGTCGGATCTTGTTTCGAACCGGCTTAATGCTCATGAGGTTCGTGCCATTTCTACATCCTGGGCGTTCTCCAATTCTGTTTCGCTCCAGGATGTTATGAATGCAGCTTACTGGAGAAATGCTTCTACCTTCTCCTCCTTTTATCTCCGCCACCTTAAGCAGCAATCTGAGGACCTTTATTCTTTAGGCCCTCTCGTTGCTGCTCAGGCTGTTGTGCACCCTCGTTAAAATTGTTTTTATCGAGGTTGTTCTTCGCTCAGCCTTGTTCTTTTCAGGTGCCTTCTCTCTATCTTCATTACAAGTTTCGTTATTGTTCTCTGCCATCCTTGCTTTCTTTCTGCTACTCTTGTTGGTATTGGTTATGTGATTCACCTCCTCCTATTGTTTATTCAGCCAATTGTAAACAATTGTGAGTAGGTTGAAAAGAAATTGAAATTTTTTAGTAAATTTTGTTTCTTAACATACCTATCACAATTGTTTACCGGAGGCTCACCCTCCTTGGGGATATCTTTGATATCGATGCCTCCCCGCTAAATCACAAACTCCTCGTTGGCGGAAATACGGAATTGATGTCACGGTTGTTGCGCATGCGCTCGGTAAACGCAAGAGGTGTGCAGAGAGATACCTGTAATTTCGAGCGCTGGTCTCTCTCGACCCTTTTTTCGATCTTTTTCGTGCTTTTGCACTCTAGTACTTTTCCAACTCTTTTGGAAAAGATTCTAAAAGCTTGAGTTAGTTCCGAAGTAGGGCTTGCACTTATGTTACAGCCAATTGTAAACAATTGTGGTAGGTATGTTAAGAAATAAAATTTACTAAAAAATTTTAATTTTTAATGAGTTTTGTAACTGAATAGCAATTGAAACCCAATTAAGAGCTTTTAATACTTTTAATTATGTTAGTATAACTACAATGGATTTTCCAATTTCAGAACAGATAAAAAGTTTTTGTCATGGTTTCAGTCTTCAAAGAGGGGTATCTCAAGACAGGTCCATTATGACATAAAAATACAAGTTGGTACCAGGTCACAGTGGTCTCTCAAGACAGGTGGTCTCTCAAGACAGGTGGTCTCCCATAGCAGGTCCATTATAAAGTAAAACCAATCGGTGCCTGGCAGATGTGGTCTCTCAAGACAGTTGTCTCTCGACAGGTTTTACTGTATCTGAACTTGAAAGTCGGGGGAGGGGGCCTCCTCCTTTTTAAACAGACTTTGCCCTGACAATCTGTTAAGATAATAAAATTGATAAATTTGTCCCTTGAGTGCAACAAGGCTTTGCAATGCTTTAGCATTGCAAAGCCTTCTTGCACTCAAGGGACAAAATACATGTACATAACCCACCCATGCTATTCTGTAGATTATGAGGCCAAATACATACATGTAAAACAAACCAAGATTATGAACTTTTGATTCCAAAGAAATAATTTCAAAAACAAAAAATAAAATAAAAAACCGCCCACCCACCCACATGTAATTTCCCCCAAAATGACATGAGAAAGATAAGATCTACTTTGTATGGCCTAAACACCAATAAATAAATTTCTTCCGCTGGTCACAATAGTTTTGCACTGAGGCTCTGATACAATTATGGCAGTGGATCGAGAGTTCATTGAAAACATTTTGCAAATAAATGTGTGTGGTCTGATGCAGGATAATAAATGGATCTGGTGAAACAAGTAACAATAGATTTTTTTGTCCAGATTGATTCAAATACCCTGAACTGTGTCTTTGGAAAGGGCGTTTAATCCCACGTACCCAAGTAGGGATATAGTGGCATAGTATGCTATTCGGGTCCAGTGGAACCCACTTAAAATTCTATCTAATAAATGAATAACCTTGTTTATTGTATATAACTTACAAATACCAAACCATTTACCATATCTTCAGTACAGATTTGACATGTTATGGCAATGGTTAGTTAATTTTCAGTTTGACATTATTCCAGGTTAACAGAACAAAATGCGGGAAGAGGTACAGTGGAACCCTGTTAATTGAATAGCCATGTTGCCAATGAAAATTATTCAATTAATAGAAATATTCCATTAACAGGGATTGTGTCGCTTTCCTTATTCTAGAGATAAACGTAGCATTTATTCTATTATATCTTGTTTGACAGAGCTCCATGACAAGATATAATAGATTAAATGCCAAATTGGATGTACTGAGGCCAAATTGGTCTATAACCAAAGGAAAACTGGGAAGAGTCGGGGCAATTTCTCAACATGTTACAAGATTTTTTATTCAATTAACAGGAGATTACTCTATAACCTATATTCAATTACCAGGTCAAATTTGTACTGGAGGTAAATGGTTTTGTGTTGGGAAATTATATTCTATTAACAGGGATACAGTTAAAACTAGAAGTCCTAACATAAAATGCGCACAAATAGCGCGTCGATTTGCGCGTTAATCTACGCGTTATGACCATAGTAAGGCTATCATATTCTGTACATATGGCCTGTGCACAAGCAATGTTTCAGCCAATGGACCTCCGGGTAACCCGGAGGTCCATTGGCAGAAACATTGCCTGTGTTTACTATGAGTAATCAGGAGAACCTGCCATGCTTTGGATGCCATTCGATATGGCAATTGCGCGCAATTCTTACGTGCAATTAAGCCTAGATAAGCGCACAATTCGGGACAGGACTTCTAGTTTTAACTGTACGGCCCTTGATGAACAAAGACTATGTGGGAGATCGTGAGAGACAGATTTTTAACTTTTTTAGGTCTTAAGCTTACAGTTAAAACTAGAAGTCCTGTCATGCAATGCGCTCAAATAGCACGTCAATCTGCTCGTTAATCTACACGTTATGGCCAAAGTAAGGCTACCAAATTTTGTACATACAGCCTGTACACAAGCAATGTTTCAGCCAATGGACCTCTGGGTAACCTGGAGGTCCATTGTCAGAAACATTGCCTGTGTTTGCTATGTGTAACAAGAAGAACCTACCATGCCTTGGATGCCATTCGATATGGCAATTGCACGTAATTCCTATGCACAATTAAGCCTAGATAAGTGCACATTTTGTGACAGGACTTATAGTTTTAACTGTACATATTTCTGCACAATGGCTAACTGTGACTGCAACAAGGAGATAAAATCAAGTCCAGCCAATCATCTATACCCATGTTCATTTTAGAGGACTTCCACCCAAAGCATCAATGCACTGGTAAACAAGCACAGCTTCACTTCCCTGGAAGGGTGGGGGGGGGGGGGGGGGGGGGGCGCTAATTAGCTAATTAATTTTGACCATGGGCAGCAAATTTGCTAATCAAATTTTTCAGAACAAATTGTCTCCTGTATCATTGTAAATATTTTCATGATGTTTCTTCACAAACAGATCTAACTATTTTACTGGGATGAAACTTGACTGGTGGCCCTTATGAACTTAATACAATGGAAGAATCCTATTAATTGAATAACCACTTTGACAGAGAAAAATATTCAGTCAACAGGAATATTCAATTAACAGCAATTGGGTCATTTTCCTATCTTCTAGTTGTGAACTAAGGATTTATTCTATAATATCTTGAGCTCTATCAAACAAGATATATATGTAATAGATTAATGCATATATTGGATGTATTGTGGCCAAAATTCTCTACATGTCTAAAACATGGGGAATTCTGTGGAATTCTGTGGATGTCCGAGTAATTCGCCGACAATATTACAAGATATTATATATATATTAACAAGTGTTTACTCTTTAAATTACAGTTAGAAGTAGAAGTCCTGTCATGAACTGTGCGCTTATCTAGGTTTAATTGCGCGTAGGAATTGCACGCAATTGCCATATCGAATGGCATCCAAATCACGTCTGATTCTCCTGGTTACTCATAGCAAACACAGGCAATGTTTCGGCCAATGGACCTCCGGGTTACCCGGAGGTCCGTTGGCTGAAACATTGCCTGTGGAAATAATTTGATAGCCTTACTAAGGTCGTAATGCGTAGATTAACGCACAAATCGACATGCTATTTGTACGCATTTCATGACAGGACTTCTAGTTTTAACTGTACCACCCATGCTATTCTGTTGATTATGAGGTCTAAAACATAAATCAAAACAATAATATGAACTTTTGATGGCAAAGAAATAATTAGAAAAAATAAAATAAACAACTGCCCGCCCACCTGCAGTTTTACAAAAAATGGCCTGAGAAACAAGATCTACTTTGTTGGGCCTTATTCAGGGCTTATATTTCATCTAAATTTCAGAGAGTCCATTTGGATTCTCTTGAAAATGGTTGCGAGAATCCATACCTGCTGTGCTTGTCCCAGGATCCCATTAGTCCACCATGATTGAACCCGTGTTGTATACTGATATTGCCAGTTCTTATGAATGGATTTCTTTGTAACTTGGTCGGATAGCTTGGTATGATATCTAGATAAGACTGTCCTATTTTGGTCACGACCAGTCAACCATAACCACCAGACTGGCCTGTGACCTAGATTCCTTTAGAAAAGTCTATGAGTCATATTTATGAATGGATTTCATTGCAACTTGGTAGGATGACTTGTTTTGGAATGATTTTACTGTAACTTTGGTTGACATACATTAACTGTGAGGGCCACATCAACCCCGGTCTTAATTCTTTAGTACAGTCAAATTATTCTTTTTGAAAACATAGCATGTACCGTACAGTTGCCGTGGACTGGTCGTAATCCATGCGTGGGAAGTGATGTCCATGCATGCATTTACCAGGTAATATAAATCATCAGCAAAATTTTAATTACATGTGTAATGAAGTTCTGGGTTGTACCCAGTGCTTCATTAATTAAATTTTTGATGATTATTTCTGTAATTAGTGTTTGGAATCTAATATTATTACGTCCATGGAAATATTGCCCAACCATGGAATGTGACCAGTCCACAGCGGTTGCACTGTACAGTACAGAACTTAACATATTCTCAATTATCACAATTCTTGTGTTGTTTCTTAATCCTTTCATAACCATTGAACATTATCCTTTTCATAAATAGTTTTCAAACGATTACCAAAATTTGTTGCTGACCGATTACTGGTTATTTGAGAACACAATCAGCCGATTCTGATGCCGATTCCGATTATAATACCGTGTACTACTAGACAAGTCGAAGCTCAAAAGAACTACATTAAACATGAACATTTTTCACAGTGTTGAACTTTAAATTTGTTGACTGGAGTTGCTGTAAAATTACCAGTCAGGTACACTTGGGCGGTAAACGTGGCTCTCAGAACAACGTTTTCAGCTCAAGTACGTTCAACTGGTAATTTTACTACAGCCTGAGTCATTGGAGTGCAGTCTTCACTTTTCCGGTACAAACTTTTTGATTGCCACCATTATGCTCAATTGTAAGCTTTACTTGTCGTTTAACTTATATATCCTGTAAAGGGGCGTCTAGAGAGATTAACCCTTTACCCAACGAATCGGACGCATCCGCCCGTGTAATATGCAAATTCAGCAGCTGAAAAAATATTATTTTTCAAAACAATTTCAACAAAACCATATCATGTGACCCCTCGTTGGAACGAGCTTGTCGAGCTCGTTCCAACGAGGGGTCACATGATATGGTTTTGTTGAAATTTTGTGAAAACTTTAAAAAAATGATTTTTAAAATAATAAATTTTGATGTCGTCTGCGTTGGGTAAAGGGTTAAGAATACACATTGTGGTTGTTTCTCAACTTTATTGAATGGTATCATTGACATCATTTTACATTACCAATTCAACAATTGCTGAAGATAATAAAATGCGGTTAATGAATCATCTCAAAATGCTTGGCAACAGTCGGTTGAACCAATGTTCCAGGAGCCATTGTCGTCATCCGATTGCTCACAATCAACCGATTGTGGTGGCCGGTTCCAATCATCGTTTGAACACTATTCATCAAACACTACACAGTCATTACATGCACATTTATTATGCCAGTAATTGTTATTGACCAGCTTCAGTATCTAGTGACCATATATGAGACTGTGTATCATCGAGCTGACCATATACAGTTAAAACTAGAAGTCCTGTCACGAATAGTGCGCTTATCTAGGCTTAATTGCGCATTGGAATTGCGCTCAATTGCCATATCGAATGGCACCCAAAGCACGGCAGGTTCTCCTGGTTACTCATAGCAAACACATGCAATGTTTCTGCCAATGGACCTCTGGGTTACCCGGAGGTCCATTGGCTGAAACATTGCCTGTGCACAGGCCATATGTACAGAATACGATAGCTTTAATTGGGCCATAACGCGCACATTAACGCGCATATCAACATGCTATTTGTGCGCATTTCATGACAGGACTTCTAGTTTTAACTGTATAGAGCTTATATATGGTCCGTTCTGACATTTTGTTTTTGACATCCAACGCTCGCTTCGATGTTTTTCCTAATTTCGCGTGTTCAATGAACAACAAATAAGTTTGCGTGTGGGTCTGTTGAACAACGTACAACTATAATATGTTTCTTCCAGTCTTTGAGAAATTTTAATAAACAAATATAAATAAATACAATAAATAAACCACTAAAACGACATGCATAGAAGCCAACTGGCACTGTCTGAGACGAACTCAAACGAGAATCCATACTCGAATAATCTGCCCTTCTCAGTTCTTGCAAATATTTTTGTGTTACTCCCCCTGGACTGTAAATTTTATCGTCTGTTTTGTTTTGATTTGAATGATTGAACTTGAAGGTTGATCGATATCGAACATAATTTACACTTATGGTTGTGTCTCTTTCAAAGGACTGGCATAATAAATCTGTTATGGGGCTTTCATGGGGCAGATATGGTGTGATATAAGGCTCAGCAAAATCAATATTAGGCACGGCCTTCGGCCTCACCTAATATTGATCTCACTTCACCTTATATCACACCATATCTGCCCCCTGAAAGCACCATAACTTATGATATCCCAGTAGAGGTTAGGAATGATATTAATGATCTGTATTTGCTAGTCTAGAATCGTTCAGAGTTGGACAACTTTGTGGACATTACTGCCCGAACGTGGTTTACAACCAGTCCACACTGTACTGTAGTAATTCATCGGTCGAGTTTAGTACATGTATATAAAATACAGATCTTATCTAATTGTATCTCAATGTTTTATTTCAGTCACAATGTGAGCACATTCTTTGAAGAAATACTCAAACACAAACAAGGTAAACTTTAAATTACACAGGTTCAATTATTAACGCTCAACAGTGCAAGTCAAAATAAGTTGTTGGATAACCACTATAAACTATGTATCTTCCTACACCGATCAGACCAGAAGCTGACATCATTTTCTGGAAAGTTCTCAATGAGAACTTTCCAGAAAATGATGTCAGATTCTGATTTTATCATTGCATTGTTAGCACAATAACTCATTACAGAGTTATGGGCCTTAATTAGTAAATTTTTACAAATTTTGAGCTCATCAGTACAATTAATTTGGACAAACGTTCTCCGATTTGACTAATATTTGCCAGACAGGTCTTTTGCAATAATTTCAAGTTTAAAAACTGGTCCGGCCCTATTTTTCATTGCAAAGTTATGGGTACATGTGTAATTCGTCAATTAGCTTGTTAGTGCAATAACTTGAACAAAATTCTCTGATTTGATGAATATTTGCCATACAGTTCTTTTACAATAATGCCTCAAGCAAGTTCAAAACTGACATGACTCGATTTTTCTTTACAGAGTTATGGGTCTTAATTTGTCAATTTTTATAAATTTTGAGCTTGTTAACCCTTTACCCAATGCAGACGATATCAAAATTTATTATTTTAAATATCATTTTTTAAAATTTTTCAAACAATTTCAACAAAACCATATGTGACCCCTCGTTGGAACGAGCTCGATGAGCTCGTTCCAACGAGGGGTCACATGATAAGGTTTTGTTGAAATTTTTGAAAAATATTTTTTCAACTGCTGAATTTGCATATTACGCGGTCGGATGCGGGCGATTCGTTGGGTAAAGGGTTAACACCATAAAATTAAGAACCGTTCACCAATTTGACTAATATTTACCATACAGGTCTTTTTGCAATAATATCTCAAGCGAGTTTAAAAACTGGCCCGACCCAATTTTTCATTACTAAGTTATGGGCCTTAATTCATCAATTTTTACAAATTTTGAGCTCAGCACGATGACATTTCTGATGTTCAAGAGAGAGTGCATGAAGAAAGTAGCCACAACTCGATGTGCAACTCTTGTTTGTCGATGCTCTTCTATATGAAAATGTAATCTGTTTCCTTTGACAAAGAGCACTGAAGAAGCCTGTTGGCTGGAAGCTTTTATAATGAGTGCCTTCGTTGTTATTTTAATAGTTAAATCTCTCATATGGTCAATGCTTTCTTATGGATTTACTGATCACGAGCTTGATTTTAATAGAGGTGGAATGTTTGAAGCATTTTTATTTGTATGTGGATATACATACAGTTAAAACTAGAAGTCCTGTCAAGAAATGCGCACAAATAGCACATCGATCTGTGTGTTAATCTACGCGTTGTGATCGTAGTAAGGCTATCAAATTCTGTACATATGGCCTGTGCACAAGCAATGTTTCAGCCAGTGGACCTCCGGGTAACTCGGAGGTCCATTGGCAGAAACATTGCCTGTGCTTGCTATGAGTAACCAGGAGAACCTGTCGTGCTTTGGATGCCATTCGATATGGCAATTTGCGCGCAATTCCAATGTGCAATTAAGCCTAGATAAGCGCACAGTTCATGACAGGACTTCTAGTTTTAACTGTATGATGAACTAGGGGGTGTGAAGCTCAGTCTGGATTCTTGACCAATAGAACTTCTACATTATTGTTTTTGTAACACAAATTTAACACAGAATTCTCTGTACTTTTACTGAATCAAGCATTCGATTGGTTCTATATATCAGCAACATGACATCAAAGTCAGGGCGCCAGTAATATTTCTGTCGTTTGTTGCATTCTTCCTCAGAGTCAGTGGTGAGTTTTATGAATATTAATAAAATATTTAAGGATTTGAGTACTTTTCTTTCCTATACGAACTCATTTTCAATCTAAAGTTGGGTAATCCCTCATAAAGCCCTGCAAAGCTTCGACTTTCGATTTGAATCTGATTCTTTAGTTGATATTAGGTTCGATTTAAAATCAGCTGCCTGGTTCGTTTCGTCTTCATTATTTTTCATATTGATATAGCTTGGTTTCAGTCATCTTCATCATCTCACAAAACATACTGTTCGGATGGTAATTATACATAAATATTGTAGAAATAAAAGATTGAGAGTAACTGCCGCTGCATTAACATAAATGACATCTTCACTTGTGAAACAGCCATTCTAATTTCAATATCACAGGTCACTACCACTGTTAAATGCAAATTTAAAGTTTTCAAGCAATGTCAACAATGAACTATATAATCCTTATAGGGTAATATTCCAATTACATAACCAAGGCATGCCTTCGTGATAATATAGTTGGATTATTTTATCTGTCAGGACTTGAGCCATCACAGTGTATCCCAACCTCCATCAGTCATCTTCATGACACCACTGATTTGATTCGCAGTTCGATTCGATTTTGAATAATAAACGATTCAATTCAAATCAAAAATGTGTGATTTGCAGGGCCCTACCCACACAATATTGACATCATATATCATTTACTGGCGACCCCCATCCCAGGATGCGAACCCCTCATCCACACGATATAAAAAATAGCCCACTGAATGCAAAGGGACCTGCAATTTATCGCTGAATGGAATGTGGTGGAATTCCATATTTCACTGAAAGTGTATTTTTATTATATCCATTATTTCCATATTAACTCCTTGCAAACTGCTGGCGGATATTCCTGCCCAGGACAGGATTTCTCTTGCTACTAAAATTAGTATAATTTGGGTACATTTAATCAAATTTCCTCCCTGCAGACTGAATAGATTTCTTTGCCAATGATTTCTTGAGATAAATTCTGATGAATTTTTTATCAAATCTAGTCATGGCTGCTTAACAGCAGCCATGACTAGATCTGCTGAAAAATATCCTGAAAATACTCAGCAGATTAAGAGTTAACCATGCCTTCAAAAAGAGATCACCATTCCTACATCGTGGCCGCCATGGGCTGGTCACTTTCTATGGGTAGGAAATATTTCCACGGATGCAATAATAATAATAATAATAATAATAATAATAATAATAATAATCATAATGCAATGTTAACGTGTAGAATCCACCACAGTGCTCTCTGACTTACATTATTACCCCGTATCATAGGCATACACACCCTTTGTTCATTCTATGACATTCTCAGCTCAACTCAATGGAGCATACTACCGGTGCTCCACAGATGGGCATGCAGGCAAGCGCCTCAACAGGCAGGGCTCGCCTTGAGTAAAATGGTCGGGGCCTAAAAAAAGTACCCCACATATTGAGGTCGGGGCCTTTTCGGGGCTGATTTTCCATTTTGTCCATTATTGTTAGTGTTTTTTTGTGGAAAATGTCGGGGCTTGAAAAAAAGCCCCCAGCAAGTGCTCCTCGGGGCTGATCTCGGGGCCTGGGCTGATCAGCCCCGACTCAAGGCAAGCCCTGAACTGGTCACTATTTACACCTAGGTACATGTACGGTGAGGATTGCGTAGTACTGGTGAACATTCCCAACATTCAAACACTTATCGGTCATAATCCATGTGTGGGAGTGATGTTCACGCACATGTTTTCCGGTTAATAAAAATCATCAGCAGCAAAATTTTAATTAATGAAACACCGGGTTGTACCCAGTGCTTCATTAATTAAATTTTTGATGATTATTCCTATAATTAGTGTTTGAAATTTAATATTATTATGTGCATGCAAATATTGCCAACCCGTGGAAAGTGACCAGTCCACTGCGGCTGTACTGTATGTTTTTGAAGCAAAAAATGAAATTAATTATTTATTCAAGAATTTTGTTTTCAAGTGTCATCTGCCTTTCATGTAAGCTGAAGGGTTAAAGGTTAGTTTCAGTAATTTCCAACAATCGTTCAAAAAAATTACATGCTGAGAGAAATTACAGAAACAAGTAAAAATGATGATTAAAATCAGCCATTACATTTAAATACTTACTTTGTCCGTCTTGCAACTAAATTCCAGTATTTTTCAAAATGACTCTATATAGCTATATGATGTACATACAGTTAAAACTAGAAGTCCTGTCATGAAATGTGCACAAATAGCATGTCGATATGCACGTTATGACCATAGTAAGGCTATCAAATTCTGTTCATATGGCCTGTGCACAAGCAATGTTTCAGGGTATCCCGGAGGTCCATTGGCAGAAACATTGCCTGTGTTTGCTATGAGTAACCAGGAGAACGTGCTTTGGATGCCATTCGATATGGCAATTGCGCGCAATTCTTATGCGCAATTAAGCCTAGGTAAGCACACAGTTCATGACAGGACTTCTAGTTTTAACTGTATTTTTATTTTTCTCTATTTCAGTGTTACTGTTATATTTTGTTCCAGCCACCTTATACTGTTTTTATAATAATTTACAATTTGTTAATCTTGCTGTGTACGATCCAACAACATATTACTTATTGTTACAATTTAGAGTCGTTGTAACGGGAGTAATATTCCAGGTAAGATCTTATATCGTTTTTATTTATCTTTTGAGATATACATGTTTGTACAGACCTATGATAAATTGAAACTTTGTGTGAACAGTAAATTGTTCTCTCTTACAAATATATTTCGGAAAATTATTAAAGTTTGAGTCAACAGGTTTTTATCATCAAATGGTCTCCTATTATTCTGGACCTAAGTAGAGCTGTGCGGTTAACCGAAAATTTCGGTCGGTTCGTTTTTTTTTAATCACCGTGCATCAGACCGGAAGTTTAGGTCTCCAAGTATTTTTCATCATGTCTGACAACAACAATCAGTTTCAAGACGATAAGGGCGATCAAACGCCAGATGAAACTCGCGAAGAAAGTTCCGTATGGAACTACTTTTCAAAAGAAGATAAAAGGCAGAAATTTGCAGTATGTACAGTTAAAACTAGAAGTCCTGTCATGAAATGTGCACAAATAGCACGTTGATCTGCGCGTTAATGTACGCGCTATGGTCATAGTAAAGCTATCAAATTCTGTACATATGGCCTGTGCACAAGCAATGTTTCAGCCAATGGACCTCCGGGTAACCCGGAGGTCCATTGGCAGAAACATTGCATGTGTTTGCTATGAGTAACCAGGAGAACCTGCATTGCTTTGGATGCCATTCGATATGGCAATTGCGCGCAATTCCAACGCGCAATTAAGCCTAGACAAGCGCACTATTCGGGACAGGACTTCTAGTTTTAACTGTAAT
Source organism: Pictodentalium vernedei (assembly GCA_031216915.1). NCBI lineage: Eukaryota > Metazoa > Mollusca > Scaphopoda > Dentaliida > Dentaliidae > Pictodentalium > Pictodentalium vernedei. Next base: position 10,178,801 of record CM062292.1, read on the forward strand.
ATATGCCAGAAGGCTATCAGTGCCGAATACGGCAACACGACGAATCTAAGAAGGCACATTCAGAATAAACACAAACTGGTCCACACTGAGCTGTGCAAATTGGATGCGTCTCAACCAAAAAAAAAGATCTCTAAAGGTGAGTTAAAAATCTTTTCATCAGAGGGACCCAGCCTTCTTCGTTTGATTATTTAATTTATCGCTTTAACAGGCTGCAAGCCTTTCCCGCCCAACTTGAAAAACTTGGAGTAATAACGTCAGTTGCGCTCAATAAATAATATTAACAGTGTTAACACCACGTGTTATCATGTTGTGTCCATACCAGGAAGTGTATTGGTAAGCCAATCGAAGTATTCCGTTTGATCACATGGTAATTAATATGCAGCGGGAGTTGTTGTTTTGATTTGTTATTGGCGAAAAACTGTATGACAAATTCCCCAGCCCAGCACGTGACCCGGCTTTATGTTAATAAAGCAGGTTTTCGTCTGTTGTTGAACGCTGCCATGGGTTTATTTTGAAAATCGTCGAAGTTTAATTCTTGTAATTAAAGAGGGGAGACAAGTCTCAAGTACCGATTGTAGCCTCCCAATAACCTAAAATCAATCCATGTGTACAACAAACGATGTGTAGTATTGTGTACTTGTCTAATTTCTCTCCTCCCAACTTCTTGTTTTGATTGTGAAATGTCAATCTCAGTGAAAAAAAACGGAACAAGAAAATACCGATGCAGAACACAAAGCTCTAAAAAGCAGTGTTTTCATGGGCTGTTTCTGTCTGTATTAGCCTTAGGCAAAGCATGAACCCATGTGGTACATTGATTCCGAACATTGGTGAATGCTGATAGAAAGGCCCAACTTGTTAAAAAGATTTTTGCCCTACATCCTAAGCCCCCCCCCCCCCCCCCCCTTCCACCCCCACGTCTCCCTTCCCACTCTGCGAGCTGATCTTTTCTCAGGACAACTTTATGGATCGATCTCCCTTGATTTCCCAACCTTATCTTTGATATTTGTGCCCCAGACTAGTCAGAATCCTTATCCCCCTCCCCCCCCCCCCCCCCACACACACACACAATGGCCCCATACAGGCAACTGTACTGTATTAACCCTTTACCTAACACAGCTTTTTGGAAATTATTCAAAAGTTTCAATTTTTAACCCATAATTCTGAACATATTTCAATAAAACTATAAAAAATATGGGCATAATAAGAATCGGCTAATTGAGCCGATTCTTATGATATTGATAATTTAATATCCATATTTGTATGGTTTTATTGAGGCACTAAAAAGTTACGCTGGACCATGAAAGGCTTATAATGGTTAATTTTCTTGACGCATCTGACCGCTACATTAGGTAAAGGGTAACTAGTCTGCAAGTGGTATTGGTAATGACTCCAATCACCCCTGACTCCATACAACAAAAATTAAGTCAAGACATCATTTTCTGTCATTTCAGACAATTCAATCAACATCAAAAAATTCAAAGCAACCAAGACTTGATCCATTTATGCAAGATAAAAAATGGTTTCCCACTGATAAGCGACAAGTTGACTGTTGTCAAAATCTGGCAAGAATGATCTGCATAGACCTACAACCATTGAGCATAGTGGAGGACTGGGGATTCAGGGATTTTGTTAACAATTTGCAGCCCAGTTTCAACATACCTGATCGACGGGTTTTGCGTTATAACACCATACCCGACCTTTATAAAAGAGAGAAAGAAAATATTCAACAGAAATTGGATGACTGCACAACAATAGGAATAACACTGGATCATTGGACATCGGTTGCACAAGATGCGTATATGGCTGTCACAGCCCACTTTCTGTCACAAGACTTTACTATTAATGACTATTGCCTCAGTGTAAGACACATGCCCCAGTCACATGATGCCAAAAATATTTGTGATGAACTTTGTTGTTGCCTCAAAGACTGGATCCCAAATTATGAGAAAAATCTCAACAAAATTTATACAGTTACAGACAATGCATCAAATGTAAAAGCTGCAATGAAGCGTCTACCCCAAGAAAAGTTCAAAGCAATATACTGTTTTTCCCACACATTGCAACTTGTGGTCAGTGGGGCTGTGGAAGCTTTCCCGGGGTTTGGGCGGGTAATCAAGAAGGCAAAGGTTATTGTGAATCACTTCCACAAAAGTGCAAAAGATACTCACAGACTGATTGAAATACAAAAATCTCTAAACTTAAAGCAACACAAACTTAAAACTGAGAGCCCAACACGATGGAATTCATTGTATTATTTAATGGATAGACTTGTGGAACAGCGGGAGGCTATTACGGTTGTCCTTGCATCAAACGATAAAGTCAGTAATCTCCCAAATTTTGAATGGAAAACTGCTGATAGCTATGTCAAAGCTCTTAAGCCTTTTGAAGATGCTACTTGTATGATGTCTGCATCTAGATATCCTACACTTTCTATGGTCCTCCCCGTTCTTAACTGTCTAAAACAGCAAATGAATGAAACTGAATTAGATGAGTTTGGAAAAAAAATTTCTGAAAACATTTCACAACGATGGCCTGATTATGAAAATAATCTTGATCTAGCAATACCCGCCATCCTTGACCCAAGATTCAAGGAGTATGCCTTTAATAATGAAAATGCTAAAGATTCTGCCATTGAGGCGGTAGTTAATTTAATGTGTGCAAACAGTGCAACTGTTGAATCTAAATGTGGGAAGTTAGAACAACCGTCAACCTCGACATCTGATGTTTCTACAAGCTCGACAAACACTTCAACCTCAAGTAATGTGTGGCAGGTGTTCAGAAAAATGGTGGCAAAGAAAAAGGAGAGTACTGCTGAGAGTGATACAGAGGAAAGTTTAATAAAAAACATGCAAAAAGAATTTTCATTATTTTGTAACGATAATCTTCTGGAACCTGAAAAATCCCCCTTTGATTGATGGAAGGTTAATTGTGCAAAATACCCCAATGTGGTAAAGTTAGCTCAAGCTTATCTGTGCATACCAGCCACATCTGTGTCAAGTGAGAGGTTGTTTAGTAAGGCCGGGCTAGTCATAAATCAGAGGCGGTCTTGTCTAAAGCCAACTATCGCTGAACAATTGTTTTTTCTTGGGCATAATTTGAAACAGTGATCCTTTGAAACTGACATAACTCTATATTGCGGGCTGCAATTCGATGCATATTATTGAACTTGGTGTAAAGCAACTGTCTTACTGAAAGTCTTGAATCTAGTCAGATGACTCACTCAGGCAATATTTAATTTTATTTTTTTAAGTTTAGCCATTTTGTTGATTCAACTTGATTGGTTGTGTGAAATTACTGTGAACTTATCTAAAATTATGTATAATACAACTTGTACATGTATGGGGTAGTATTTTGCATAATTTTTGTTCAAGTTTACGTTTGTCCTTCACTTTGACAGGCTGCCAGCAGGTTTAGCTGTCTCTCTTGTGTGATAAGCATTTTGTTATCCGTTTGATCTAAGAACGTTATTTTTTTACTCTATTTTATCTTTTTTATGCTTCAAATTAAAAACCAAAATTGAAACCGAACCAAGGTTTTTTTTCTTTAAAAAACCGAAACCGAAACCGAAGTGGAAAAAGTAGGAACCGCACAGCTCTAGACCTAAGAATTCTCCTAAATAAAAGAACAGCACCCATTAAGTATAAGTACTAACTCAGTCATTCTCTCTAGACTTTTCTTTAAAAAAAAGTGTTTTTTAAAAACAATCAATGTTTAATTTCCAAATAAAAAGAGGATTAGGCCTAAAAAAGTTAAAATCTGTTTCTCCAGCCCTCCCACGTGGTCATTTTGGCTGCCGCATGCTCTCTTTTTATAACCATTGCAAACTTGAAAAAGTAAAAATTAAATGGTTTATGTCTGATATTTTACCCAAGTTAATAAAATAGATAAATTTGTCCCTGCATTGCAACAAGGCTTTGCAATGCTTTAGCATTGCAAAGCCTTCTTGCACTCAAGGGACGAAATACATCACCATCCATGCTATTCTGTAGATTATGAGGCCTAAAACATAACACAAACTAAGAACATAAACTTTCGATGGCAAAGAAATAATGACAAAAATAAACAAGAGGCCCATGGAGCCTGAAGCGCTCACCTTGAACAGAACATGATATACAGGGTTCGTACGTGAGTCTGGAAGTCTGTAAAAAGTATGGAATTTTTTAAAAACTTTTTTCACGCCTGGAAAAGGTATGGAAAATGATGGCCAATCCAGGTTCCCGTAGGGAGCCCAAATATTAACCCAGGCACTCGATTTGAACAAAGTTGAATCTGACCCCTTAGAGATGTTGCATACCAAATGTAAAAGCATTCTGACTGGTGGATCTGGAGAAGAAGATTTTGAAAGAAATGTCCTCGTACTGCACTAAGTTAAAATTTGGGTGCTCATAGGGAGCCCAAATATTAACCCAGGCACGCGAATTGAACAAACTTGAATGTGACTCCCCTAGAGATGCTGTATACCAAATGTGAAAGCATTCAGACTGGTGGATCTGAAGAAGAAGATTTTTAAAGAAATGTCCTTGTATTGCACTAAGTTAAAATTTGGGTGCCCATTGGGATTCCAAATATTAACCCAGGCACGTGAATTGAACAAACTTGAATGTGACCCCCCTAGAGATGCTGTATACCAAATGTGAAAGCATTCAGACTGGTGGATCTGAAGAAGAAGATTTTTAAAGAAATGTCCTTGTATTGCACTAAGTTAAAATTTGGGTGCCCATTGGGATTCCAAATATTAACCCAGGCACTCTATTTGAACAAAGTTGAATGTGACCCCCCCCCCTCCCCCTAGTGATATTGTATACCAAATATGAAAACATTCTGACTGGTAGATTTGAAGAAGAAAAATTTGAAAGAAATTTCCTCATATTGTACTAAGTTAAAATTTGGGCTATCATAGTGAGCCCAAATATTAATCTACGGACTCGATTTTAACAAACTTGAATCTGACCCCCCTAGAGATCTCTTATACCAAATATGAAAGCATTCTGACCAGTGGATCTGAAGAAGATTTTTAAAAATTAATCCCCGTATTGCACTGTTAAAATTTGGGCTTCCATCTGAAGCCCAAATATTAACCTAGGGACTTGATTTGAACAATCTTGAATCTGACCCTCATAACAAGATTCTGACTGGTGGTTCTGAACAAGAAGATTTTTAAATTAATAAAAATATTACCCGAAGTTAAAAATTTGGGCTCCTGTATTGGGGTTCATTTTAACAAACTTGTATCAGACCCCAACCCCCCTCCCTCCCACCCCCACCCCCGTATGGATGCTGTATACCAAATATTAAAAAATTCTGACCATTGGTTCTGAAGAAAAGATTTTAAATTTTTGCAAATATGCTGACTCAGCACTTTTTCGATGCCCCCCCCCTCCCCCCCCCTACAGAATACCTAACATAAAGGATGGCAATTATTTTTTTACCATTCAACTCTACTGATCCTGAGGATGCTTCATACCAAATAACAGTTCTCTGTTCCTTGAGGTTTTGGGAAATATGGGCGTTTGAAAATATTTCTATTGTTAGCTCCTGGGGTTCCCATCGGAATGCAGGAATTTTTTTTTTTGCACGAGTCAAGTACTTATGACCCAATAATACCACATACCAAATTTGGTTCAAATCTGACCATCAGTTCAGAAAATAGAAATTAGAAATTTTGGGCGGGGCCAAAAATCTTACCCCTCCCATTACAAAGCCAAATATTGCTTCATGAACTTCGTTTGAACAAACTTTAAAAAATGCTCTAAATTTTTTAACAACTTTTCTTCTCATGAACCAGTGGGTACAATGACTTTATATTTGGTATAGAGTGTCCTTTTGATGTGTAGAATCAAGTTTGTTCAAACCACTGCTCCAAAAGCTATTCAAATTTCACATGTAACATTTTTTGGAAGATTGTTTCACTTGTTTATTGAAATCCCTGGGTCCATATTTGGGCTCTCTATGTTTAAATTAGTGCAGTATGAGGAATTTTCTTTAAAAGTCTTCTTCTTCAGATCCAGCAGTCGGGATGTTTTGATATTTGGTATGCAGCATCCTTAGGGGGGGGGGGGGGATAGGTGGGGGGGGGGGGGGGGTGAGATTCAAGTTTGTTCAAGCCAAGTCCCTGGGTTCATATTTGGGCTTTCTGTGGGAATTGTACCAAATTTTCTATTTTCCAAATTGAGAGGCCGTTTTTGAATCAGATTTGATATGAGGGCTTATTGGGTCATAAGTACCTAATTTATGCCAAAAAGAATTTTCCTTTATGGCCATGGGAACCACAGGAGCTAAAAATAGAAAAAATTTAAAACGCCCATATCTCCAAAACAACATGTCACTACAAGGGGTGAGATTCAAGTTTGTTCATTTCAAGTCCCTGGGTTCATATTTGGGCTCCCTGTGGGAGCCCAAATCATAACTTAGTTCAATATGAGGAATATTCTTTAAAAATGATTTTTTTCCAGATCCACCAGTCAGAATCTTTTGATATTTGGTATAAGCTTTTCTTAGGAGGGGCAGATGCAACTTGTTCAAATCAATTCCCTGGGTTGATATTTAGGCTACCATGTAAGTGTCGAGGTGATAGCTTAAAGTTGCAATTTTTAGCTCAACTTGACAAAGTCAAGCTGAGCTATTGCCATCACTTCTCGTCCGTCGGCGTATGAAACTTGAAACTTGGTATGCTTGTTTGGGGTGACCTCTAGATGGGAGCTATCGATTTTCTTCAATTTCCGTCAAAAAATGTTGCAGCGGCCAACGTTCTTAGAACTTAGTTTAGTCAGAAGACTCAATATTTCCCTTTGGCACACCCTGCAGGGTACATTTATGATCGGATTGCTTTGAAACCTGGCATGCTTGTTTGGGGTGACCTCTAGATGGGAGCTATCGATTTTCTTCAATTTCAGTCAAAAAATGTTGCCAAGGCCAACGTTTTTAGAACTCAGTTTAGTCAGACCACAATATTTCCCTTTGGCACACCCTACAGGGCACATGTATGATTTGATTGCTTTGAAACCTGGTATGCTTGTTTGGGGAGACCTCTAGATGGGAGCTATCAATTTTTTTCAATTTCCGTCCAAAAAAGTTGCCGCGGCCAACGTTCTTAGAACTTAGTTTAGTCAGAAGACTCAATATTTCCCTTTGGCACATGCTACAGGGCACATTTATGATCGGATTGCTTTGAAACCTGGCATTCTTGTTTGGGGTGACCTCTAGATGGGAGCTATCGATTTTCTTCAATTTCCATCAAAAAATGTTGCCGCAGCCAACATTCTTAGAACTTAGTTTAGTCAGGCCACAATATTTCCCTTTGGCTCACCCTACAGGGCACATTTATGATTAGATTGCTTTGAAACTTGGTATGCTTGTTTGGGGAGGCCTCTAGATGGGAGCTATCGATTTTCTTCGGTTTCTGTCAAAAAATGTTGCCACTGGCAAAAAAAATGACATTGGTACCAATGATCTTCAATTTTGCCATTTCATTTATAACTTACCAAGTTCAAGTTTGTCAAGTTGAGCTACAGTGTCATTGACACTTTCATTTATTTAAAAGTGTATATATTTTCGATAATCTTTCTCACTGGGGTAAATATAAAGCGTGAAGATAGGTATATGACGAACCCGAAAACTGATTTGTCACTTAAACAGACCAGCAATAGTTCATGCGCAGCTAATTAAGCATGAAATTTAATGGCTATAAAGTGCGTGTTTACTCAACACCATATGAGCTGACTGATAAAGATTAAAAGTAAGAGAGACCAGTGTTCTCCTGCAGTCATTATCTATGTAATTATAGCCAGTTAATAGGTAATTGTTGGAAAAAAAGTACATCGCACATATTCTGGACACACATCCATATTATGCATCTGGTCTGTCACAAATGTCAGGATATACCGAAACTCAAGACTTTCAAAGGAACTTAAAAGCGAGTATTAAGATAGATCTAAGCGGCCAAGTTCAAGAGAATCGATTAAACTGAGAATTAATGTTCTGGCTGTCGAAATAAAAATTGGGGGATTTTTCGAAAATTTAATTCCAGTCTGAAGGGGCTGTTTAAGTGACACATCGGTTTTTGGGGTTCATCATATACCTATCTTTACGCTTTATATTTAGCCCAGGGAGAAAGATTATCGAAAATATATACACTTTTAAACAAAAAATCGCAGCTTTAAGCTATCACCTTGACAGTCAGGTGTGCGCCTCTGGGGCCTCTTATTTTATTTTTGTAATTATTTCCTTGCCATCAAAAGTTCATGTTCTTGGTTTGTTTATGTTTTTAGGCCTCATAATCTACAGTGTAGCATGGATGGTGGAGTATTTTGCCCCTTGAGTGCGAGAAGGCATTGTAATGCTAAAGCCTTGTTGCACTCAAGAGACAAATTTATCAATTTTATTAACTAGGGTAAAATATCAGACAAAAACTATTTTACCATGTGGGAGAGCCTGAGAAACAGATTTTTAACTTTCTTAGGCCTAACCACAGAATTTTATTATCTCCCGCCAAAACGAAGTTTGCAGGGATATAGAAATGGGATCCGTCAATCTGTTCATCTGCCCATCTTTTTGTCCATCCATAACAACTTTGGACCTTCATATCTCAGGCAGTGGATGCTGGATTTAAATGATCTTTGGTATCCTGATAGACCACCATTGAGGAAAGGATATTCACAAGTAACAGGTTTTGTCCATTTTGTTTTGTAGAGTTATAGGCCTTTTTCTGCTTTTTTCAACTCAGAAAATTTAACTTGTGTTAAAGTTTTGTACCAGTCCACTTTGACTCTCAGCCCTGTTGCTATGCACCTCATACTGTGTTTCTATGGCTTACAATTACCCACAGATCCTTAACCAGTGATATTTTATTGATTTTTAGTGTTTTTGCAATATTAGACTTTTTTGTCAGTGTGGACTTAGAAAATTTCTGACCTGTTTTGCTGTATATGAGTGGAGGCTACCACCGGTATGCTGTGGCTTTCATATATGTTTTAAATGCATCAATATAAAATGACATTAAAATTTTTTGGAAATTTTGGACTTTTTTTTAACCCTCAGCACTCTGATAACAAAACTTCAAACCTCAATTTTTTCTCTTAATAACACTGGAAATTGAATCAATTCAATCTTGTTTGACAGAGCTCAAAGAGCTCTGTCAAACAAGATTGAATTGATTAAATTACTAGTTGCATTATGGGAAAAATTTGTGACTTGAAATTCTGATTGTTTGACATCAGAGTGCAGGGGGTTAATGCAACGTTAGACTTTTTGTCAGTGTGGACAGACCTGTTTTGCTAAGCATGTACATGACCGGACATTTTTTGCAGATTTGTAATAAGCCTAGATTTATTGCATGCCATGTGTTGATGAGCTAATGGGGATGGACACACCCTTCTTATGGTTTCTGCTCGGCGGGGAATAGTGGAGGCATTGCGCCTTGTTTTTGTTTGTTTTTCTTGAATCATTCTTAATATCACAGTACGTCCAGAGTGTATAGCGTCTCATCCACTCGGCGCGGTGGTGGGTGATTGTACCAAAATTGACTCCATGGAACACTGTGTCGACTTTCACACACTGTGTTTGCTGTGCGTAAAAGATTAGCTGCTCAAGTCCAAGGTGATAAACAGTAGCGACAGCTTATTCATACTGTTGATTGAAGTGGGTCGGTGTTTCACCGAGTGCATGTCATTTAAATAAATCTTGTATATTTGAGTTTGATGAATTGATTTGAGGACTATTTAATAGCTTGTTATTTATTATTGAATATTGATCCTGTGCTCGGTGACAATTAAATTTAAAACCTGCATGGATAAATCTACAAAAAGAATAAAGGATGGCACGATGTTGAAAAGGAAAAAATAGGGCCCCCCCCTTTCTCAGGGAGACTCCGATGCGATGATGTCAAGGTAGGTAACATATCAAATCGGGAATATACAAGATATTGCCGATGAGTTTTTGTAAAAATCTCCAACTGTTTTCTGGTTCTGTTGTAACTCAACCCAGATAATTTTTCGCAGTTTTGGTCAGTCCCAAATGTCACATTATTGGGACCGAGTTGCCCCGATAGCAACACAGCTCTCAAGGATATTCGACAGAAATAATTTTAGAGACACTTTTCACAGATTTGACATTTGTTTTGATCAAATCTATTGTCTTAAAAATACATGCGGGCCAACACATCGACTCAAACTTCGTTGTACATGTAGGTACCAGGAAATCTAAATAACTCGCACATCATCTCCCGTATTATTCTACTAGCCTCCTCATATAAATGTTGACACTCGGAAGCGAACTCGTTGACAAGAGACGTAGGAATAGGGAGGCGGTTGGAAGCACAGAGGTAGCCAAGGTCTTCTCACAAGAAACCGCAACAAATAAGTGGTCGGCCATAGTGTTAGTAATAAAATAATATTGTCTTTACTGTATAGTACTAAAAAAATTGATAAATTCTACATAAAGCTTAATACTTCAACGATAATTTTGTTTCGTTCAACCCGTGAGCATAAAGTAAAAAAAAATCCTCCGGACGCCCAGGCGTTTCATGTTTCATATTAATATACATGTTTTCTAGTTCGACGTACGTGAGCCCCTTGACACTCTTGAATGGCACAGTGATGTTGTTTGTCAAATTCTAGGCCAGGGCAGTCGGAAGCAAAAAGAAAGTCAGCCACTTTGAGAAACGATGAACCACCCACCCAGGCGACAAGAAGTGGAAGGAAGCCAAGCACCCACACCTTCAGAATTCCCGAGAAGAGTTAAAATAATTTATAAATGCTGATTTCCTCCCTTCTCCAGTGAAGAGTGGTTAACAATTGGCCAACATGATTGTAAAGAACCCCCCCCCCCCCCCCTCCCCCCGATAGAAAAATCTTCTCTGTTCAGGCGGGGTGAGGTGCACACAAGCCCCTCAGATATGTTTCCATATAGAAGAATGGCAATCATGAGAGGGATGGCAATCATATTAGTTGGTGCTTAACGCCACATCTGCGGCGATATATCCTCAGTTGCTGATGTGGCGTTGAGCATTAATAATTAATCATAATTGTAGGTCTACATCCACAGTTCGTTGAAGAAGAAAAGTATTTACGACAAGGGCGAATGAACGAAAAATCATAAAAGCTTCTGGGTGGGTTGGGGGGGGAGGGTTCACCCCCTCACCAAGGGGTTCAGAATACCCCCCCCCGCACACACACACACACACACACACACACACACACACACACACACACACACACACACACACACACAAAGGAAGCCATGAGACAACTCAGCTCTACTAAACATTATAAGAAAATAGATTCACTTATTTGGCCTAGTAATATCGAAAAATTCAATAAGATCTTAAAATTTCTCCTTGACGAAGGTCACATTACCAAAAAACAATTGAAATATTTAACAGCTAAGCTCAGTGCTCAAACAAGACAATTTTATATCCTACCAAAGATCCACAAGGACCGTTCTTCATGGACGGATGACTTAACTCCACCCGGGAGGCCAATTGTATCAGATTGTAATTCGGAATCTTATGCCATCTCGGAATTAATTGATTATCATCTGAAACCTATAGCAAATAGACATCCGAGCTATCTAAAAAATGCACAGGATTTCCTGTCAAAAATTTCGAAATTGAAAATATCGAAAAATGCAATTCTGGCTACTTTGGATATCGACAGCATGTATACGAATATTGATATTGATAAAGGTGTTAAATCAGTTAAAAATGCATTTGAAAAATATCCGGATGCGAAACGCCCGGATGAACAAATTTTGGATCTTTTAGAGCTGAGCTTAAAAGGTAATGACTTTCAATTCAATGGAGAATATTTTCTACAAATAATGGGTTGTCCTATGGGCAAAAGATTCAGTCCTAATTTTGCAAGCATTTATGTAGCGGAATGGGAGGAAAATGCCTTAAGCAAATGTGCAAAGCATCCTCTCGTATATCTCAGGTATTTAGATGACATTTTTATTATTTGGGAACATTCAAAAGAAGATTTTGATGAATTTTTAGAAATTTTGAACAATCACGATCCAAATATTAAATTGAAAGCTACTATCAGTGAAAATTCTGTTGATTTTCTCGATGTGACCATGTATAAAGGCAAGCAATTTCAGGCGTCCGGTCATTTAGATTATAAAGTATATTTTAAACCAACTGATTCCCATCAATTGTTGCACACAAAATCATTTCATCCTCAACATACATTTAAAGGTATCATCAAATCACAGCTCATTCGTTTCCACCGCAATTCAAGTGATAAGGTAAATTTCAATGAGGCTTGTTCTACTCTATTTGGCGCCCTCAGATCGAGAGGGTACTCGCTGCGCCTTTTGCGTAGCCTGAAATCCCAAACCCTGAAAAAGCTCGAAAGTCCAGCTGAAACTACCGATTTCGAACCACTGAAGATTGAACACAACAGACCGTTGCAAAATGGTAGTGGCACGGTATTTAATTGCAAAAAGCCTCGTTGTAGACTACATACTTTTATGCCTGATCAGAAAGAGGAATTTTCCTCCGAACAAACGAAAAATCATTATCAGATCTGTAACCCCCTCCATTGTGATTCACCAAACATTATTTACCTTATCACTTGTAAGCGATGTCGGAAACAGTATGTTGGTCAAAGTCAAAATCCTTTCCGAGAACGTGCTACTAGACACAAACAGGATATAAAACATAATGTTGATGCACCAGTAGCACAACATTTTAACCTTCCTGGCCATTCTTTGGACGATTTCGAAATCCATCCTATTGAGCAACCACCAATTAAAGGCACATTAGAAGAAACGGATGAATTTAGAAAAAAACGTGAAGCTTTTTGGATCAATACGCTTCAAACCCTCTGGCCATTTGGTATGAACATATCAGAGGGCGAATGCGAAAGGAGGTCCATCATTCCTTTCACTTTAACGTACAACAGAATGAATATCGAAATAGCAAAAATGTTAAAAGATGAATTCAATTTTACCAATGCTAAATTAAATGAACCTTTGAATCTTCGACCTGTCATCGCCTATAAGAAAAACAAAAGCTTGCGTAACATCCTTGTAAGGACTAAATTAGAGCCCATCAATGAATAACATCAATTTTTGCCAGTCAGTTTAACCAGTTCCTAAGCTCATCACTTAGTTTAAATCAATTTTGTGTAATTTTTTGTCATGTTTGAAACCCATCAGGGTTCAGTAAATGAAAACAATTTTTCGGCGGCATATTAAAAGAAAAAAACGTTTCAGTATGAAATGTCTGTGCCAGTGCGATTTTTTAACCTCAAACACACACCACACACACACACACACACCAGAAAAACCCAAACTGAAGAAGAAAATAAAAATAAAACCCTCGTTGAGCACTATAGAATCTTGACTACGTACAGAACTCCCAATCATGAAATTGTTATGTCTGCAAAAAACAGTCTGAGGCACAATATCCACCCATATGGTGTATACTCAGTTTCTGTGACAAAGTAAACACAAGGGGAAACAAACACAGTATGGTTCAGTGGATGGGCCTTTGGAATTGGTTCGAAGCTCATTTGAAATTGATATGTTTCCTTTAACATAACATAATCTGGTCCGGTGTGTGGGAATTCCACTCTGGTGGTGTTCCTGCTCCAAAACCTTGTCCATGTACTTTGGGTGGATTAAGACAGATTACAGAATACTCACAATCAAAAGCACAGGCGTTCAAAGTGTCAGAGATTGTTCAATTCACATGAACGATGGGTCGAGCCACGTGCGGTGCAAAACAGCTCAGGGGATGCAGAAACTTTCGAACCACGTGTCATGGTGTGAACGAGAAAGTTGACCACTATGTCATGAAAAACTAAGTTTTCTAAAATTTTATTTCGGATATTTTTCATAAATAAATAGTTATTATATGCTTTTGATTGTTCTCAGTCCTTTGGAAATGTCTCCCCTCATATTAACCCATCAAATAGAGGTACAAGTATACCGTGCCAGAATATCAATTCACCCCAAAAAGCCGCCCATGGACAGAAAATGAAAAACTAATTTCAATCGATTTCTAGCACGAGAATGCAGACCGTTTTTTCACTTGTCTCTGCATTTTGAACACTGCACTAACATTTACAACGATTGTTGGAAAGTTTTCATGGACATCTTTCAAAAATAAATAAATTTTATGGTTTGTTTAATTGTGGTTTACTTTCGAGTGGACTGTCCACTTGTGAAAGAGTAGGAATGTAGGCTTCAGAAAAAAGTGTTGTTCAGTTGTGAATGGTAGGCATACCCTTATAAGTTATAAACAGCACCACCACCGAACCACTGACGGAAATGTGTGTTGCACTGGCATGGCCCGATGGGAAGGGAGGGGGATATTTTGCGAAATCCGACCCCCTAGGTTTCATGGTTTATTCGGATTCTCTTTGGTGGTGATGTGGACTAATTTTTAATGCCTTTCTGAACTTATAAATTATGGACACAAATGGACTCGGAACCAAGGAGTCACAAGCCCTCGCCAATGAAGTGTGTGGGGGGGGGGGGGGGGGGCACAACCTTCTGTTTTTGTGTTCGCCCCATCTCGCAGCTGCACGACACGGATCTTATCACCCCCCCCCCCACCCCCCCCACCCCCCCCCCCCCCCACCCCCTCTCCCCCCCCCCCCCCCACCTCCCCTTACTCTTGCCTCCTAACTTTGATGTCCAGACTACGTGCTTGGGATGGGGTCACAATTTTTCAGATATATATATATATTCCGCCACCCCCTCCCCCTTCTCTCTCTCTCTCTCTCTCTCTCACAAATTCACACAGGTATTCGTGATGAATAAAATAATTACTCATATGTTTGTGTATTCTTATTGTTTTCTAATATCTTTTTCTTTGCAATGCCTCATTCTGTCATTGTTATTGTTTTGTTTTTGCAGACTGTCTCTCTGTTGGTGTCAATTGCTTGAATAAACCTTACACATCTTGATCGAAGATGATACTGACCGCCCGCAAAACCTGGGAATAACATTTATCTTTTGCTTCCAAAGCAAATCTGGTGGTGAGGAGGAGTGGGTGTGGTGTTCTGGCTATGCGCTTGGTATGTTGGGGGCGCAATGTTTCAGTCACACATGTATATATATTTTGCCCCCCCCCCCTCTCTCTCTCTCTCTCTCTCTTACGCAAATTCACACAGGCACTTGAGGTGAATAAGAATAAAATAATTACCCATATTTTTGTGTACTTTTAACATCTTTTTTCTTTTCAATGTTTCATTCTGTCATTGTTATTGTTTTCGCAATTGGTATTTGTTGGTGTTAATTGCTTGAATAAATCTTATAAATATTGATCGAAGATGATACTGACCACCCGCAAAACCCGAGAATATCATTTATCTTTTAAAGCAAAGCTAGTGGTGGAAAGGGGGGGGGGGGCTGTGGTGTTTGGAGAGTTGGTAGTTCATTACCCATGATTCACTAAGCGTACGGATACGGATGCAAGTCTCTGAGGAGCCTAGACTCCAGTGTTCTGCTATGAGAAGAGCTTTCGTTCGAGGATTTTTACCAGTAGTGATAGAACCCCACAAGGCTGTGATTTTCTGCTTGACTCCCCGATGCTGTAAAATTTATAGCAGCGGTCTTCTTTCTAGTTTAGTTTGTAGCATGCCCATACAATTGGTATATTCTTGTAAATATTAAAACGGTCTTTTGGTACATCCAGATTGATAAAGTCTACATGTTTTGTTTCTGTTTTTGTTTTTTCTTTTCTGTTACAATGCATCAGCTGAATGCAAATTCTGTACATTTTCTAAGCCGATAAAATCGACCTGCTGCAAATATATCCTGCCGACACGTAGGCAGCCAGGGTAGGCGTTAATTCGCAGTATTTGTAATGGTACATATACTATATATATGAGTTTGGCAAATGGCATACAGAATTTCGAGCGAGATTCGGGAAATTTATTTAAGACTGTTTTATTATTCTCGTGAATCTGTGTTCAGCATCTCTAAAACTTCACCCCATCTAGTAGGGTTTGATGGGTACGGAATTCGTCTTCTAAGTTTTTATATATTGCCTCTTCGCCAGTTTCTGTGGCTCGTCGAGTCGGCGTAAAAAATAACCAGCCTGCACAGTTATTACCGAATTAATGCATACCGACTTGCAAACTGTGCAGTTACCGTGTAAGTTGTTATTCAAACAACAGAAATAGGAGTCTTTTTATATCCGATTTCTATGATTCAAACCACGAGAAGAACGTCACACACAAAATACTTAAATGAACACAGTAGCAATTACTGCGAGACCGTGTTTATTGCCAATCAACAACACTAATCTCTTTCACACAAAATCACCGACCAACACAGTGTTAGTTATCTCTGCTGTAACACCGAGTTTCACCGGATAACTCTGTGTTTTGATGAAATGAAACACTGCATCCAGTGTTTCATATGGTATACACTCTGGACGTACTGTATGCTCATGAAATCTTGATCCCCTGTCATAAATCTGTCACAATCCAATGGCAATATGATAAAAAAAAGAGACCACCTTTACAATAATAGTACAGTCCAACTTCGTTTAATTAAATAGCCACTTTGCCTGAGTAATATATTCAATTTAAAGGTGTAACCATCTAACAGGAATTGGACCATTTTCTTAGTTATAAACTGAGCAGTTATTCTATTATATCCTGTTTGACAGAGCTCACAACATATGAGAGGCTAAATGCCTGTATTGGATGTACTTAGGCCCAAAATAATTCTTCAATGAATTACACGATTTCCTTTTTAGTCACTTAACATGAGTTTTTACTCTATAACCTATAAGCAGTTAACAGGTCCAATTTGTACTGAAGGTATGGTAAATGGTTTGGCATATGGAAGTTACCTGTGTATTCATCAGGTAATATTGGGCTGGTACTTTCCTTTGTCAAATAATTGTGATGGCCAAATAATTGTGATGCAGCACATTTTTGGATTCAATAAATAAAAGTGATGGTGCCAAATAATAGTGATGGCCGGCCTACCAAAATTACGGGAGTGAGAGCTGCAGTTGCACAAAATTCCCACAAATGTCACTTGACAATACCTGTATTTCACTCCTGTAAATTTGACATGGATCAAAGTAACTCGAGGGGATGGGGTACACAATAATGGGAGATTACGCACACCATTTTTGCAGGACCTTTTCACAGGTCCGCAAATTTCAATTCTGACAAGCCTGCATGGTGTACATCGATGAAATTTTATTATATTTTCTTCAAACAATTGCTCTTTTCAGGTGGTGTTGTTTTTTGGCCGACTTGCTGATCAGATTTTCTAACCGCAGCAAGCCAGAAAATAAGCAGACTGACATCTGCAAAATGAGGTCCCCGTAGGGTGAATTTAGTGATGCTACCCTGCTGAAAAGTAATCATCAGTATGCTATAGCAGGGTAGCATCACTAAATTTACCCTCTGTGAACCTCAGTCTGAATCAGAGTCTCAAGAATAAATAGAAAGAGGTACCCAGTGGATAAATTGGCCCACACTGTATGGGATAGCATCATCAAATTCACCCTCTGGGCACCTCATTCTGCAAATGTCAGACTGTTTATTTTCAGGCCTGAATGACAGTAACTCATCCTTCTATAAATACGACCTATAGACTACTCTACAATGCCAAAAAATAGTGATGGCCAAATTGAGTAAATAAAAGTGATGGTGCCAAATAATAGTGATGGCGAGCCTACCAAAATTACGGGAGTGATAGTTACAGTTGCATGAAATTCCTACAAATGTCACTTGACAATATCTGTATTTCTCTCCTGTAAATTTGACATGGATGGTGTACATCAATGAAATTTTACAATTCTTTTCTTCAAACAAATGTTGTTTTCAGGTATTGTTGTTTTTTTGTCTACTTGCTGATCAGATATTCTAATGATAGTAACTCATTTTAATAATCATGATGGTGCCTAATAATCATGATGCTGTTATCTTTCTCCAAAAATTAATAATAGTGATTTCACTTTTATTTGGCAGTGGAGAGTAACCAATGCCTAGGGTGGAAGTCCTCTAAAATGAGCAACATGGGTATAAATGATATTAGTCTTTGGTCCCAGCTTTTAAACAGGCATCTCAGATATTGGGAGATCCGTGAAAATGCAAACGCCCAAGTTTAATTTTACTGCTATATTGACTGTGTCAAGCAGGAATCTCACCAGGCATTGTGCTGTGTCTGAGAGCAAACAGAAATCTGTCTCCATAATCTGTCTCAGTTGTACTGGGTGTTCAGAGAAATGATGTATCTCAGAATAATAACAGGCCCAATCATTTGGGCTGCATGGTATTCAAATTTCCATACAGGTATCGGTATTGAAAAAACTACTGCAATATACCGATATATCATAGACTAGTTCAGAAGCTGAACATAGTTATCAGTACTGATAGTCACTGATACTGATGATTACGTTCAGATTGTTGAACTAATTAACAAATAAATGTAATTCAGTCACTGATACTGATGATTACATTCAGATTGTTGAACTAATTAACAAATAAATGTAATTCAGTCACTGATACTGATGATCCAGTCACTGATACTGATGATTACATTCAGATTGTTGAACTAATTAACAAATAACTGTAATTCAGTCACTGATACTGATGATCCAGTCACTGATACTGATGATTACGTTGAGATTGTTGAACTAATTAAGAAATAAATGTAATTCAGTCACTGATACTGGTGATTACATTCAGATTGTTGAACTAATTAACAAATAAATATAATTCAGTCACTGATACTGATGATTACATTCAGATTGTTGAACTAATTAACAAATAAATGTAATTCAGTCACTGATACTGATGATCCAGTCACTGATACTGATGATTACATTCAGATTGTTGAACTAATTAACAAATAAATATAATTCAGTCACTGATACTGATGATTACATTCAGATTGTTGAACTAATTAACAAATTAATGTAATTCAGTCACTGATACTGATGATCCAGTCACTGATACTGATGATTACGTTCAGATTGTTGAACTAATTAACAAATAACTGTAATTCAGTCACTGATACTGATGATTACATTCAGATTGTTGAACTAATTAACAAATAAATGTAATTCAGTCACTGATACTGGTGATTACATTCAGATTGTTGAACTAATTAACAAATAAATATAATTCAGTCACTGATACTGATGATTACATTCAGATTGTTAAACTAATTAACAAAAATGTAATTCAGTCACTGATACTGATGATTACATTCAGATTGTTGAACTAATTAACAAATAAATGTAATTCAGTCACTGATACTGATGATCCAGTCACTGATACTGATGATTACGTTCAGATTGTTCAACTAATTAACAAATAACTGTAATTCAGTCATTGATACTGATGATCCAGTCACTGATACTGATGATTACGTTGAGATTGTTGAACAAATTAAGAAATAAATGTAATTCAGTCACTGATACTGGTGATTACATTCAGATTGTTGAACTAATTAACAAATAAATATAATTCAGTCACTGATACTGATGATTACATTCATATTGTTGAACTAATTAACAAATAAATGTAATTCAGTCACTGATACTGATGATCCAGTCACTGATGCTGATGATTACATTCAGATTGTTGAACTAATTAACAAATAAATATAATTCAGTCAGTGATACTGATGATTACATTCAGATTGTTGAACTAATTAACAAATAAATGTAATTCAGTCACTGATACTGGTGATTACATTCAGATTGTTGAACTAATTAACAAATATCTGTAATTCAGTCACTGATACTGATGATTACGTTCAGATTGCTGAACTAATTAACAAATTAATGTAATTCAGTCACTGATACTGATGATTACATTCAGATTGTTGAACTAATTAACAAATAAATATAATTCAGTCACTGATACTGATGATTACATTCAGATTGTTGAACTAATTAACAAATTAATGTAATTCGGTCACTGATACTGATGATCCAGTCACTGATACTGATGATTAAATTCAGATTGTTGAACTAATTAACAAATAACTGTAATTCAGTCACTGATACTGATGATTACATTCAGATTGTTGAACTAATTAACAAATAAATGTAATTCAGTCACTGATACTGGTGATTACATTCAGATTGTTGAACTAATTAACAAATAAATATAATTCAGTCACTGATACTGATGATTATATTCAGATTGTTAAACTAATTAACAAATAAATGTAATTCAGTCACTGATACTGATGATTACGTTCAGATTGTTGAACAAATTAACAAATAACTGTAATTCAGTCACTGATCCTGATGATCCAGTCACTGATACTGATGATTACGTTCAGATTGTTGAACTAATTAACTGATACTGATGATTATATTCAGATTGTTTGACTAATTAACAAATAAATGTAATTCAATCACTGATACTGATGATTACATTCAGATTGTTGATTTAATTAACAAATAAATATAATTCATGTGTTCTATAGTGAACAAATTCGATTGGAAAAATTAATTGAACTACTTTTTTTGTGTTTTTTTTACAAGATCTTTTACCACAGTTATTGTGAATACTGTATTTAAATATCTTGCATAAGGCCACGATTAGCCATTGTGCAAAAGTATGGAACCTTAAACACCAATAAATAAATAAATAAATAAATAAATAAATAAATAAATAAATAAATAAATAAATATTTTGCATGAAAATGCGAAATAAATATTAGAGCTCGGAGGCTGTGGGATTTACACTGCGGTTATGGTTTCTAAAAAAATCAAAACTAGGTTGCGGTTTCAATTGTCCTTGAGCATATAGAAACTATCTGTATATACCTATCAGATCAGCCCTATAATTACAACATCTTCCACCAACAACTAACAAGGAATCTTCTGTTAATTGTATCAGTTGAATAAATAATTATAACATATCTATGCCTGTAATGTTGTAAAATGTCAGGCAAAAAGAAAACCCAAACTGTGTTTAGGATAACCCGACCAACCCTAAAAAATTATGCCAACCCTCAAAATTTTATCATGTAAAAGTCGCTCATTTAGGTCATTGTAACCCTAAATTTCCATCCGACTTCAACTGCGAATTTGAAACTGATTTTGATGTTCAAGGTTTCAAAATTATGTGTGGGAATAAATATGTCAGACAGTATAATTGAAAAGTGAGTGGAAAGTTACAGTTCATCAAAGGAAACTGCATTTGATAAACTGATCAACATTTTACAGTGCTTCAGCCTTGGTGTTGACAGGTCATGAATATTAATAAACATCGTGTTGAGTTTCCTGTATTGATACTGAAAGCCTCAGATCTTGGCTTACTGTCTTGAAAATGTCATTGACCAGTGCATGTATAGTGTACAACAGTTTTGTTATTTAATTCCATTCAAACGTATACAGAAATTATTTGACGATGGCCAGCAGATTCGTAGATATTGCTTTTAATATAAAGTGAATTATGTGGTCATTCTGGTAATTTGATTACATGCAGTATTTTAACCCTTTACCCAATGCAGACAATATCAAAATTTATTATTTTAAATATCACTTTTTTAAAATTTTCAAAAATTTTCAACAAAACCATATCATGTGACCCCTCATTGGAACGAGCTCGACAAGCTTGTTCCAAAGAGGGGTCACATGATATGGTTTTGCTGAAATTTTTTGAAAAATAATATTTTTTCAGCTGCTGAATTGGCATATTACGCAGGCGGATACAGTCGATTTGTTGGGTAAAGGGTTAAAAGGCACTGGAATTTTTAAAAGGAATTTGCAGTTGTGTTTATTGGAGAGTGGTTGCGATTTTCGGTAGTCTCTCACTACAGATCCCGACCTGTGGTTGAAGTTAACCTCCCAGCTCTAATAAATATGTTTGAACATGATGCACAGTGAGTAGAAATAACAAGTTCCTTTGTATCATCTGAGGCTTTGTTACATAGTGTGAAGATGTTTGAAGAAAAAACAAACGCAAATTCTCATCAATCAACTATCATTTATTCAAAAACACAAGTATACATGTATTTATATCATGAAGAACAACAATAATATATTTTCAATCTCACATCCCACAAAGAATACAACTCCCGACAGCTAACCCGTCGATCATTAAAATGGAGCCACTGGGTTGTCCGAGGGCCACACGGCTAAGAAAACATCCGTCAACTGCTCATACAGTTAAAACGAGAAGTCCTGTCATGAACTGTGTGCTTATCTAGGCTTAATTGCACGTCAGATTTACGCGCAATTGCCATATCGAATGGCACCCAAAGCACGACAGCTTCTTCTGGTTACTCATACCAAACACAGGCAATGTTTCTGCCAATGGACCTCCGGGTTACCCGGAGGTCCATTGGCTGAAACATTGCTTGTGCACAGGCCATATGGACAGAATTTGATAACCTTACTATGGTCATAACGCGTAGATTAACGCGCAAATCGACGTGCTGTTTGTGCACATTTGATGACAAGACTTCTAGTTTTAACTGTAGTTTTGTTCAAACTTTGCTTTCATTAGTAATTCTAATGAGTGATTGACAGCAATTCACATAGTACAGTACAAGTCAAAATAAGTTGTAGGATAACCACTATAAACTATGTATCTTTCTCTTCCTATACTGATTAGACCAGAAGCTGACATCATTTTCTGGAAAGCTCTCACTGAGAGCTTCCCAGAAAATGATGTCAGATTCTGATCTTATCAGTGCAGGAGCAGCAGTATGCTTAGTTTATTGCAGTTATGCTACAACTTATTTTGACTTGTACTGTAATCGTAAATTTGGATGGAGTTTGGACTACGATGAATCATTTCTGTTCTGTGATTGACCAGCACTTCACAACAGCAGTTACAAGATGGGAGAAATTTGAATTGGGAACAATTTCTTTCCATGTTTGACAGACACTCATGCGACATAAAAAAAATAGTGATGTGTACATATAACTGATCAAAGGTCAATGACAAAACAAAAAAGTAAACGCGTGTTTATAACAATTCTTTTAATAAATAGCCTAATGCTGAAATTTACAGTCTACAAATATAATATATTTTGTTGTGAGTGATTAAATATGTGTAATTTGGAAATATTTCATGTTCACTGAGTATATCAAAGTATTATTTCAAGTTTTCAACACACTCGGAAAATTTCAAAAATTTAAATATTACTGATGTTAAATATTGAGTGGTGTTATGGGAGTGATATTCAATATTATTTCAATTATTACTAATATATCGAGTTCGGCATCGAGAATTTGTTACTATACTGTAATTTGTGGTATACCGGTACTTTAAAAATGGTACAGGTATTGGCTGGGTATCATTTTAAAACTGGTAAATATTAAATAACCAGTATCCCAATATTCAGGGCTGGGCACAGTCCCAAGATTGATCCCCGTCAAGCCTGACTCCAGAAAAACTTGACAGTTTTCAGTTCAGTCTCAGAAATAACACCATGCTTTGTTGGATAAGGAATATATGCAGTGCATTTCACATGAAATAGATAGATACAATCTGTATGTTTTGATTAAATATTGTTTTTTTTTATGCTCCCCCAGAAAGTCTCTGCTTTGTCTATCCATCCATCTGTCTATTCATTCATCTGTCCATCCACCTGCAATGAGCGAGTGGAAGGATTTCAATGAAATTTGGTATGAGGGATCCTTGTGACAAACCGCTCGAACACGTTATAAAAAAGTTGGTCGCACATTTTTCACCTGAATTCTGGTCCTTACATTTCAAAGACATGTGCCACAATTTTACGAATCTGCTTGTTAACCCTTTACCCAACACAGACGATATCAAAATGTATTATCTTCAATGTAATTTTTTTTAAATTTTCAAAAAAATTCAATCAAACCATATCATGTGACCCCTCATTGGAACGTGCTCGATGAGCTCGTTCCAAAGAGGGGTCACATGATATGGTTTGGTTCAAATTTTTTGAAAAATAATGTTTTTTTCACTTCCTGAATTTGCATATTACAGTTAAAACTAGAAGTCCTGTCATGAAATGCGCACATATAGCACGTTGATCTGCGCGTTAATCTACGCGTTATGACCATAGTAAGGCTATCAAATTCTGTACATATGGCCTGTGCACGAGCAATGTTTCAGCCAATGGACCTCCGGGTAACCCGGAGGTCCATTGCCAGAAACATTGCTTGTGTTTGCTATGAGTAACCAGGAGAACCTGCCGAGCTTTGGATGCCATTCGATATGGCAATTGTGCGCAATTCCTACATGCAATTAAGCCTAGATAAGCGCACAGTTCATGACCGGACTGCTAGTTTTAACTGTACGCGAGCGGATGTGGCCGATTCGTTGGGTAAAGGGTTAACTAAGTCGACTTGTCCAGAGCATCCATCGCTTTTACTGATTTTCTTTATATTTTTCAGATACTGTTTCAGAAGAAATTAAGCAAGATTCAGTGGTGTTCTTTAGTAATATTAACAGTAGGTTGTATAATAAAAGAAGTCCATCATGACACAAAGACTAGTAATACGAAATCAGGAAATACTTTGATGGATTATATGGATGTACATTTATTGCTTATCCTTGTACAGGTATTTTGTTCATGTTTTGCTGGTGTCTACAACGAATATTTACTCAAGGATAAAGGTGTTGACGTTCACATTATGATGGCTAATGTTTTTATGTATTTAAATTCTATAGTTTGTAATACAGTTGTTCTTGGTATTAGAGGTGATCTAACGACAGCGTTTACATACAACAGTCTGTCTTCTATTGCGCAACCATCTGTTATTGCCATTATGTGTAATAATGCTGCTATAGGCATTACTGTCAGTTTCTTCCTGCGAAAATTGAACTCAATTTTGAAAACTTTTGCCAGTGCCTTAGAACTTATGTTTACTGCTGTTTTATGTTGGTTTATATTTGGTATTCTGATTGATGTATATACAGTCGTAGCCATATTTATTGTATCAGCAGCAACATTTCTCTATGCTCAGAATCCTGTTGTTAACAAGGGGAAAGATGAGATTCAGGCTGAATCTAATGCTAGCCACGGTAATGGAGATAAGCGTAAAGAGATTGTTTGAAATTGTTTTGTAATTATGAAGCGTTTGTGATAAAAAACTTTACTTTGTTGTCAAGAACTGTTTTCATTCATTTTCTATGTGTTTCGGATACTTCCTAATAGAATCCAGGGAAGTTGAGCAGTGCTTCTCAGGGTGGAAAACTACATCAATTACACGATTTATGAGGTCAGAGTTTGCAGACATACAGTATGGCCGCCATAGACTGATCACTTTCCACAGGTGGGCAATATTTCCATGGATGCAATAATATTACATTCTAAACACTAATTATGGGAATAATCAAAAATTTAATTACTGAATCACCGATAGCTCTGTCAAGCAACACTGCAGTGGTTATATTCCTGCAGTACAGTTGCCATGGACTGATCATATCCACGTGTGGTTAGTGATGTCCACGCATGCGTTTACCAGGTAACAGAAAGCAGCATCAGCAAAATTTTAATTAATGAAGCACCGGGTTGTACCCGGTGCTTCATTAATTAAATTTTTGATGATTATTCCTATAATTAGTGTTTGCAATCTAATATTATTGCATCCATGGAAGATTCCCCCCCCCCCCACCCTCCCCCCCCCCCCCAACTTTTGATATTTCAACATCAATATGTTAATAAATAAATCTAAAATCTTTCTTTCCAAACAAAGTTTTCAGATGGTCTGTGTGTCTACATTTGTATCTGCATAACACGTTTATTTCTATCTCATAACTTTTGATTGACAGTTCAGAATTAATGGATTTTTGCATTTTATAACTAGACAGTATTCATATCACCTTCACTCTTCAATTATTTCTGTAATTTTGTTCAGTTTTTTAATTCGTAATGGTCATTGTAATTATACCCCACGCAACGAAGTTGCTGGGGTATAATGTTTTTAACTGGTCCGTCCGTCAGTCCTACTTGTTTTCCGGACTTTTTTTCTACACGCTTCCACATATTGAGCTGATTTTTGGTATGTTAGTCTAACATGGTGGCCTACAGATCAAGTTTGTATTTTGTTCTGCTCCACTGATTTTTACCGAAATTATGGCCCTTGAACTTTGAAAAGTTCTTCAAAATTACAGTTTTCCGGACTTATTTTCTACACGCTTCCAGATATTGAGCTGATTTTTGGTATGTTAGTCTAACATGGTGGCCTACAGATCAAGTTTGCATTTTGTTCTGCTCCACTGATTTTTACTGAAATTACGGCCCTTGAACTTTGAAAAGTTCATCAAAATCACAGTTTTCCGGACTTTTTTTCTACACGCTTCCAGATATTGAGCTGTTTTTGGGTATGTTAGTCTAACATGGTGGCCTACAGATCAAGTTTGCATTTTGTTCTGCTCCACTGATTTTTACCGAAATTACGGCCCTTGAACTTTGAAAAGTTCATCGAAATTACAGTTTTGCAGACTTTTTTCCTACACGCTTCCAGATATTGAGATGATTTTTGGTATGTTAGTCTAACATGGTGGCCTACAGAACAAGTTCGCGTTTTGTTCCACTCCACTGATTTTTACCGAAATTACGACCCTTGGACTCTGAAAAATGCATTAAAATTACAGTTTTCCGGACTTTTATTTCTACACGCTTTCAGATATGGAGCTGATGTTTGGTATGTTAGTCTGACATGGTGGCCTACAGATCAAGTTTGTATTTTGTTCTGCTCCACTGATTTTTACCGAAATTATGGCCCTTGAACTTTGAAAAGTTCATCAAAATTACAGTTTTCCGGACTTTTTTCCTACACGCTTCCAGATATTAAGCTGATTTTTGATATGTTAGTCTAACATGGTGGCCTACAGAACAAGTTTGGGTTTTGTTCCGCTCCACTGATTTTTACCAAAATTACGGCCCCCATAGACTTTGAAAAGTTCATCAAAATTACAGTTTTCCGGGCTTTTTCTCTGCTTCAATTCTTTCAATACTGTTGAAACTACAGAACACTGTTTTCTGCAGTATTCCTAGAATCTATGTTTATTTTTAAAAAATGATTAGAGCTTGAAATATCGGGGAGCGTGGGGTATGTGAGCGTGCTCACTAAGGTTCTATATTTTTTAACTGTGGTATTGTAAGAATGTGTTAATTTCCTTCTATTAATTTTTGAACATTATCTCAGAATCCAATGACTTTTTGCATACTTTTGGAACTATTCAGTTTTGATTTGGGTTTTGATCCGAAATTTTTTCAGGTTTTTCCATTAAGAATGGACAGAAATTTCATACTTTTGAGAAATTTTCATTTTTTTTAAGTCACTTTTGAATAAGAGTTTGGAAAAAGTATGATTTTAGGCAAAATTTCATGACTAAATAATCTCGAGGAGAAGTTTTAAATTTAACTATTTTCAACATGTTTTTTTTTCTCCAAATTTTCCTCCAGCCAAAAGTGGACTACAACCATTTTCTATTCATCACTCAGACCTCATTTTGATCACATTAATGATGAAGAGAACAGTTCTTTGTACACAGAGTTTAGATTTTTAGGCATCCATGACACTTTCACTTGCATTTATAATCCAGGCCTGGCATTCTTAAAAATGCAGGAGGGATAAAAATCGCTCCTCTTGCCTGGCCTAGGCGAGTGATTAGCTCCCCTCAAGCTTACAAAAGCTAAAAGTGGCAAAATGAAGTTTTACTATTAATGAATTCTGCCTAGTGGGTTTTGTACATTTTATTTTGTGCTGCTAACAAGGTAGTCTCTGTGAGACAGCTACACTACCCCTCCCACACCTCTGGGCCTTGGCAAGTCCTGGAGGTGTGGGAGGTGCAGTGTGGATGTCTTACAGAGCATGTGGGCTAGTTTTTTGCCACCTTAATTTTTTTAATTTTAAGGTGAGCAGTAGTGGAGCGAATAAAACACTCTCCTGAAAATGCCAGGGCTGATAATCATGAACAAATTTCCATGTTTTCTCACCATTAGTCCATTTAAAAAAGTACCTGTTTCTCAGGCATTTATCATTGAAAATCTGCCTTTTTACTCTTTTTGTTACCTGGAAAACTCTACACTGATGCCATTTGGCACTTGTAGGACTCAAAATTTTAGCAACTATATTGTATTTGACATAGCTCACTGAGCTCACCGAGTTCTGTCAAACAAAATTTAGTTGGTTAAATTTGCACCTGCATTATAGGAAATTTCATTGTTTTTTTTTTTCACAGAATAGCATCAGGAGTAAAATTAGTAATTCCAACTATTTTTAGGAATGTTTTCTGGATTAACCCTTTACCCAACGCAGACCATTTCAAAATTTATTATTTTAAATATAATTTTTTAAATATTTTCAAAAAATTTCAACAAAACCCTCATCATGTGACCCCTCTTTGGAATGAGGTCGATGAGCTCGTTCCAAAGAGGGGTCACATGGTATGGTTTTGGTATAATTTTTTGAAAAATAATATTTTTTCAGCTGCTGAATTTTCATATTACGCGGGCGTATGCAGGCGATTTGTTGGGTAAAAGGTTAACCAAAAAAGCCTCCCCCCTCCATCATAATAAAATTGAGAGACAATTGCCTGAGAAACAAGAATTTGTTTTTAATTGGCCTTAAATAAAGATGTTTTATTGAGTTATATCATGATTTTGTGTTTTATCAATTTTCGTTCTCAACTTACATTGTTGAATTCCTTTTATAACATATTCATTATTGTAATCATAAAGGTACACTCTTTCTCAATAAGAATGCAAACTGGAGCCATTATTGTAAGCCTTTTACAATTGTATTTTCTAGGGCTGTCATGATTAATCGATTGTCGATTGGTCACGCCAAAATCGATTAGTATTTTTTGTTGTTGACGAATCGCTAAATTTTACCCCATTTTAGACGTTTAATAATTAAAAAAAAAATGGATGAAAAAACTTTTGTTGCTAAAGGTAAAAGGTCAAGAACGTCGACGTTAAACCTCAAGAAGCCATT
Organism: Pictodentalium vernedei; assembly: GCA_031216915.1. NCBI lineage: Eukaryota > Metazoa > Mollusca > Scaphopoda > Dentaliida > Dentaliidae > Pictodentalium > Pictodentalium vernedei. The sequence goes on from CM062292.1 coordinate 10,207,680, forward strand.
AGAAGCATTTGTCTTTCAGGTACATCAAAGCTTTCATGTTCTGAACTTTTGAACCGTCGGTGTAATAATCAAGACCGGTCGGCAGTTGCGAACTTGGAAAGTTCACAACTGATGACCAGTCTTGATTATTACACTGATGGTTCAAAAGTTCAGAACATCAAAGCTTTGAATGTACCTAAAAGAGGATCGTCTTCATTGTTTACTTGAGATTGGTCAGCTAACTTGAACTTCATTTTTAATGACTTCAAAGAGAGGGAGAGGGGGGCAGGATGGCCATCTAGGTACGATTAATCGATTATTATCGATTATTTGTGATGATTAATCGATTCCTAAATTAAAAAATCATGACAGCCCTAGTATTTTCTATAATTATATTTCCTGTTCACTTGAGTAGTTTAAAAGATATGGCAATTTGCCAATTGGCTGCTAATGGTTCATTTCAACCTATTTAAAGTCATAACTAGAAAATACAATTCTAGAAAATACAATTCTAAAAAAACACAGTTTTATAGTATTGGCTCCTGGTTGCACCACTAGTGGATCAAGATTTCCTAAAAAAATATTGCAAAACCAATCCATATGAACAGTCAAAAATAGCATTTCATTTTTTGATAACCAAACCAATCTATAAAAAACACAAAAATAACATTTAATTTTTTGATAGTCAAACCAATCTGTAAAAACAAACAAAAATAGCATTTCACAGGGTTCATACAGCTCTTGAAAAACCCTTGAAAATGAGTTTTTTCTTGAAAAACCCTGGAATTTGAAATTAGCCCTTGAGAAACCCTTGAACTTTCAGAAATCTCTTGAAAAACCCTTGAATACCAAGCTGTTTCCTGGGCATTGTAAATATATGTGTACTCGCCTTTTACTTGTTTGTTGCACTCGTGTCGCTGAGTTAAAAAAAACATAAAAAAGTATGGAATGTTTTACCAAGATTACTGTAACACAGATCATACTTTGGGTACCAGTACTTCCTGACTTCCAAAGTCAGATCCATGTCACATGAATCTTAGATTTTTAGAGCTCATACAACAAGCTGAATAGTATATGTAGCCCTTGAAAAAAAAGAAGCCCTTGAAAAACCCTTGAAAACCCTTGAACTTTGTTAGCAAATTTTTGTATGAACCCTGAATTTTCATTTTTTGATAACCAAACCAATCTATAAAAACAAACAAAAATAACATTTCATATTTTGATAACCAAACCAATCTGTAAAAACACACAAAAATAGCATTTCATTTTTTGATAATCAAACCAATCTGTAAAAACACACAAAAATAACATTTTATTTTTTGATAACCAAACCAGTCTATAAAAACACACAAAAATAACATTTCATTTTTTGATAACCAAACCAATCTATAAAAACAAACAAAAATAGCATTTCATTTTTTGATAATTGTTTTTGACCTGTGAGATTCTACAAAATTTTGAACAGTAACAGAGTCAAAGAATTTCAAGAAGTTTGTGACTTAGCGACGATCTGGTCAAAACTTGCTATTTGTAATTACAGAACAATACTAGTGAAATACATCTAGGGAGTTTGGGTGCTTGTCCACCCAATGGGTGAATATCCTCCAGAAAGCCAACTTGGTAGTCTGGTAGAAACATTGGAATTGCCACACACATATTTTACAATACGTACAATTTGATTTGATAGAGTAGAACCTCTTAACCCAATGAGGGGTCACGTGATATGGTTTTGTTGAAATATTTTGAAAAATTGAATTTTTTCAACTGCTCAATTTGCATATTACAGTTAAAACTAGATGTCCTGTCATGAATAGTGCGCTTTTCTAGGCTTAATTGCACGTTGGAATTGCGCGCAATTGCCATATCGAATGACATCCAAAGCACGGCAGATTCTCCTGGTTACTCAAAGCAAACACAGGCAATGTTTCTGCCAATGGATCTCCGGGTTACCCGGAGGTCCATTGGCTGAAACATTGCTTGTGCACAGGCCATATGTACAGAATTTGATAGCTTTACTTAAGCCATAACGTGTACATTAATGCGCATATCAACATGCTATTTGTGCGCATTTCATGACAGGACTTCTAGTTTTAACTGTATGCGGGCAGATGTGGGCGATTCGTTAGGTAATGGGTTAATCCTTAAGGGCCTAAATCTGACTTTGATCACTTTTCATTGCTGCAGAACAGGTGCCCCAATAGCCGACCAAGTGCCCCAATATTTATTCTCTGGGTAAATTTGAATGTTACATTTCACATACTGTGGCAGTTGTTTCTTGGCAAGTCTTGACTGCCTATGTAGGAAGCCATGACTTCCCCTGATACAGCAGCAAAGGCACAGATTGTAGACTGTCCTAAATGTAGCAAAAATGTATCAGAATCTCCAGGCCATTAAGGGTTAATTCCCCTGTAGGTACCTCGGGAAGTGAAGTAGTGCTTGTTTACTGTGGTACTAGTAAAATAGGACTCAGTGACCAATCGTTGGGGTAGAACTCCTCTGCAATGGGCAACATTTGTTAAAACGATTGACTGGACTTGACTTTTTATCCATTTTGCAGTAAAGATTAACCATTGTGAAGAAATGTGGCACCTGAAAAACCAATAAATAAATCCCCCCAAAATCCCCCAATAAATACTAATGGAAGCGTTAACTCAATACGTATTTTGTGCTAAAAAAAATTTCATATTTTAATACTTGGTAAAATAGGACCAAGTAACCAATGTTTAAGATTGAGGTCTTAAAAAGTGGGTAGTGTTGAAATAAGCGATTAGCGTAACATGTCCTTATGATTGTTAGGCCACATAAAGTGGATCTTCTGTTTCTCAGGTCATTATTTGTAAAATTGCATGCGGGCGAGCGATTTTTTATTTTATTTTTTTTTTCTGTAATTATTTCTTGGCCATCAAAGTTCATGTTCTTGGTTTATGTTTTAGGCTTCATATTCTATGGAACAGCATGGATGATGGCGTATTTCGTCCCTTGAGAGCAAGAAGGTTTGCAATGCTAAAGCATTGCAAAGCCTTCTTGCACTCAAGGTACAAATTTATCAATGTTTTAACATGGGTAAAATATCAGACATAAACCATTTAATTTTAATTTTTTTAAGTTTACATTGGTCATAAAAAGAAAGCATGCGGCAGCCAAAAGGACCATGTGGGAGGGCCTGAGAAACAGATTTTTTAGTTTTTTAGGCCTTATATGGCCATTATACAACCGTAGGTGCTAAAAGAGACCTTAACTCTTCGAATCCTGGTGATATCTTCCATTTCAGTTCAAAGGCAGTAATTGGAAGAGTCCATATTCATTATTTGGGGTAGACAAATTAATATTTTCAACGTGCATCCTTGGTCTACCCCACACATTCACTTACCTGGTAGCATCCATCCTACTTAATTAAAATCTGATATATCATGTTCCTGGGCCAGAAAAGCGACCTGTTGGGTTATCGACCTCTCATAAATCATTGGGCCGAATTGAAACAAATTTGATATGCGTGTTCCTTATCATATGTCAATTCAATTTTGTTCAAATAAAGAGTTGCCACACCCAGAAAAGGCTCCACAAGGGGCATAATTCTGTTTGCACCCCACAAAATTTATTTTAAAAATTAAAAAATCTTCTGAACTAACAATCAGAATCTTTTGATACTTGGTATACAACATTCTTAGAGGGGGTCGGATTCAGGTTTGTTTGAAACTAGTCCCTGGTTTCATATTTGGGCTCCTTTTGGGAAGCTGAACTTCAACTTAGTGCTGAATGAGGAAATTTATTTAAAAACCTTCTTCTTCAGATCTACCAGTCAAAATCTTTTGATAATTTGGTATACTGCATTCTAGGGGGGTCAGCTTGAAGTTTATTCAAACCAAGTCCCTTGAATCAAATTTGGGCTCCTTGTGAGAACCCAAATTTTAACTTGGTGTAATATGAGGAATATTCTTTAAAAATTTTCTTCAGCTCCATCAGTCAGAATCTTTTGATGATTGGTATACAGCGTCCCTAGAGGGGTCAGATTAACGTTTGTTCAAATCAAGTCCCTCGGGTCATATTTGGGCTCCTTATGGGACCTCAAACTTTAACATAGTGCAATATGAGGAATATTATTTAAAAATCTTTTTTCAGATCTACTCGTCAGAATCTTTTGAAATATAATATCCAGCATCCTTAGGAGGTTCAGATTCAAGTTTGTTCCCTGGGTTCATATTTGGGTTCCCTGTGGGAACTCAAATATTTACTTGGCGCAATATGCGGGAATTTATTTAAGAATCTTCTTTTTCAGATCTACGTGGTATTTGGTATACTGCATCTTTGGGTTGGGGTGGGGCATCAGCTTCAAGTTTGTTCAAATCAAGTTCTTGAAGTGATATTTGGAGCTCAAATTTTAACTTTGTGTAATATGAGGAATATTCTATAACCCTTTACCCAATGCACACGATTTCAAAATTCATTATTTTAAATATCATTTTTAAAAATTTTTTTTAAAGAAATTTCAACCAAACCATATCATGTGACCCCTCTTTGGAATGAGCTCAACGAGCTCGTTCCAAAGAGGGGTCACATGATATGGTTTTGTTGAAATTTTTTTTAAAATAATATTTTTTCAGCAGCTGTATTTGCATATTACGCGGGTGGATGCGGGTGATTCGTTGGGTAAAGGGTTAAAAATCTTCTTTAGATTCATCAGTCAGAATCTTTTGATATTGGGTTTGTAGCACCCTAAGTGGGGTGAGATTCAAGTGTGTTCAAATGAAGACCCTGGGGTCATATTTGGGCTCCATATTGGAACTTGGAATTTTAACTTTGTGCAATATGAGGAATATTCTTTAAAAATCTTCTTCATCAGATTAGCCAGTCAGAATATTTTTGATATTTGATGTGTAGTATCTGTAAAATGTTCAGATTTAATAGAGAGTAATCGCTTGACTGGACTGGTTACATGAAATAATTCATGAGAGGTGAGGGACGTTGTACAAACGCGAGTGCACGAATGCTCACAAGTGTTTTACAATATACAGTACGTGGAGAGTGGATTGTAACTAAATCACCCATCGAGTGGTGTTACCACCCAAGCTTTAACTTTCAAATTTTGTACATTACGACAAAGAACACAAGCAATGTTTCAGCCAATGGACCTCCGTGTTTAACCCGGAGGTCCATTGGCTGAAATTTTGCTGGTGCTGGTTATGCTTTGCAACAAATTTGCAATTATTGCGTGATTTGGTGATAATACACTCTCCACGTACTGTAGTCCCTCACCTCGAATGAATTATTTCATGTAACCAGTCCAGTCAAGCGATTACTCTGTTTATTACTTTTCATTATTAACGATAATTATATTATTTAACCCTTACCTAACGAAACGGCCAGAGCTATTCTCAAAAATTGCCAAGTAATTTTTTCATTTTTTGTCTCTAAATCAAAGATTATGACCCCTTATTGGAACGAGCTCGATGAGCTCGTTCCAGTGAGGGGGTCATAACCTATGCTTTGAGACAAAAAATGAAAATAATAGCTATTGAAGAATTTTTTTGCAAGTGTCGTCTGCTTTTCATATTAGGTAAGGGGTTAAAAAAAAAACCCAAAACAATGAAGTCCCCTTTACATCCATGGCAAAGCATCTTCGGTTGCGTGCACGGATACATGACACAATTGTTGATTGCATAATTCACTTGTGAAGTTATCGTTTATAATCAAACTGGGAAATCCTAGTAAATCACACTTTGGAAAGTAATAAATTTTAATTAAATCAACTCCCTGGGATCATAGTTGAGCTCCTCGTTGGAACCAAAATTTTAACTTAGTGCAAGGGATGACCTTCATAGTGGCAACTTCGAGAAGTGTGAGGCCACAATGTTGCCACTACGAAGGTCATACCACACACCTGCACCATTGGACCACGGAGAGGCGTTAATATAAGTCCCGTAACTTGTTCACAGATCCTTGTAAAACAAATAAGCCTAAATAAGTGTAATATGAGGAATATTCTTTAAAAAAAAAACCTTCTTCAGATCTATCAATCAGAATCTTTTGATATTGGGTTTTCAGTGTCCTTAGTGTGGTCAAATTCCAGTTTGTTCAAATTAAGCCCCTGGGTTCATATTCAGGCTCCCTGTGGCAACCTAAATTTTAACTTAGTGCAGTATGGGGAAATCTCCTTCTTCAGATTCACCAGTCAGAATATTTTGATATTGGATATGCTGCAACCTCAAGAGGTTTAGATTTCATCCCTGTGGGATCCCAACTTTTAACGTAACCCTTTCAACCCTGGTGGTATCTTCCATTCCAGTTCAATGGCATCAATTAGAAGAGTCCATATTCATTATTTGGGGGTAGACCAATCAATATTTTCAACATGCAGCCTCGTTGAAACTATTGATTGGTCTACCCCACACATTTACTGAACAGCCATCCTATTTAATGACATTATGACATATCATGTTCCTGGCCGGAAAAGTGGCTGCTCAGGCTCAAAGGGTTAATGCAGTATAAGGATTACCGAATTTACTCTATGTATTGGGACACTCTATGATTTGGGACACACATTTTTTCCAGAAAACTATTTTTTTTATGCTCCAAAGTTTGGGACATTCAGGAGATTCATTTTTTGCTTCCAAAACATAGCTTATGATCCCATATTGGAACGAGCGCAATACGCTCGTTCCAATGAGGGATCATAAGCTATGTTTTGGAAGCAAAAAATGAAAATATAAAAAAAAATTGGATGGCGATTTTCGTATATAGTGATGGACACACAACTTTATTCAGCATCAAATCAAGACCAGGCTCTGTTTTTTCCCCATTTTCTAAGAATTGGGACACCTGTGAAAATAATTATTTTTAGCTGTCCCTATACATAGAGTAAATACGGTATTCCTTAAAAAATCTTCACACACAAGAGTGAGATTATTTTGTTACATAGTAGTCACATCCTTAGTGTGGTGAGATACAAGTTTGTTCAAATCAAACCCTTGGGCACATATATGGGAGCCCAAATTTTTAACTTAGTGCAGCATGAGGAATTTCTTATCAACCTACTCACAATTGTTTACTACAGGCTTGCACTACAGTGGAAGTCCCTAACTCGGATAAAATACTCTCTATTTTTGTCTTTCCCAAGCAAGTTGGGAAAGAAAAGTGGTGCAAAAGCACCAATAAAAATAAGCCAAAACTGGGTCGAGTGCAACCGGCGCAGACCCAGTACGGGACGCTCTCTCCCAAGTACAACTCCACGACTTCCGTTGCCAGTGCGCATATACCGTCTCTAAAGACTCATTCTTTTTAAAATCCGCTTCGTGTCGAGATGTTTTTGCACGCTTATCAGTGTTCCACCAGCTCGATGTTTGATGATTCCTGATTCATTATACCACAGTGTATCCTTTGTATTCTCAGGAACAGTGTTTTATATTCTCTTTTTTCTATTATATGTCCATAATGTATATTTATTTGCTCTCTCTCGAGTCGCGCGCGAATTTCGCGGGCCACGCGGTTCGGACTTAGATTATTTCACAATTATTGTTAATGCTTTTTTTGCAAAATTTTCTAATTGTGTTAGAGTTAGGTGTCAGCGGGGTACCACTCCTACAGTGTTCCTTCTTTCTGTTGAGAGTAGTCTTCCTGTTGGGTGGTTCCCGGTCGACCGTCTGGGGTCTTTGTTTCTGTCACCTTTCTCTCTTTGGGGGTGTTCTGTTTTCTGATCTCACCTTCTCTGCTCCTCTCACCTCTTTCATGCCTAGGACAATTCCTTGTGGGCAGTGTGTCTGCTGCCTAAGCATGTGGACGATGTACATTCGTCGTGTTCCTCCTGTAATGGGTGTTCGGCCGAGCGGCCGTGTGGTGTCTGTGGAACATGGTCTTCCACCTTTCGGGCGTCTGTAAATCGTGTCGTTCGTTCTCGTGGCCGTGCCTCCCGCTCCCGCGGGAAAGGAGAACGTGGTCGTTCGGGGCCTCCCGAGCCGACTTTGTCTGGTGAGAGTTATTCCTCCTCCGTGGGGGATGTGCAGTCTTTTCCTGTGGTGGATACTGCGGGAGCCGTTGAGTGTTCTGGTGTAGAGATGCCTGGTTCCGGGACTACGGTCCCCCTCCAGTCGACATCTGAGGCTGTCACTAGGGTTGTGACTCCTCCTTCGGAGCCGAGCCGGTGTGCTCTCTCCACTATTTCACCAGCCTCAACGACTCTCGACGTATCTACTACTGCTGCTGGTCCGTCTGCTTCGTTGTCTGTTTCAGCCGGCCTCGGCTTTTCGCTGCAGCGGACTGCAGAACTGTCCGATACTGTAGACGTGGGATATCGGCCCCAGCCTTCCCTGACTTCAACTCGGCGAAGTCGGAAGGGGCTGCCGGCAGAGCCCATCGCTGTGGTCTCGTCGCCGTCGAGTACCACAGTTGTGTCTTTGGATTCGGATGTTCGTAGTGGAAACACTATGAACTCCGTGGCGTTTCCGTCCACTCACTCTGGTCACACGACCAGTTTTGGGGGACCAACGCTTTTTGTGCAGCCTGGACCTTCTGCCCCGCAGAGGTCCGCGGTGACTCTCATGAGTTCTCGCAGTATTGATACTCGGGGTGCATCGTACCCCTATACACGTCTGCCTTCAGATGTTTTGGCTGCCGCCCGTCGTCCCGCGTCGGGTGTTTTGGAGGATCGTGACCCTTCGCTGGTTAAGAGGGTCAGAGGTGAAGCCACTTTGCCGGTTCGCTCCCCTGTCGAACCGGTCGGTACAGGCAGTGAGCTTACGGAGGCCCTCTCCTTACTCACTCAGGTTCTCTCTAAGAGCCTTCCTGTTGCTTCCAGCGAGGCTATGGGTGGTTTCCAGGCGCCTCCTATGGCGCCGCCTCCCGGGATTGGAAACAGGCCGGTTTCCGATTCCTCTGGTGTCCCGACACCATGGGAGGCGTCGGCTGGTTTGCCCACGATGGGCTATGTGTCTTCCGACTCTGGGGAGGAGTCCGACATGCTTGAGGTCGAGGGCCAGCAGTCTTCGGACTTGGGGGCGGCTCTTGACTTTGTGTTTGGGTTTCTGCCTGAGCTCAAACCTGCTAACCAGCCGACAGTGTCATCCTGGCCGCGATCATCGGTCGCGCGCCAACAGCCTATGGAGCAACCTGCTTCTGGGCGCCTTCGACCATGCCAGTCGGTACAGGTGGTTGAGGCTTTTTCAGCATTGGATGCCAAGCTGAATTCCAAGGCTTTGAAGACTTCGTTCTTCACTAGGGTTGACACCTTTTTGCCTCCTGTGCATTATCGTTCCTACGATTCCGCCAATCCGTCAGTCTGCCAGACTTTGACGGTTCTGGATCAGGACTCCACTTCCCTCGGGCTTTCCAAGCCCAAGTCTGCCGTCATTCCAATGACGACTCTGGAGTCCACGTTGGGCTTATCTAGAGAGATGCTTGGCATGCTTTCTCTCTCAGATCACGTCGTCTCAGCTTTGGCTGCTTATCTGCCTCCAGATAAGTTTGACGAGGTACAGGCTCCTTTGCGTGTGCTGTCCAAGGCGCTTATGCACCTTACTCACACCCATGCCTGTAACACGGCCAATTTGGAATTAGTTCGAAGGGACGCTGTGCTGGACACAGGACGATCCCTTCCCGAGGAGCAGCGTGCTACTCTTCGATCTGCTTCTTTGGTAGGTCCGCAACTTTTCCATGGTTCCGTGTCGACGGTCCAGGTAGACGTCCTACGTCATTCCAAAGATCAGCTGCTGTTTCGTCAGCTTGATCAGCCTTCTCGGGGAGGCAAGGGCCGTTCCAAGCCTAACAAGTACCCTTCTTCTTCCTCTGTGAAGCAAAAGGCTGGTCCTTCTGCCGCCGCCTCTACTTCTTACTCACGGGGTAAAGGTAGGGGTCGGCAGAATCGAGGGAAGTCTCAGGATTCTTCATTTAGCAGAGGAGGTGGTTTCTCCTCTCGCGGGCCTCGTCGAGGCTCGAAATGAAGGTCCTCACCTCGACTCGTCTCAGGTTGGAGGAAGGATAGCAGAGTTCGCAGACCATTGGACCACCATCACATCCGATCCATGGGTGTTAGATGTTGTTCGGTCCGGGCTGCGCATATCCTTCCGACGGCACCCCACTCTGTCAAGGGTGCCTCTTCCAACCACAGTTCCTTCAGACGTTTTACGTCGGGAACTTTTGTCCATGGAGATTGCCAATCTCCTGGCAAAGGGGGCGATCGAGGTCGTCAAGAACGTTCAGTCAGTGGGTTTCTATTCCCGCCTGTTCTTGGTGCCGAAGAAGGACGGCCGACTCCGACCGGTTATCGATCTGAGCATCCTGAACCAGTCTATCATTGCTCCCAAGTTCAGCATGGAGACTTTCAGGTCGGTCCGCCAATCAATTCACCAGGGAGATTTCGCAGCCAGCATCGACCTGCGAGACGCTTACTTCCACGTTCCGATGCATCGGGCGTCACGGAAGTATCTCAGGTTCGCTTTTCTGGGGCGAGTTTACCAGTTCAAGGCCATGCCTTTCGGCCTCAACCTGGCTCCTTGGGCGTTCACCAGACTGATGTCGCATGTGATAGCGTTCCATCGCACACAGTCCAGGGTGACTACTTCGGCATATCTGGACGATATCCTCCAGAGGCATTCCAATGCTGCCTTACTGGAATCGGATGTCGCCACTCTGTTGAGCTTGCTCACGTCGCTAGGATTCAGAGTCAACGAGGAGAAGTCGGACCTGGTCCCTTCTCAGTCGTTTTGTCATCTGGGGATGTCTTTCCAAACCAAATTCAATTTGGTGGCTGTTCCCCAGGCCAAGGCTGTGATTCTCTCAGCTTTTGCTCTGACTCTGTCCCAGTCCAGGTCCGCGACCGCTCGGAGTTTTCTCCGGCTGATCGGTCTCTGCGGTTCGGTGACGGATCTCATTCCTCTAGGTCGGCTGTGTGTCAGACCTCTCCAACACTTTCTGCTCAGTCGTTGGAGACCGAATGTAGATTCTCTGGATCAGGTGCTTCCGTTTCCGGACTCTCTGTATCCTCACCTTCTTCCCTGGACAGATGTTCAGTGGATTACGCAGGGTGTTCCGCTGGACTTACCCACGTCCGATCGCGTTCTGACGGCAGATGCCAGCGATCTCGGAACAGGTGCGACGTTCGATCCTCTCGGTCTTTCCCTACACGGGATGTGGGACCAGGATCAAGCAGCTCTACACATCAACCAGAAGGAGCTTCTTGCTCTTCTTCTGAGTTTCAGGCTGTGGATCCCTCACCTGTCGAATCGCCAGGTCCTTCTACTATCCGACAATTCGACAGTGGTTGCTTACATTCGGAACCAGGGCGGCACGCACTCGCTTCCGATGTACGAGTTAGCTCGGGATCTTTTACTGCTCGCTCAGGAGGTTCACGCCGGAGTGGTTGTTCGTCACATTCCCGGTCGTCTGAACGTCCTAGTCGACTCCCTGTCCCGACAGGGCAGGGTTATTTCCACCGAGTGGATGCTTCACAGGGCAGTGTTCCAGTCGCTTTGCGATCTCTGGGGACGTCCCCACATCGATCTCTTTGCGACTCGTTGGAACCATCAGGTGGGCACTTTCGTGTCCCCGTGTCCAGATCCTCTGGCTTTTGCCGTGGACGCTCTGTCACTCGATTGGAACGGTCTAGTCGGCTACGCCTTCCCGCCGGTTCCGATTCTTCCTCAGGTTCTCGCCAAAATTCGAACCTGCAGTTGTCGAATCATTCTGATCGCTCCCCTGTCGCCTCAGCGGGTGTGGATCAATCAGCTCCGCTCGCTGATGGCGGCGGTTCCGGCACGTCTCCCGCTACGTCGCGACCTTCTTTGTCAAGGTCGCCCGAGGAGGTTTCACGTCGACCCGACTTCATTGTGCCTTCACGCATATCTTTTGTCAGGTCCTGTCTCCTCCGTAGAGGTTTTTCGAGACGAGCAGTGGAGTGCATTTCTTCTTCAAGGGGGCACTCCACTGGTTTAGCTTATGCAGCTAAATGGAAGGTCTTCTGTCGATGGTGTGCTGATCACTCTGTTGATTATGCCAATCCTTCGATTTCACAGATTGCGGAGTTTCTGGTATATCTGTTTGATTCTCGGGGTCTCCAGCCTGTTACCATCAAGGGTTACAGGTCTATGCTTTCAGAGACTTTTTCTTATGTGGGGAAGCGTCGTATCGGCACTAATCCTTACCTCTCCAAGCTTGTTCGGCACTTTTCTTTGAAAAGGCCTCGGACTTTGCAGCTTACTCCACGATGGAATCTTTCGTGGATGCTGCTTTGCTTGGGGGGGGGGGGGGGGGGCGCCGTTCGAACCTTTATCCCAGGTGGATATGCAATTTCTCACATACAAGACGGCTTTTCTGATGGCATTTGCTTCGGCCAGACGGGTTAGTGAGCTTCACGCCCTCTCGGTTGACCCGGCCTTTTTTAGGAGTTCTCCCAACAGTGTTACTTTTACCACTGATTGCTCCTTTTTGTCTAAGAATCAGTTACCAGATACTACTCCTCCTCCTATCTGTATCAGGGCTCTTCCCTCTGTTGAGGGTACTCGCCCTTTGCTCTGTCCGGTCCGTGCTATTCGCATTTATCTTGATCGGACACGCTTCATTCGGAAGGGCAGAAAACGTTTTTTTCTGTCTTTCATTCCGGGTCGACAGAAGATCTCTCCTCAATCCATTTCTCGATGGATTTGTCTTGCTATTCGTACGGCTTATAGTCGTTTAGCAGCTGGCGATTGTATTACCAATCGTATTTCTGCCCACGAGGTGCGGGCACTGTCTACCTCTTGGGCTTATTCTAACTCCGTCAAGTTGTCGGATGTTATGCAGGCAGCCTACTGGAGAAATGCTTCTACTTTCTCCACCTTTTATTTACGCCAGTTGCAGGAGCAGTCGGAGGACCTTTTTGCCTTGGGTCCTCTTTCTTCTGCTCAGGCTGTTGTCTGCCATAGCCATTAGGCTTCTTGAAGGTCAGTTTCAGCCTTGTGCTGTTACTGCCCTTTTTTTCTGTCTGTGTGTCACACAGGCTCATATGTCTCTTTTCATTGTCCTTTACCAATGATTGCGACATTATGGTTGATAAGCCTCGGGACCTCTTCTTTCTGCTTCACGGTTCCAGTGCACTAGGGTTATGTGGGGGTTGGTTATGCGATTCCCTCCAGCCTTTTGTCTATTCAGCCTGTAGTAAACAATTGTGAGTAGGTTGATAAGAAATCTAAATTTTATAGTAAATTTCCTTTCTTATTATACCTACCACAATTGTTTACATGGAGGCCCTCTCGTCTTCTTTACGGGTAAAGAATCTTTCCTCCCCGCTGATCACATAACTCTAACGTTTACGGATTCAAAATGAATGAGTCTTTAGAGACGGTATATGCGCACTGGCAACGGAAGTCGTGGAGTTGTACTTGGGAGAGAGCGTCCCGTACTGGGTCTGCGCCGGTTGCACTCGACCCAGTTTTGGCTTATTTTTATTGGTGCTTTTGCACCACTTTTCTTTCCCAACTTGCTTGGGAAAGACAAAAATAGAGAGTATTTTATCCGAGTTAAGGACTTCCACTGTAGTGCAAGCCTGTAGTAAACAATTGTGGTAGGTATAATAAGAAAGGAAATTTACTATAAAATTTAGATATTCTTGAAAGATCTTCTTGAGATACACTAAACAGAATCTTTTGATAACTCCTAGATTATTAAAGTTTGTTCAAAGTCAGGGACTGACCTGGGCATGCGCCAGTGCGTATTTGGTTCTGAAACATCAGGACCTGGCTCTTAAATCTCAGAAATAGGCTTCTCAGTTGGCACGTAACTTCTCAGATCATATTTTGATATTCTTTCGATGAATAATCGAGAGAGACACTCTTACATGTATTATATATTTGATTATCATTTATCATTGTTGTAGAGTGCTTAAGTTAATACTTCAAGTCTTAATTACCAAGCATTAACCTTCACTGTGGTTTCTGATCAAGTCTTGGCTGCCTAAATAGGCAGCCAAGACTTGATCAGAAACCACAGTGAAGATTAATGTTTGCTATAGTGTACTAAATGAAAATGATGAGAGCTATTACATACTTGCAGTGTGTGTTACAAACAGCAGTGTGACTCCGTAAATTGAAATCTGGCGCATGAATTGAAAAAATAGGCTCCGAGGCTACAGCGTATTTTAAATAGTCCTGATCGGCCCCTGAAAGTGTTACACTTGACTGATTTTGGTGATGACATGAGGGGTTTAAAATTTAACACAGAACCCAATGAAAAATTTACTGTTTGTTTAAATGAACTCTGTCAGCTCAAAACTGAGCTGGTAAACTTGAGTTAGATTTAAATGTGAGTACATTAGATTAACTTTATTCAAATGGGGTTCCTCAAGTCCTTTTGAGACCCAGAGGGATGTGGAGGAAGGTCTGTTGGTCAAAATGTTTGGTTTCTTTGCTTGACAACAAGGTTTAGAGGTGTTTTGAGTGATTGTATGCAAAACGAAAACCTTTTGCCCAGTTTGTTTGGGGGTTGGGGGCGTGGGGGGTAGATGAGATCAACAGGGTAATTTAAAAAAAAAAAAATTTTCGATTGAAAATGAGTTTTGAAGGGGTTTGAGTGATTTTACACACAACAAAATAAACAAAAAGACACCAATTCCCCTAAGGGACCCTTCTCACCCACCCCCACTCCCCTAGCTTCTCCCCCACTCTCCTAGCTTCTCCCCCACCACCACTCCCCTAGCTAAACTAGATTAACTATATTAACATATAGATGCTGAATATGACCATAAATCCTTCTTTAAACAATGTTATCAGGTGAGCGATTAAGGCCCCTTGGGGCCTCTTGTTTCATTTTGTGTCTCAAAAACATATCCTTTGAACCGGGGGTGCGGTGGCTCAGTTGGTAGAGGAGCAGGCTGCAAGCCGAGAGGTCCTCGGTTCGAATCCCACCTGCGGCAACCACGTTGTGTCCTTGGGCAAGACGCTTCACCCCAATTGCCTTCATGGGGGCACGATGACGCTGTGTACTGAGGCGTACTGCACGTCGATGGTACGCATGTCTTCAACCACTCTAACCCTGCCTGTGCTGCGGTGCAGAGTTCAGAGTTACGATGTTGGAGAGCTGACAGCTGCTCGTCGTTGCTCGGTGGTTCTCTCCGGGTACTCCGGCTTCCTCCATCCGTAAAACTGTCACGGTCACGATTAGCCATTGTGCATAAGTATGTGACCTTAAACACCAATAAATAAATAAATAATAATATCCTTTGAACCCAAGGTCATTTCAATGAGGTGTCATAAACTATGATAAAAAAGTGAAAAAAATAACATTTTAACCCTTTACCCAACGCAGATTTCAAAATTTATTATTTTAAATATCATTTTTTAAATTTTTTCAAAAAATTTCAACAAAACCATATCATGTGACCCCTCTTTGGAACGAGATCATTCCAAAGAGGGGTCACATGATATGGTTCTGTTGTTTTTTTAAATTTTTCAAAAAATATTTTTTCAGCTGCTGAATTTTCATATTACGCAGGCGGATGCGGCGATTTGTTGGGTAAAGGGTTAACTGCGATTTTTGAGAACATCAACGCCTATTTTTTTTCAATGGTACTATAGGTAGTGTTTAACTTTTTCAGCCTTGATTTGAATGTGGTTCATGCTTTCTAATCTGTACCACGGAATGTTTTTGTGTTTCAAATTCACATATCTAGGTATCCATGACAAACTGAGGTAGGTTTACAAAATCTCATGTTGAAGAACTTTACTGTTCCTGTCTTGTGATTGCATTTATAAAGCCGCCAAAGTATGAGGGATACATCATACCTTAAGTGCAACAAGTCACCATCTACAATGCTAAAGCATTACAGGGGCATGTGGTGGCACAGTAGTTGTGGCATTGGACTTCATGCCCACACTGGGCATGGTGACGCTGTGTTCTAAGGTGTACTGCATGTCGATGATGCACTTTATGTCAACCAATGCTATCCCTGCTTGTGCATTGCAGATGGTACCTTCTTGCACTTGAGTTATGCAGGGCTCGCCTTGAGTAAAATGGTCGGGGCCTAAAAAAAGTACCCCACATATTGAGGTCGG
Source organism: Pictodentalium vernedei (assembly GCA_031216915.1). Classification (NCBI taxonomy): domain Eukaryota; kingdom Metazoa; phylum Mollusca; class Scaphopoda; order Dentaliida; family Dentaliidae; genus Pictodentalium; species Pictodentalium vernedei. The sequence goes on from CM062292.1 coordinate 10,223,669, forward strand.
GGCCTTTTCGGGGCTGATTTTCCATTTTGTCCATTATTGTTAGTGCTTTTTTGTGGAAAATGTCGGGGCTTGAAAAAAAGCCCCCAGCAAGTGCTCCTCGGGGCCTGGGCTGATCAGCCCCGACTCAAGGCAAGCCCTGGTTATGGCATGTACCTCGGTATAATGTTAAAAAATAGCCTACAATGTGGGTGTGTGTGTGTGTCCATGCACACAATTGCACATGAGAGTGCATGTGTGTGTAGATTTGTGGGTTTGTTCATATTGATGTACACATTTCCAACATATTACATTCCTGTCAACACTGTTTTTGTATGTTTGTATGTGTGGCTGTGCATGAGCGTGCATGTCAATTTATTCATATTCAAGTTTTCATCTCATTAAGCTTCAATCATTGTATATATCAGGGATGTCAGCTGTTACCATTACAGTGGAGCCCACTTAATTGGATATCTCTTAATTGTATATCCCTGTTAATTGAATATAATTTTCAAACACAAAACCATTTACCATACCTTCAGTACAAATTTGATCTGTTAATTGCATACGAGTTGTAAAGTAAACTCCTGTTAATTGTATATAAATTTTTGTAATATGTCGAAAAAATTGCTGTGACACGCACCAAATTCCCCTTATTTATCAACCTTTTTGGCCTCACTACATCCAATACAGACATTTATTCTATTATGTCTTGTTTGACAGAGCTCTATGAGCGCTGTCAAACAAGATATAATAGAATAAATGCTCAGTTTACCTCCAGAACACAAGAAACTGACCAAATCCTTGTTAATTGTATAGTCCTGTTAATTGAATAATTTTCACTGGCAAAATGGATATTCAATTAAGAGGATTCTACTGCATTGTTACAAGTACCTGCATTAATTGGGGTTTTTCACTGTAATGGTAGTTAAATCCAATTACCTTCTGTGACTGTAGTGGAATGAATATTTTGAAACGAGAAACGACTTTCTCTTTTGAGCTCTTTACAACATTTTCTTTACAACATTTTCTATCCTTGTATACACAGTGTAAAATTGGCATAGAAGGGCTTTATCGTATTAATACAGGTCACTATGTGAATATTTCTGTCTCATGTCAAAGCAATGTTGTACTTGTTTGATGCATTGCATAATCTGCCCTCCAAATGCAAAATTTAATTGTCTTTAATTTGAATATATGATAATTTTCCTCCAGAAATGTCCATGTAAAAATAAGTATTTTATCAAGATTACAACCTGTAAAGCTAGCATTGGAAAGTTTATCTGATTGATCCATGAATTTTCTCTGCACAGATGCAGCTTTCTACCTCTGGCTGAAAACATTATCTGAAAGATCTGAATCCAGCCCATTGTACAGTTAAAACTAGAAGTCCTGTCACGAATAGTGCGCTTATCTAGGCTTAATTGCGCATTGGAATTGCGCGCAATTGCCATATCAAATGGCATCCAAAGCACAGCAGGTTCTCTTGGTTACTCATAGCAAACACATGCAATGTTTCTTCCAATGGACCTCCGGGTTACCCGGAGGTCCATTGGCTGAAACATTGCTTGTGCACAGACCATATGTACAGAATTTGATAGCTTTACTTGGGCCATAACGCGTACATTAACGTGCATATCAACGTTCTGTTTGTGCGCATTTCATGACAGGACTTCTAGTTTTAACTGTATAAAGCAATGTTTTGCACATTTGAGGATCGTTTCACACAAAGGCAACTGGCACAGATTCTAGATGTATGCAAATATCTGCACAATCCAGATATTTTTGCTGCAAGTAACCCACAAAACCTTTCTCAGTATTAAAAATTTGTACAAAGAAAATGATAAGAAAAGCAGCAGTTTCTCTGATGAACATGCTCCACACTTCAACTTACCTGAGTCTGACAGACAACAGTTAGGACACAGAAGATGCTGCTTAAAAAACAGCTAATGATATGAAGGTAAAAAGCAATAGTGCTAAGTTGTCCGAAGCTTTTTAACTGCAATTGGGATCTGTCTCTCTCTCAATACCTTGGAGTGTTGGAATTCAAATTCCATACTGATTATCACCACAGTGTGTGTCTTCAGGAACTCAGATCAAGTCGAGTTGTAGGAACAGAACAGTATTTCGACGAGCCCATTAGGGTGAGTAGAAATGCGATTCTGTGCCTACAACAAGACTTGATCAGAATTTCCGGAGACACACACTGTGGTGATGATAAATTTAGCTCACAATATTGACCACAAAATGTGTTATAAAACTATTTTAAGAGATACTTTTTCATTTGCTTTATTGATGGAAAGACGCAAATTGAAAAATAGAATAGCGTTCATTGATCTCCATATTGAGGTCAGTGATGACATTACACTTCAGAGAAAATTACATCACTGGGATTCACTTTACTGAATACTGTCTTGCGCAGTGGAGCAACTGTGTGTTTCACCAACGTGAATTTGGTTGTTACTTTTGCAATAATTACTGGTGAATTAAATATCCCTCTTGGTGAAAAGGTTTATTATATTTTCAAATATGCCTTTCATGGAGTTTTCCACATTTCATAGCGAAAGCTAATCCTTTAACTTCAAGAGAGAAGCCTCGCCTCAAGCGTTCAGGAAAATCCCAATAATAGGCTGCAAACCAGCCCAATATGCCGAAAAGTGCTCATAATTTAACTATTCGTTGAGTTAACTTCCCCAGTGACATTTTAGCATACCGTGCATAATAAATACATTACAGGGCATTTAGTTGGCAGATGCAGTGTCATATATGGCTCAGAGTAAACAATATTTATTAGATTCGGCTTCGCCTCACTTAATATTGTTTTCTATGAAGGGAAAAATGTGAAGCTATCAAAAAATGATATTAATGCCATTGTTTTGGCAACAGCAGAATCACACGCTTGTATCAGGGGCCCTTGATATGGATTCGGAACAAGGGGCCCAGATACATTAAACTTTTGTTGCGTAACAGTGCAAAAACGACCCGATTGTGAGATAAAAAGGTGTGACCCAACAGTTTGGAGCTCTTGTTCATTCAGACGACCAGTGTTGAACATGAGAGAGATTTCTCAGCATACACTGTATTTGCAACCAAAATAGGATTTAGGCACTTGCATTTATGCGCACATTCTACTGTCACAGAAAGCCGAAAGAGTTAACCAGGATGTTCAAGTTGGGCTGCACGGTATTCAAAACTGAATACCGGTATTGGTATTCAAAAAAATACCGCGGTATATCGGCATATCGAAAACTGCTAAAATATATGAACATAGGTACCACAATCGAGACTTGAGGAATCACAGTCCAAACGAATCAGCATGCCTTGATGATGCAGTTTGAAAAACATTTACCCAACGCAGACGATATTAAAATTTATTATTTTAAAAGCTAGTTTATCAGATTTTCTCACCAAAATTCTATAAAACAATATCATGTGACCCCTCATTGGAATGAGCTCAACGAGCTCGTTCCAATGAGGGGCCACATGATATAGATTTGTTGGAATTTTTCAAAATTATTTTTTGAACTGCTGAACTTGTATATTACGTGGGTAAAAGCAGACGATTCCTTGGGTAAAGGCATAATTTTATTCATTCGGAGCTACAGTTAAAAAACTCGAGATCTTGAAAATTAAATTTTGGTTAAATAAATAATGACAATAAACCGATATTTTTAGTCGAGTTGTGACGAAGTCAAACTCGCCTTATAGTTTGATGAATGGCAGTCGGGCGGGCGGGTGGCCTGGTGTAAACAATTGCTTTCCGGATGATAACTTGATAAGGGTTCAACCCATGTTCATGAAACTTCATAGGTAGGTTGGTATCGGTGAGAGGAAGAACCCTATTAATTTTGGACTTGCTTGGTCAAAGGACAAGGTCACAGTGACCTTAAACATAGTAAATTGTAAACAATTGGTTTGCAGATGATAACTTGAGTACGGTTCAACCCACATTCATGAAACATCATATGAAGGTTGTCCTTTGTGAGAGGAAGAATCCTATTTATTTTGGACTCACTAGGTCAACGGTCAAGGTCACAGTGACCCTGAACATAGTAAATCAAAACAATTGGTTTCTGGATGATAACTTGATAATGGTTCAACCCATGTTCATGAAACTTCATAGTTAGGTTGGCTTCAGTGAGAGGAAGAACCGTATTTATTTTGGACTCGCTATGTGAAACGTCAAGGTCACAGTGGCCTTCAACATAGTAAATCGTAAATAATTGGTTTCCGGATGATAACTTGATAATGTTTCGACCCATGTTCATGAAACTTCATAAGTGGATTGGCATCAGTGAGAGGAAGAACCCTATTTATTTTGGACTTGCTAGGTGAAAGGTCAAGGTCACAGTGACCTTCAACATAGTAAATCGTAAACAATTGGTTTCCGAACGATAACTTGATAATGGTTTGACCCACATTCATGTAACTTCATAGGTAGGTTGGCCTAGGTGAGTGGAAGACCCCTATTTATATTGGACTCACTAGGTGAAAGGCCAAGGTCACAGTGACTTTGAACATAATAAATCATATATACTTGGTTTCCAGATGATAATTTGACAATGGTTCCACCTTCGTTCATGAAACATCATAGGTAGGTTGGCATTGGTGCAAGAAAGAGCCCTATTTATTTTGGAATCACAAGGTCAAAGTTCAAGATCACAGTGACCCTTCACATAGTAAATTGTAAACAATTGGTTTCCGGACGATAAGTTGATAATTGATCTGTGTGAAACACGCAGACTATTGTTTTTGCACATTTTTTTTCTTCTTTTTTTTCTTTTCTTCTTCTTCTTCTCCTGTCTTCTGTCTTCTCATCACTTTTTGTCTGCAAGATAACTCAAAAACGAATTGCCCTATCTCGTTGATTTTTGGCATGCTGATAGACAGCCACAAGTTCTCGGCTACCTATGTTTTTAAAATTCCTGGGGTATCAGGGGTGTCTGTTGGGGTGTTTTGAAAGTGGGTCATGCCCATATCTCAGGTGTGGTATGACATATGGACCTGGGACCAACACCAAATGAGTCAACACTCGATGGAGATTCAAAATATGGATCAAGGTCGCGGAGGTCACCCAGGGGTCATTGAGTGCATTTTTCATAATTGCTGGAAATCACATTTTTTTGACCCCCCTAAAGCATTCCTGACATACACACATGTATTTTTGCGTTAAAAAAGTGGGCATGGCCAAAATTTTTGAAACTGGGTCACGCCCATATCTCGTGTGTTATGACGTATGGATCTGAGAGCAACTCCAAATGAGTCTACACTCGATGGAGATTCAAAATATGGGTCAAGGTCACGGAGGTGACCTAGGGGTCATTAAGTGCATTTTTCATAATTGCTGAAAATCACATTTTTTGACCCCTTAAAGCATTCCTGACATACACACGTGCGTTTTTAACATTAAAAAAGTGGGCATGGCCAAAATTTTTAAAAGTGGGTCACGCTCATATCTCAAGCGTGTTATGATGAATGGATCTGAGACCAACCCCAAATGAGTTGACGCTCGATGGAGATTCAAAATATGGGTCAAGGTCACGGAGGTGACCTAGGGGTCATTAAGTGTATTTTTCATAATTGCTGAAAATCACATTTTTTAACCCCCTAAAGTATTCCTGACATACACACATGCATTTTGACGTAAAAAAAAGTGAGCGTGGCCAAAATTTTTGAAAGTGAGTCATGCCCATATCTCAGGTGTGGTATGACGTATGAACCTGGGACCAACATCAAATGAGTTGACACTTGATGGACATTCAAAATATGGGTCAAGATCACGGAGGTTACCTAAGGATCATTGAGTGCATTTTTCTTAATTGCTGGAAATCACATATTTTTGAGCCCCCAAAGCATTCCTGAGGTCCATACATGCATTTTTACGTTAAAAAAGTGGGCGTGGCCAAAAATTTTTAAAGCGGGTCACGCTCATATCTCAATCGTGGTATGATGAATGGACCTGGGACTAACACCAAATGAGTCGACTTTTGATGGAGATTCAAAATATGGGTCAAGGTCACGGAGGTCACCTAGGTGTCTGCCTGAAAGAGGTCACCAAAGTCATCAAGTGCATATTATTCAGGAAGACTGGGAAATGCATTTTATTACACCTTAATGCATTTCTAAAGTTTATGAACATATTTTATCACTCAAATTAGTGGACAGAGCCAAAAATGTCCATTTCTGATTCGTGTATCGAACCCTTTGAATGCTGGTCACATATATACCTTTTCTGGTTTCTTATAAAAAATTGTTCTGATTCCAGTATAAATATCTGTAAATACTATTAACGAAAATCCATTTGTTTAAAAATATTTTACTCCTGAAAATAAGCCTCCATAAATTCTCTTTCTCTATAGTTCATTCCTGATACTTTAAGCCTTTTCACACAGACTTGAATTTACTGGGTACAGTAAATTCTGTTTCTCTAGTAATTGAACCCACTTTTGCGCTTTCACAACTCGACATTTGATCGGTGATCCTATCGGGTGATCCTATCGGGACTTTTGTAATTACACCGGTATTCAATCAATATTGGTTTGAATACCGGTATATATTGGTTTAACGATATAGCGTGCAGCCCTATGTTCAAGTTTTGGAACGACATATGACATCTCCCACATTAAGATGAGTCTCAACTACATGTTAGGTTGTGTTGACTGACTTTTGGCATAGGATATTGACGTTTGTTTATGGTGTTCTTTCGTTAAAAAATTCTGTTTCTGAAGATAATCTAACTGTTATTTCATCAGGTATTATTTTAAAAGGTAATATAACAAACAATTCAACTCAGAATAATCACCAAACTTGGTCATTATCATAAATATATTAGACGTTCCCTTTCAATACCATTACCAGTGGCAATACCATGTTTTAGTGCTGTTACCATCACTGCTACTGGCATTGTTGTTACAGACTGTAATTTGACATCCCTGGTGTGTATTCAATGTTTGACATATTTTCTTTTGTTTGCCAGAAGGCAAGTGCAGTTTTTCTTTGAAAAACTGAGATGGGTAATATATGAGGCCACATATGTAATGTACTGATATTCCAAATTGCTCAAGCTGCTCTCCCACCCCAATAGAGTGAATCAGGTACTACAGACCTTTATTCATATGACCAAATATCCGTCTAACACAAGTCCAAGTATCAAATCTAGTCTTTTAACCTTTAAGGCCCTAATTCCGACATTGATCACATTTTTTGGCAACAGAACAGGCGCACCCTACATGCAGTTTTTGGGTTATTTATTTATTTGGTGTTTAAGGTTACATATTTGTACACAATGGCTAATCATGACCACAGCCGTTTTACGGGTGAAGGAAGCCGGAGTACCTGGAGAGAACCACCGAGTGATGGTGAGCAGCTGTCTGCTCCCCAACATACTAGCTCCACACAAGCAGGGTTAGCATTGGTTGAAGACAAGTGCTCCATCGATGTGCAGTATGCCTTAGTACTCAATACCAAAGTGCCCCCACATGGGCAATTGGGATTAAGTGTCTTGCCCAAGGACACAATGCAGTTGCCACCAGTGGGATTCGAACTGAGGACCTCTCGCTTGCAGCCTACACCTCTACCTACTGAGCCACCGCGCTCCCCTTCAGTAGTAATATAGGAACCAGTAACCAACACCTGGGGTGGAAGTGTCTCTAAATTTGACAGCATTGTTATAACAATTGGCTTAACTGAACTTTATACTTATGTTGTGGTCATATTATGGAAATAGATGCTTGTTATAACAATTGGCTTAACTGAACTTTATACTTCTGTTGTGGTCATATTATGGAAATAGATGCTGCAAATGGCCTTAACCCTTTACCTAACGAATCGCCCGCATAATATGCAAATTGAGCACTTAAAAAAAATTGAATTTTTCAAAATATTTCAACAAAACCATATCATGTAACCCCTCATCGGAATGAGCTCATTGCACCCCTGAGTCTTTGGATTAACTCACAAGTTACATCCTAAGCATCTTGGTACATGTTTTTATCTTAACTTGACATAGTCAAGATAAGCTATTGCCATCACATGTGCGGAAGTCTGTTAGTCTGTTACATAGTCAAGATAAGCTATTGCCATCACATGTGCGGAAGTCTGTTAGTCTGTTACATTTTCCTTTAGTACGGGCTGCACCCCGCAGTTCTTGTCTGATCGTCACGAAATTTCATATGCAGGTTTGGGGTCATGTCTAGATGAGAACGTCCCCTTTTGGTTGCGATCAGGCAACCGGTATGGCTGCCCGAGCCCAAAACCCGAAAACCATTAGCACAGTCTACAGGTCGTATTTATGCAGGGATTTCATTGTAACTTGGTAGGAGGCCTCTGTTTTATGCCTAGATGAGAACGTCCCCTTTTGGGCATGATCTATCAACCGTGATGGCTGCCCAAGCCTGAAACCCAAAAACTTTTAGCACAGTCTGCAGGTCATGTTTAATGTGGAGGGATTTCATTGTAACTTGGTAGGATGATGGTGTCTAGATGAGAATTTCCCCATTTGGGCATGATCCGCCAACTGTGATGACTGCCCGGGCCCAAAACCCGAAAACCTTTAGCACAGTCTACAGGTCATATTTATTGAGGAATTTCATTGTAACTTGGTGGGTTGACTTCATATAATGTCTAGATGAGAACGTCCCCTTTTGGACATGATTGGGAAACTGTGACGGCTAAAGGTGCCCGAAGCCCAAAAATCTTTACCACAGTCTACAGGTCATATTTATGAAGGGATTTCATTGTAACTTGGTAGGATGACTCCAAATAATGTCTAGAAGAGAATGTCCTATTTTGATCGCGATCATGCAGCCTTGATAGGTGCCCGAGCCCAAAAACCTTTAGCATAGGCAAAAGGTCATATTTATGGAAGGATTTCATTGTAACCTGTTAGGTTGACTCCATATAATATCTAGATGAGGACATCCCCTTTTGGTCGTGATTGGTCAGCTGTGATGGCTACAAGTGACCGAAGCCCGAAAACCTTGAGCACAGTCTACAGGTCATATTTATGAAGGGATTTCATTGTAACTTCGTAGGATCACTCCAGATGATGCCCAGATGACATTGTCCCCTTTGGTTGCGATCATTCAACCATGATGGCTGCCGAAGCCTGAAAACATTTAGCACAGTCTACAAGTCATATTTATGAAGGGATTTCATTGTAACTTGGTAGGTTTACTTCATATTATGTCTAGATGAGAACATCCCCCTTTGGACATGATTGGGCAACTGTGACGGCTAAAGGTGCCTGAAGCCCAAAAACCTTTAGCACAGTCTACAGGTCATAGTTATGAAGGGATTGCATTGTAACTTGGTAGGTTGACTCCAAATAATGTCTAGATGAGAACATCCCATTTTGGTCGTGATCATTCAGCCTTGATGGGTGCCTGAGCCCAAAAACCTTTAGCATAGGCAAAAGGTTATATTTATAGAAGGATTTCATTGTAACCTGTTAGGTTGACTCCATATAATGCCTAGATGATGACATCCCCTTTTGGTCGTGATTGGTCATCTGTGATGGCTACAAGTGACCGAAGCCCGAAAACCTTGAGCACAGTGTGCAGGTCATATTTATGAAGGGATTTCATTGTAACTTTGCAGGATCACTCAAGATGATGCCCACATGAGATTCTCCCCTTTGGTTGCGATCATTCAACCATGATGGCTGCCTGAGCCCGAAGCCCAAAAACCTTTAGCACAGTCTACATGTCATATTTATGAAGGGATTTCATTGTAACTTGGTATGTTGACTTCATATAATGTCTAGATGAGAACGCCCCCTTTTGGACACGATTGGGCAACTGTGACGGCTACAGGGGCTCAAAGCCCGAAAACCTTTAGAACAGTCTACAGGTCATAATTATGAAGGGATTTCATTGTAGCTTGTTAGGTTGACTCCAGATGATGCCCAGATGAGAATCTCCCCTTTTGGTTGCGATCATTCAACCATGATGGCTGCCAGAGCCCAAAGCCCAACAACCTTGAGCACAGTCTACAAGTCATATTTATAAAGGGATTTCATTGTAACTTGGTAGGTTGACTCCAAATAATGTCTAGATGAGAACATCCCATTTTGGTCGTGATCATTCAGCCTTGATGGGTGCCTGAGCCCAAAAACCTTTAGCATAGGCAAAAGGTTATATTTATAGAAGGATTTCATTGTAACCTGTTAGGTTGACTCCATATAATGCCTAGATGATGACATCCCCTTTTGGTCGTGATTGGTCAGCTGTGATGGCTACAAGTGACCGAAGCCCGAAAACCTTGAGCACAGTCTACAGGTCATATTTATGAAGGGATTTCATTGTAACTTCGTAGGATCACTCCAGATGATGCCCAGATGAGAATCTCCCCTTTTGGTTGCGATCATTCAACCATGATGGCTGCCAGAGCCCAAAGCCCAACAACCTTTAGCACAGTCTACAAGTCATATTTATAAAGGGATTTCATTGTAACTTGGTAGGTTGACTTCATATAATGTCTAGATGAGAACGTCCCCTTTGGACGCAATTGGGAAACTGACGGCTACAGGGGCCCGGAGCCCGAAAACCTTTAGCACAGTCTACAGGCCATATTTATGAAGGGATTTTAATGTAACATGACAGGATGACTCGTTTTGGAATAATTTCACTGTAACTTTTAACTTTTGTTGATATACGTTAACTGTGAGGGTCACATACATTAACTGTGAGGTCATATTAACCCACCCCTCAGCTCTTTAGTATAGTGTACGCCTCAGCATACAGGGAACAGAAATGAACATATTCCCAATTATCACAATTCTTGTCTTATTTCATAATCCTTTCATAAACATTGAACATTATCCTTTTCATCAAACACAACACACAAGTTAAGCTACAGTGTCATTGACACTTTCATTAGGCAGGTCTTGGCTGCCTATATAGCAGGGACCGATCAGGACTATTTAAAATACGCTCTAGCCTCGGAGCCTATCTTTTCAATTCATGCGCCAGATTTCAATTTACGGAGTCACACTGCTGTTTGTAACACACACTGCAAGTATGTAATAGCTCTCATCATTTTCATTTAGTAAACTATAGAAAACATTAATCTTCACTGTGGTTTCTGATCAAGTCTTGGCTGCCTATTTAGGCAGCCAAGATTTGATCAGAAACCACAGTGAAGATTAATGCTTGGTAATTAAGACTTGAAGTATTAACTTAAGCACTCTACAACAATGATAAATGATAATTATATATATAATACATGTAAGAGTGTCTCTCTCGATTATTCATCGAAAGAATATCAAAATATGATCTGAGAAGTTACGCGTCAACTGAGAAGCCTATTTCTGAGATTTGAGAGCCAGGTCCTGATGTTTCAGAACCAAATACGCACTGGCGCATGCCCAGGTGGGTCCCTGCACCTCTACCTTGGTACTTGTTTTTAGGCAGGTCTTGGCTGCCTATATAGACAGCCAAGACTTGCCATAAAACAGCAGCAAAGTCACAGGATGGAGACTGTCAAAGTGTAGCAAAAATATCTAAAAATCTCTAGGGCCTCAAGGGTTAAGAAAATATATGATTGCTAGTAAGAGAGAATTGATATCTTGGGTGCCAGTGGGTGGGCTGTTGGGTGGGGAGTGAGGTGGGGTTATCACAGGCTTTCAACCCCCCCCCCCCCCCAGCAATACCCCTGAACACTTGACCTAACATGACCAGAGAATGAGACCTACAGAAAACGTTAGTGAATACAGTTAAAACTAGAAGTCCTGTCATGAAATGCGCGCAAATAGCACGTCGATCTGTGCGTTGATCTACGCGTTAGGACCATGGTAAGGCTAACAAATTATGTACATATGGCCTGTGCACAAGCAATGTTTCAGCCAATGGACCTCCGGGGAACCCGGAGGTCCATTGGCAGAAACATTGCCTGTGTTTGCTATGAGTAACCAGGAGAATCTGCCGTGCTTTGGATGCCATTCGACTTAGCAATTGCGTGCAATTCATACACGCAATTAGGCCTAGATAAGCGCACACTTCATGACAGGGCATCTTGTTTTAACTGTAGCTACAAATTTTCATTTTTTGCCTCAAAAACATACCTTATGACCCCTTAGGTTGGTTTGATTTGGGCATGATGGTGAACACGGACCCATAAAAGAAAAAAAAAAGTGCTACCCTCTCGTCTTCTCTGCATCTGCTTTGAATGCTTTTCATTTGCCTTCACTTAGACACCGAGACTACACCATCCTTGTTAACTGGTAGAGTGCTGAATTATTTTTGGCCATCAAAATTTGTTCACAGATCTTTGCCTTGTTACAATTTATGGGAGAGTGCCTAAAGGCACTCTCCCATAAATTGTAACAAGACAAGTCCCTACAGACTAAATAATATCACTTCAAAGATAATATGAAGCACATCCACTGAATTTGAAGCCTTCAAGTTGCAGTACCTTCACCTCAGAGTAAAGCCCAAATATGGGCTTCCAGCACTCTACCAGTTAAGGGCCTCATTGATATAAATAGATGAGATCAAGTCTTATACAGAGAGAACCAGTGGAAGATAATCTGTGTTGATAGTCTTATATTCGACACTGTCGACACAGATTCCTTTCTGCTGGAAAGAATCTTCAGATATTATAAGTTATTCCGTTTGTTGATAGGGGACATGGTCTCACATTCCCTGCATGAAATTTATATTCAACCAAGACATCAGCGGAGGTTGAATATATGTTTCATGCAGGGAGCGTGAGACCATGTCCCCTGTATATGTCCCGTTCTTACACAAGTAAAATTGAATTGGAAAAAAAATCTTTATTCAATGTTTACATATGCAATCAAAGGGGCGAGATGCTCTCGATTCGTTTCAGTTTATGTTACAGTAAATTAATGAAAAGAGAGCTTATAATCTAATCGGTTTCATAAATAATTACCCATGTTTACACAACTAATCTTTTTGTACGTAATAACGGCACTTTTGTGTGTATTTTACTTCAGTTAGATGTATTTGTCTCAGTTGATTTCAAGTGAAAAAAAGACATTGCGATGAACTGTTGCTCATGGCAATGAGATGCTTTCCTTGACAGTGAACATAAGAATCGCTGACAGTAGACATATGCGCGGGCCCGGCGACATAAAATAAAATCAACAAGGCATTGACCAATCACTGCAAGGTATTGCGGTTGGTATCGGGACATAGCTGTTATGTCAGGTAAATGATTCAAAAGCGTGTTTGGTAATAGGTATGATTAAAAAAGGCATCATCCAGGTAATATCTCATGTTAAAAAATTCAAAGAGAGAGATAAAGGTCCCCTGGGTTATTCACTGGGGTCAGCTGGCTGAACATGCACCAATCTGAAAAAATAAGAGTGAATTTATTGAATATCAAGAATTAGAACATGTATGCCATTGCAGTTGTTTCTAGTCAATTGTCTTCTGACTATCCTAGTAGACGGCATTTGACCAGAAACAACGGGTGGGATTTTATCATTTCCAGCTAGTGTTATTCAAAACATCAGTTTCAGAGCTGAGTGGATGGTGACTACAACCTTCTAGGTGTTAAACTGTGCTCATATTTCTTTAGCTTTTCAACAGATTTAATAACTTTGGTGGAAATTCCACTCTAGGTGTTTTGTTTTCAGCTTTCTTGTGTTTTTCACTTTTAGTTAACCCCCTGCACACTTATGTCCAAATATCTAAATTTCAGGCAGAAAAAATTTCCCATAATGCAACTAGAAATTTAACCAATTCAATTTCGTTTGACAGAGCTCACTGAGCTCTGTCAAACGAGATTGAATTGGTTAAATTTCTAGATGCATTATGGGAAAAAACAGCTTCCTGAAATTTTGGTGTATTGACATCAGAGTGAAGGGAGTTAACTCTCTGCATACCTTAGAACAATAACAGAAATTTTTACCATAAAAAATGAATTTGATTATGAGAATAATTAAACGCACAGTACATCGAGAGTGGAGTTCAAGTAAAACACCCTGAGAGTGGACTTTCCACACAATTAATTTAAGTTCTGTGAACTCCTAGCACTTTGGCAACAGAATTTTCTCTAATCAATGTGTTTATCTCTTGTTTAACTCTTTACCTAACGAATCGCCCGCATCCACCCGCACAATGTGCAAATTCAGCAGTTGAAAAAATATTATTTTTCAAAAACTTTCAACAAAACCATATCATGTGACCCCTCGTTGGAATGAGCTCGCCGAGCTCGTTCCAAAGAGGGGTCAAATGATATGGTTTTGTTGAGATTTGTGGAAAAATTTGAAAAAATGGTATTTAAAATAATAAATTTTGATATCGTCTGCGTTGGGTAAAGGGTTAACTATGAATTTAACCAATCATATCTTGTTTGACAGAGCTCACTGGCATAATTACAAAAATAAAATGAAAAACCACCGTTCCTCATGGAATTTTACAAAAAATATCCTGCGACACATACAATCTACTTTGTGGAGCCTAACAGGGGTATGGAGTATTGAATTAAGAGGAATTTAGTTATTTTCCTCCTGTATTCCACTGATAAATTGAGCATTAATTCTATTATCTGTTATTTGATACAGCTCATGGAGCTCTTGTCACACAAGATAAAATTGGACAGATTGAGAAATCAGTTCATTTCAGTGGAACTCTTTGATCACAAGAATTTTGATTCACTTAATAGGTGTTTACTGTATATTCTATATGCAATTAAGTCAAATTTGTGCTGAGTGTATAGTAAATGGTTTGGTGTTTAGAAGTCAAATGCAACTACCAGGATTATTTGAGAAATACCTTATTGGACTGTACCGTATTTATTTTTTTGTGGAAATTTCACTAATGGGTGGTTTTGCAGTGAATCATTATATTTATTCAAATGTATTTCATTTAGAGAGTAATTTATTTCTCGTTTTTATATGTTTTTATTTTGGTTTGTAAAATCTATGTTTTTGTTATTGAGAGATGGTAATATTTCCCCATTATTTCATTATTTACACAACAAAGATCTCTCTGAGAGTTCTCTATAATAATAATAATAACAACACTTTGGCCAGCCGCTGATTTGTCGCGGTTCTCGGACAAGAAGGTCATGGCTACCCCTGCACCCCAACTGCCTCCCTATTCCCACGCTTCTCCTCTCCTCCCAACACTCCGAGACGAACTGCTTGATGACATCCCTTGCCCCATTCTTCCCAATCTCTCCGATTAGCATATTAACCCTCTCCTTTGAGTCTCCCCCTAACCACATGTCCTTCATTCTCCCATCCCACTTCCCCATTATACTCCCAGTGAATCTCATTCTTTTAGACTGATACTTTGGGCATTCTAGAAGAAAGTGTTCCAGGGTCTCCACCATGCCCAAGTTACACATCTGGCACTCCCTTTCACCGTCTTTCCCAATTTTTCCCCTCAGCTCCAGGGATCGCGACCTCAGCTTGAACAACAGTGACCCACAGTCCCTGTTAATTGAATACTCCTGTTAATTGAATAATTTTCATTGGCAAAGTGGCTACTCAATTAAGAGGGTTACACTATACTGTTCTTGGTAAGTAATGCCTGCAGTGGAAGTTCCCTATATGTATAATCTATTAACTAAATTTGGGATCATTATTATGTTATTTGTTATATAGATGTTTTGTGATCTAGCGCGGTATATATGTTCTCATTTATCTCCATATTGATGCAAGGGCAGTCCGCAATTAACAGTCATCATATATACCATATTTAGTCAATATTAGTGACCAAGAAGCCTGGAAAGCAGACTGTCATCTGAGGTCCATGGAGGTTCAGTTTTGTGATGCTACCCTGCACGACAGGACAGCATCACCAAATTTATCCTCTGAACCTCAGTGTGAATCAAGGACTTAACCCCAAACAGAGAGAGGTATCCAGAGGATAAATCAGCCCACTGTGTGGGATAACATTGGCAAATTCACCCAGTGCAGACCAAGTTCTACAAATGACAGATTGCTTATATCCCGGCTTGGTGCCCAAATAGGTTATATATGAAGTCTGTTAGTGTTAATTCCATATTGACCTCCAGTCTAACAAACGTGAGACAATTTTATCTTACTGAACTAACATCTACAATCAGTAATAAATGATAGAATTCTTATTTGTTTAACATGAAGTGGTTATCATCTGCTGACATTTTTAAAAGATCAATGAACAAAGGGGAGATCACACTTCACTGTCAGCCTTATATAGATTTTGATTGGTCGAATATAATGTATATCCAGCTTCCAGGTTACCTTTTAAACCAGTGTCCCCATAGAAACCGTAGGAAGTGATGTAGTGCCTGTTTACTTTGGTAAACAAGCTCTGTTTTACAGGCAAACTAGGAACTGGTTACGAATGTTGGGGTGGGGGAGGGAGGTAAACAAGCTGTTTTACAGTTAAAATAGGACCCGGCTACCAATGTTGGGGGGGGGGGGGGGGGGAGGATCCTCTAAAATGGACAACGTAAATGATTGGCTGGAGTTGACTTTATATCCATGTTGCAGTCATGATTTGCCATTGTGCAGAATTATGTTACCTTCAACACCAATAAATAATGAATAAATAAATAAATAAATAAATAATTGAATAAATGAATGAATGAATGAATGAATGAATGAATGAATGAATGAATGAATGAATGAATGAATGAATGAATGAATGAATGAATGAATGAATAAATTAAAAACCAGTGTAATCTCAGATACTTGTAGAAAATAAGATACAGAAATATATGCTGAAAGTGACCTTGGATATCATTAAAAAAATAATCTGAACTCCATCAGGTAAATATACAATGAAGATGTTAATAATTTTTAATTTGATTTAGGCATTTAGAAGTGAAGGTGCTTACTTTGTTCTTTCTCTGAAGAATACATTTGGCTAATTACTTGCTGTGTTGTGTTTGAAATTTGTTCTTGAAAAGTACAGTACAATTGACATGAACTTGTCATAATCCACGCGTGATGTCCACATTTGTGTTTACAAGGTAATAAAAATCATCAGCAATATTTTAATTAACCCTCTGCATCCTGATGTCAAAATGGCAAAGGTTTCAGCAGCATATATTTCCCATAATACTCTTGGATATTTAACCAAATATACCTTGTTTGACAGAGCTCAGTGAGCTCTGTCAAACAAGGTATAATTGGTTAAATTCATAGTTAAATAAGAGCAAAACACAGTGATCATAGAAAATTCTGTTGCACTACCAGTGTGTTAGAGGTTAATGATGCACTGGGTGCTTCATTAATTACATTTTGATGATTATTCCTATAATTAGAATGTGGAATATTATATTATTGCGTCTGTGGAAACATTGCCCACCTGTGGAAAGTAACCAGTCCATGGCAGTTGCACCATATAATCGTTACTCTTGTATTGTTGGGGTTTTTAGTTGCTTAATTTTTATGTCTCCCCTTCCCAGAAGGGAGACATATTGTTTTAGTGCATATTCTTCTTCTCCTTCTTCTCCTTCTTCTTTTTCTTCTTCTTCTTCTTCTTCTTCTTCTCATACAAACTTTGTCCGGGCCATAACTTTTTTGTCTTTTGACCTACACCTTAGATCCTTGGCATGTGGATGTATCACCATGAGCCGGTGTGCAGTGTACCATAGTGACCTTCATGTGACCTTGACCTTTGACCTGAAGGTCAGATTTATGTGTTTTTTTAAGGGAAACATCACACAAACTTTGTCCTTCTTCTTTTTCTTCTTCTTCTTCTTCTTCTTCTTCTTCTCATACAAACTTTGTCCGGGCCATAACTTTTTTATCTTTTGACCTACACCTTAGATACTTGGCATGTGGATGTATCACCATGAACCGGTGTGCAGTGTACCATAGTGACATTCATGTGACCTTTGACCTGAAGGTCAGATTTATGCACTTTTTTAAGATAAACTGTTGGGACCAGAACTTTTTAGCTCACCTGACTGAAAGTCAGGGTGAGCTTTTCTGATCACTTTTCGTCCGTCGTCCGTCGTCCGGCGTCCGTCGTCCGGCGTGAAGGTGGTGTTTGGGTCTTTTTCTTCCAAACCACTGGCCGCATGTTAATGAAATTTCATGTGAGTAGGGGTTATATAGCGGCATTTTGATTTTTGGGCAAATTAGGTTTCGGCTCATATTGAGCAGAGGGGTGGGGCAAAAATGCTCCAATTCTTAAAAAATCTTCTTCTCAAGAACCAGCAATAGCAGAGACTTGATATTTGGTATGCAGCTTCCTTTTGAGGTGTAGACTCAAGTTTGTTCAAGAGAAGTTCGTAGGTCTATACTTGGCGATGTTATGGGAGGAGCAAAAATTTTGGCCCCACCCCAAATTTCTATTTTTTAAACCGAGAGGCCAATTTGAACCAAATTTTATGTGAGGGCTTATTGGGTCATAAGTACCTAATTTATGCAGAAATTTTTTTTCCTGTAGCCCCGTGGGAACCACAGGAGCTAAAAATAGAAAAAAATTAAAACGCCTATATCTCAAAAACTGCACGGCAGTGAGAATTTTTATTTGGTGTGAAGCTTTCTTGGGACCAACAGAAAGGATTGGTAAAAAAAAATTGCTATCGGTTTTATCATAGGGTACTTTTTCGGGACTCTGAAAAAGTGCTGAGTCAGTATTTTTTAACACAGTAGGCAATGGGAAAAAAATAAAGAATTGTTTTCTTCCAAACCACTGCTCTAAAAGCTTTCATATTTTACATATAACATCTTTGGAACATTGATTCACATATTTGTAGAAATCAAATTCCTCAGTCCATATTTGGGTTCCCTATGGGAACCCAAATGTTCAAATTAGTGCAATATGAGGGATATATTTTAAAAATCTTCTTCTTCGGATCCACAAATCAGAATCTTTTGATATTTGCTATGCATCATCCTTAGGGGGGTGAGATTGATGTTTGTTCAAGCCAAGTCCCTGAGTTCATATTTGGACTCCCTTTGGGAACCCAAATTGTAACTTAGTGCAATACGAGGTATATTCTTTTAAAATCTTCTTCTTCGCATCCACCGGTCAGAATCTTTTGATATTTGGTATACAGTATGCTTAGGGAGGTGAGATTCAAGTTTGTTCAAGTCAAGTCCTTCGGCTCATATTTGGTCTCCCTGTGGGAGCCCAAATTATAACTTAGTTCAATATGAGGAATATTCTTTAAAAAAAATTTTTTTTTCAGATCCACCAGTCAAAATGTTTTGATATTTGATGTACAGCATTCTTAGGGGCTGAGAGTGAAGTTTGGTAAAGCCAAGTACCTGGGTTCATATTTGGGCTCACTGTGGGAGCCCAAATTATACCAAAATTTTTATTTTCCAAACCAAAAAGTCGATTTGAACCAAATTTGATATGAGGGCTTATTGGGTCATAAGTACCTAATTTATGCCGAAAATTGTTTTCCTGTCCCCCACGGGAACTGCAGGAGCTAAAAAAATTTTTTCTTTTTAAATGCCCATATCTCCAGAACTACATGGCACTGAGAATTTTTATATGGTGTGAAGCTTCCTTAGGACCGGAAGAAAAAAATGGTAAAAATTTTATCATAAGGTTCTTTTCTAGGACTAAAAGTGCCGAGTCATCATTTTTTAACAGTGTAGCTAATGGGAATAACGTTGAAGAATCTTCTTCTCCCAAAACACTGCTTCAGAAGCTTTTATTTTTGGGCTCCCTATGGGAGCCCATGTATAACTTAGTTCAGTATGAGAAATATTCTTAAAAAATCTTTTTTTTCTGTTACTCCTGTCAGAATCTTTTGATATTTGATTTTTGATTTTCTTAGAAGTGGCAAATTGAAGTTTGTTCAAGTTCTGCTTTATTGATAAAATTGGGCCCAGTAGTAACCAATTCCTGCATTGAAAGCCCTGTAAAGTGGGCAGTGATAGGCATAAACGATTGACCAAACTTGATATTATAATTACGCCTCTGTAAGATGTAGCCTTAGATGCTGAAAGTGACCTTAAATTCCAATAAATAAATAGATAAATTATTGAGTACCCAATATGGGTATCTAACATATGAACACTCGGGGTTACTAAGTAGAGAAAACACTTTTATGTTGAAAAACTGATAATAACCACAAGGCAGAATCCCTTGCTATTTTGGTGATATGACTCGGCCAGTATCAGGTGAGCGCCCTCAGGCCCCGTGGGGCCTCTTGTTTTGTATTTCGAGTCAGGCTTTTAGATATTTGGCATGTGGATGTATCACCATAAGCTGGTGTGTAGCGTACCATTGTGACCTTCATGTGACATTGACCTTTGATCTGAAGGTCAGATTTGTTCTTTTTTCAAGAAAACTTTGTCCGGACCAAAACTTGTTTGTCTTTTGGGCCAGGCCTTAGATATTTGGCATGTGGATGTATCACCATGACCCGGTGTGTCGCATACCATTGTGACCTTCATGTGACCTTGACCTCAAGGTCAAATTTATGTACTTCAAATAGGGAGTAATTGTCCAGACCAGAATATTTTTGTTTTTTGACCTAGGACTTGGTTATTTGACATGTGGATGTGTCACCATGAGACTGCATGTTGTGACCTTCATGTGACCTTGACCTCAAGGTCAAATTTATGTACTTCAGGTTGGGAGTAATTGTCCAGACCAGAATTTTTTTGTTTTTTGACCTAGGACTTGGTTATTTGACATGTGGATGTGTCACCATGAGACCGCATGTCGTGACCTTCATGTGACCTTGACCTCAAGGTCAAATTTATGTACTTCAAATAGGGAAAATAATTATCCAGACCAGAACTTTTTTGTTTTTTGACATAGGACTTAGATATTTGACATGTGGATGTTTCGCAATTAGTCTGCATGTCACATGTAATCATGACCTTCATGTGACCTTGACCTCAAGATCAAATTCATGTACTTTAAATAGGGAGTAATTGTCCAGACCAGATTTTTTTTTTGGACAAGTGGATGTGTCACCATGAAACCACATGTCCGCTACCTTGATGAACTGCATGTGACCTTGACCTCTGACCTCAAGGTCAAATTTATGTACTTCAAATAGGGAATAAGTGTCCAAATCAGAACTTTTTTGTTTTTTGACCTAGGACTTTGATGATTGGCATGTGGATGTATCATAATGAGACCACATGTTATCATGACCTTCATGTGACCTTGACCTCAAGGTCAAATTTATGTACTTTAAATAGGGAGTAATTCTCCAGACCAGAATTTTTTGTTTTTGACATGTGGATGTGTCACCATGAAACCACATGCCCGCTACCTTGATGAACTGCATGTGACCTTGACCTCTGACCTCAAAAGGAAGGGGAGACATATGTTTTAGTGTGCTAAAACACTTTCTAGTTATATTTAATTTGAGAGTGTGGAATTATTTTGTAAGAGTCATTTGTAACATGAGTGTTTTTTCTCAAAGATATGTTTCCACCAGTAATTTATAATAGACACTCTCCAGTACATTATAGCAAAACAGTTATACAGAAAACATCAAGCTTATGCATAGTGTACAATCACACAAAAGTTGCGGCTTTCTTCATGATGTAATAGAGCCACAACAATAGCTTCAAGTCTCCCCCGTGGGAACTCTGGGAAGTGAAGCAGTGTTGTTTACCTTACCTAATCACTAATGCTTGTTGTTGCCACGATTAGCCATTGTCCAGAAATATGTGATGTTAAACACCAAGAACTAAAGCCTTGATTTGTTAATTTTCAGTTATAACTTTATTCCGGAGTATCAGAACAAAAGGGGGCGCGGTGGCTCAGTTGGTAGAGGTGCAGGCTGCAAGCCGAGAGGTCCTCGGTTCGAATCCCACCTGCGGCAACCACGTTGTGTCCTTGGGCAAGACACTTCACCCCCATTGCCCACGTGGGGGCACGGTGACGCTGTGTACTAAGGCGTACTGCACGTTAATGGTGCACCTGTCTTCAACCAATGCTAACCCTGCTTGTGTGGAGTTGGTATGTTGGGGAGCTGACAGTTGCTCGCCGTTCCTCGGTGGTTCTCTCCGGGTACTCTGGCTTCCTTCACCCGTAAAACAGTCACGGTCATGGTTAGCCATTGTGCAGAAATATGTGACCTTAAACACCAATAAATAAATAATCAGAACAAAATGCAGAATGAGGTTGTTATTATTAATTATAGCCTCATGGGGAAGCGGCGTAATATATCCCTTTCCACAAGATGCATGTTTTATCATTTTGCACTTACACACGGCTTCCTTGCATGTGTAGGTTGTCTCTGGTAGTAGAACTTTTAATGGCAAGGGTTATATACAGAACGTCTTACAACAAAATGTATCATTAGTCAGAATTTTACAAGCCCGAGCCGAGTTTGAGCTCATAGTTCTCGAGATTCAACCTGGAGATCCAGCTCATAGTTCTCGAGATTCAACCCGGAGATCCATTGGCTAAATATTGCTTGTTCTCATTCCTTTTGGAAATGTTATTTATTTATTGGTGTTTAATGGCACTTCTGACAGCCAGAGTCATCTTGTATCAGACAGTTTTACAGGTGGAGGAAGCCCGAGTACTCAGAGAGAGGCACCAAGCAAAGGCGAACACCTGTCAGACTCCCCAACGAACTAACTCCACACAGCCCGGGTTAGCATTGGTTTAACTGATCAGACAGTTTTACAGGTGGAGGAAGCCAGAGTACTCAGAGAGAGGCACCAAGCAAAGGCGAACAGCTGTCAGACTCCCCAACGTACTAACTCCACACAACCTGGGTTAGCCTTGGTTTAACTGGTAGAGTGCTAAACTATTTTTGCCATTAAATCTTGTACACATGTATTTTCCTTGTTACAATTTATGGGAGAGTGCCTATGGGCACTCTCCCATAAATTGTAACAAGGCACACCCTCACAGACTAAATAATACCAGTTCAAAGATAATACAAACCACATCCACTGAATATGAGTCTTCAAGCTGAGGTACCTGCACTTGAGAATAAAGCCCAAATATGGGCTTCCAGCACTCTACCAGTTAAGGCAGGTGCCCCATCGACGTGCAGTACACCTTAGTACACAGCTTCACTGCCCCCCCCCCCCCCCCCCCGCACATATGGGCAATCGGGGTTAAGAAGCGTACCCAAGGACACAGTGCAGTTGCTCCTTACAGGGATCAAACCGTGCACCTTTCAGTCATCCATAACCACTGAGCCACCGTGCTCCTGGAAATCTGTTGTCTAGATTAGATCAACACTCTACACGTGCTTTTGTGATATTCCACTCTCCATGAGATGTCAATATTTTTGGTGGGCAAACAGCAGCAGAGCCGCCGTGGAAAGGTCACTTTCCACGGGTGGGCAATATTTCCATGGACGAAATAATATTAGATTCCAAAAACTAATTATAGGAATTATTATCAAAATCCTTGTGCTTCATTAATTAAAATTTCGCCCCTGATGATCTTTATTACCTGGTAAACGCATGCGTGGACATCACTGCCCATGCGTGGATTATAACAACCAGTCCATGGTGACTATACTGTACTGTCAATATTGATGGAATATTCATCAAAGTCACACACTAAAAAATGTTTTGACAACTGATATGTCTGTTTTCAAGTCAGAGTTTGTTTATAAAAACATTTTTACGGTTTATTTGATACAACTGAGGGTAATCTCCAATAAACTGAAAATTAAAAGTATATATAGAATATACCCATAGTAGCTTGGTGTACCAAATGTTCACCACGAGTGGTGAACATTTGGAACACACAGCAACTTTGGGTATACTTTATTTATACCATGATCGTCAGATTATTTAGAGTCGCTATTATTTTTTCTCGATTTTACCGAGCAGCAGCCGTGCGGCTTTGTTTTTGTTTACATGAGGATCGGTGGGCGGTACTTCCGCTGTCAGTTTTATCACCGAAGCGAAATTGAAAAAGTAAGAGGACCTTTTTCATCGTAACAACACAATAACATACTATTTCGAGTTATCGATGCTTTATTAACACGGGACCATGCATGTTTGTTAAGTTCTGGTGTTTTATGGGGTAAACTCATTTAAAAACGTAATAAATAATTGCCACTTTCATTTCACTCTTCGCGAGGCGTCGTGCGATATATTTAGACAAGTTCGCATATTCAGGTCGATGTCACTAAAGGTCAACTTGGATGTAGTTCCACTGTAGGTGTAAATTTTAACTACCGAAATCCCATTGCTGACGTGTTCACCACGGTTGGCGTGTAAAGCTAAAAGGTATGTCCTAAACTTTTCGTATATAGTAGAAAAGGTAATCATGGTATAAAATGGATTAACCCTTTACCCAACGAATCGCGCGCATCCGCCCGCGTAATATGCAAATTTAGCAGCTGAAAAAATATTATTTTTCGAAAAATTTCAACAAAACCATATCATGTGACCCCTCTTTGGAACGAGCTCGTCGAGCTCGTTCCAAAGAGGGGTCACATGATATGGTTTTGTTGAAATTTTTTGAAAAAATTTAAAAAATGATATTTAAAATAATAAATTTTGAAATCGTCTGCGTTGGGTAAAGGGTTAAGCCACTTTTTCTGGCTGTTGGCACTTCAATAGCTTCAAAAGTGTAGGGACACTGACCCCATGCACTGGGACAGTTGATCACATGGCATAATTTGTTATATGTATATACTGGGTTTATATATTTTTATATTTATTTTTCTCAGTTGTTCACATTTAATTATTTCATTGATTTTTTAATATCATGTTTTTTTTTATATCAATCATGTCATTGATTATTCAAAAACTCATGTAGCTACCAGTCAAATATAACATGACTGTTAAATATGTTTTTGTCTTTTTTCTGTTATGTATAGAAGAGCGTTAGAGATGTAGAATATGTGGTACGTGTATTACCACAAATATCACATGTCAAATTGAGTTTACACGCTAATATCAAATGGACAATAAGCCACTGAATTGAACAAAAAATATCGACTCAAATTTTGCTTGTATGTGAAAGTGCATGTACAAAAACACTTCGCAAATTGCAAGACATCAAAAGCAACGTGACATTACTTAAGTCTGTAATTAAAAAAGGGGGCGCGATGGCATTGCGATAACCGGTTCTCATCAGATCACCGAAGTTAAGCAACGTCGAGCCCGGTTAGTCCTTGGATGGGTGACCATCTGAGCGATCGATTGGGACTCCCGCATTGTGTCCTTGGGCAAGGCACTTAACACCAATTGTCCACACGGGGGCACGATGACGCCGTGTGCTAAGGTGTACTGCACGTCGATGGTGCGCATGTTTTCAACCAATCTAACCCTGCCTGTGCTGCAGTGCGAAGTTACGATTTTGGGGAGCTGGCAGCTGCTCGTCGTTGCTCGATGGTTCTATCCGGGTACTCAGGCTTACTCGTTTCGGCGATAAAATTGACAGCAGAAGTACCGCCCACCGTTGCTCTTCTTCTTTTTCCAAATATTGAACTGGAGTCGCGAGCGACTGTTGTAAATCCAGCGGGCCCTGCTCATTCCAGGCACACACAGCCGTCGGCCCTTGTAGTTACAATTAAACCAAAGTATGTACAGGTTAAAACTATGTACAGGCCCAGTAGTTTAAAGCATAGACACAGGCAGCGTTTCAACCAATTGATCCTCCAAAATAAAATATAGACACAGGCAGTGTTTCAACCAGATGATCCTCCAAAATAAAGCATAGACATAGACACAGGCAGTGTTTCAACCAGTTATCCCCAAAATAAAGCATATACACAGGTAGTGTTTCAACCAGCTCATCCTCAAAAATAAAGCATAGACACAGTGTTTCAACCAGTTCATCTCCCCCAAAATAAAGCATAGACACAGGCAGTGTACCAACCAGTTCATCTCCCAAAATAAAGCATAGACACAGGCAGTGTTTCATCCAGTTCATCTCCCCCAAAATAAAGCATAGACACAGGCAGTGTATCAACCAGTTCATCTCCCCCAAAATAAAGCATAGGCACAGGCAGTGTATCAACCAATTCATCCCCAAAAATAAAGCAGAGACACAGGCAGTGTTTCAACTAGTTCATCTCCCCCAAAATAAAGCATAGACACAGGCAGTGTATCAACCAGTTCATCTCCCAAAATAATGCATAGACACAGGCAGTGTTTCATCCAGTTCATCTCCCCCAAAATAAAGCATAGACACAGGCAGTGTTTCATCCAGTTCATCTCCTCCAAAATAAAGCATAGACACAGGCAGTGTATCAACCAATTCATCCCCAAAAATAAAGCATAGACACAGGCAGTGTTTCAACCAATTCATCTCCCCCAAAATAAAGCATAGACACCAGCAGTGTATCAACCAGTTCATCTCCCAAAATGAAGCATAGACACAGGCAGTGTTTCATCCAGTTCATCACCCCCAAAATAAAGCATAGACACAGGCAGTGTTTCAACCAATTCATCCCCCAAAATAAAGCATAGACACAGGCAGTGTATCAACCAGTTCATCTCCCCAAAATAAAGCATAGACACAGGCAGTGTAGCAACCAATTCATCCCCCAAAATAAAGCATAGACACAGGCAGTGTTTCAACCAATTCATCCCCCAAAATAAAGCATAGACACAAGCAGTGTTTCAACCAGTTCATCTCCCCCAAAATAAAGCATAGACACAGGCAGTGTATCAACCAATTCATCCCACAAAATAAAGCATAGACACAGGCAGTGTTTCAACCAATTCATCCCCCAAAATAAAGCATAGACACAAGCAGTGTTTCAACCAGTTCATCTCCCCCAAAATAAAGCATAGACACAGGCAGTGTATCAACCAATTCATCCCCCAAAATAAAGCATAGACACAGGCAGTGTTTCAACCAATTCATCCCCCAAAATAAAGCGTAGACACAGGCAGTGCTTCAACCAGTTCATCTCCCCCAAAATAAAGCATAGACACAGGCAGTGTATCAACCAATTCATCCCCCAAAATAAAGCATAGACACAGGCAGTGTTTCAGCCAATTTATCCCCCAAAATAAAGCATAGACACAGGCAGTGTTTCAACCAGTTGATCCTCCAAGATAAAGCATAGACACAGGCAGTGTTTCATCCAGTTGTTCTTCCAAAAGTAAAGCATAGACACGGGTAATGTTTCAGCCAGTTCATCCCCAAATATAAAGCATAGACACAGGCAGTGTTTCAACCAGTTCCCCCCAAAACAAAAAAAAAACCCGCAAAAATACAGGCAGTGTTTCAACCAGTTGGTCTCAAAATACAGCATAGACACAGACAATGGCTCAACCAGTTGATCCTCCAAAACAAAGTATAGACACAAGCAGTGTTTCAACCAGTTGTTCTCCCCAAAAATAACGCATAGATGCAGGTAGTGTTTCAACCATTTCATACCTCAAAATGAAGCATCGGCACCACAGGCAGTGTCTCAACCAGTTAATCCCCAAAATAAAGCAAAAACACAGGAAGTGTTTCAACCAGTTGGTCCCTCAAAATAACACATTGGCATAGGCAGTGTTTCAACCAGTTGATCCTCCTAAATAAAGCGTAGACACAGGCAGTGTTCAACTATTTCACCCCCCTCCCAAAAAAGAAAACAAAAACACAGACAGTGTTTCAACCAGTTGGTCTCTCAAAATAAAGCATAGACACAGGCAATATTTCAGCCGGTTTATTTGATCCTCCAAAACCAAGCATAGACACAGGCAGTGTTTCAACCAGTTGTTCTCCCCAAAATAAAGCATAGATGCAGGCAGTGTTTGAACCAGGTTAATCCCCAAAATAAAGCATAGGTACAGGCAGTGTTTCAACCAGTTAATCCCCAACTGCAAAAACACAGGCAGTGTTTTAATCAGTTGGTCCCTTAAAATAAAGCATAGACACAGGCAGTGTTTCAACCAGTTGATCCTTCAAAATAGAGCAGACACAGGTAGTGTTTCAAGCAGTTGATCCTCCAAAATAAGGAGACACAGGCAGTGTTTCAACCCGTTGATCCTCCAAAATAAAACATAGACACAGGCAGTGTTTCAACCAGGTGATCCTCCAAAACAAAGCATAGACACAAGTAATATTTCAACCAGCTCATCCCCAAAAATAAAGCATAGACATGGGCAGTGTTTCAACCATTTCACTCCCCAAAAGGAAACAAAAACACAGACAGTGTTTCAATCAGTTGGTCTCTCAAAATAAAGCACAGACACAGGCAATGTTTCAATCAGTTGATCCTCCAAAACATACACACAGACAGTGTTTCAAGCAACTTGTTCCCCCGAAAATAAAGCATAGACGTAGGTAAAGTTTCACTCAGTTAATCCTCAAAATAAACCATTGACACAGACAGTGTTTCAACCAGTTCATCTCCCGAAATAAACCAGACACAGTCAGTGTTTCAACAAGTTGATCCCCAAAAATAAACCATAGACGCAGGAAGTGTTTCAACCAGTTGAATTCCCAAAATAAACCATAGGCTTAAGCAGTGTTTAAACCAGTTCATCCCCCAAAATGAAGCATGGACACATGCAATGTTTCATCCAGTTGATCTCGCAAAATATAGCAGATACAGGCAGTGTTTTAACCAGAACCAGTTAATCTTCTAAATAAAGCATAGACACAGGCAGTGTATCAACCAGTTAATCCCCAAAATAAAGCCTGTACATAGGCAGTGTTTCAACCAGTTGATCCCCCAAAATAAAGCATGGGCACGGGCAGTGTTGGCTTGACCCCCCCCCCAATCTATTGGCTTAAACCATGCTTACGCTCCTCCCATTTCATTACAGACTTCTAATTATTTATTTATTTATTCATTTATTTTGTTCATTGACACTTTCAACAGCCAGGGTCGTATTGTGCCGGACAGTTTTATGAGTGGAGAAAGCCAGGGTACCTGGAGAGAACCACCGAGCAGCGCCGTGTTACTGCCAGACTCTAAATTACTAATCCCACACAAGCTGTGTAGGTTGAAGGCATGTTCACACACCAGTCTTACATGTTCATTTTTCTCGACTTTTAAAGGCCATAATGAAGACCAATCAAATTAAGGAATCTCTCCCCCCCCCCCCCCCCCCTCTCTGTCTCTCAACTATGTCTGGAAAAGTCTTTGGGACACATGCCTCCCCGGTTCCTATGCCCTTACCCATGTAGTTATTTGATTGTGTTGAAATGTCGAGGGTTCGATCCTATGAGTGTCGCGGCCTATTTGTTGTGTTGGAAATGTCGATGGCACTATCCTGTGAGTGTCGCAGCCTTTTTGGCATTGTGTTGGAAAAGGTTGATGGTTTGATCCAGTGAATGTCACGGCCTATTTGTTATCGTGTTGGAAAGGTAGACGGTTCGATCCTGTGAATGTCACGGCCTGTGTGTTAACGTGTTGGAAAGGTCGACGGTTTGGTCCTTGGAGTGTCACGACCTATTTGTTATCGTTTTAGAAAGGTTGACGGTTCGATCACATGAGTGCCGCGGCCTCTTTGGCATCGTGATGGAAAGCTCGAGGGTTCGATACTGGGAGTGTTGCGGCCTCTTTGTTTTCATGTTGGAAAGGTCGACGGTTTGATACCGGCCTATTTGTTATCGTGTTAGAAATGTCGATGGATCGACCCTGGGAGTGTCGCTGCCTGTTTGTTACTGTATTGGAAACGTCGACGGTTTGATCCTGGTAGTGTTGCGGCCTATTTGATATTGTGTTGGAAATGTTGAAGGTTCGATCCCAGGAATATCGTGGCTTATGTTTTGTTTAACTGGTAGAGTGCTGAATTATTTTTGGTCATCAAAATTTGTTCACATATCTTTGCCTTGTTACAATTTATGGGAGAGTGCCTATAAATTGAAACAAGGCAAATCCTAACAGACTAAATAACTAAACTTCAAAGGTGATATGTAGAACATCCACTGAATATGAAGCCTTAAAGTTGCGGTACCGACACTTCAGAATAAAGCCCAAATATGGGCTTCCAGCACTCTACCAGTTAAAAGGTCAACAGTTCAGTCCTGGGAGTATCGTGGCCTATTTTCCCCGCTGGAACCCCGGAAAGTGAAGCAGTGCCTGTTCACTGCGGTAAACGGCTCTGTTTTTCTGGTAAAATAGGACCCAGTCACCAGTGCTTGGGAGGTGCAAACCCTCTCTAAAATGGGCAACGTGGCTTATTAACGCTCACCCCTGGTTTTGAGTTCATACTCATGTTGTGGTCATGATTAGCCATTGTGCAAAAATATGTGACCTCAAACACCAATAAATAAATTAATAATAATCGCGGTCTTTTTGGTATGGTGTTGGAATTATCTATGGTTCGATCCTGGAAATGTCGCGGACTATTTGTTATAGTGTTAGAAACGTTGACGGTTCGATCCCGAGAGTGTCACGGTCTATTTGTTAACGTGTTGGAAAGACCGATGGTTCGATATTTGGAGTTTCGCGGTCCATTTGTTATTGTGTTGGAAAGATCGATGGTTCGATCCCCAGATTGTCGTCGCCTATTTGGTATTGTGTTGGAAAGGTCCAGTCTTCGATCCCGGGAGTGTCGTGGCCTATTTGTTATGTTGGAAAGGTCGACAGTTCGATCCAGGGAGGGGCGTGGCCTATTTGTTATCGTGTTGGAAAGATCAGTGAATCGATCCCTGGAGTGTCGTGACCCATTTGGTACTGTGTTGGAAAGGTCGAGGCTTCGATCCAGGGAGTGTCGCGGCCTATTTGTTATTGTGTTGGAAATGCCGATCCTGGAAGTGTCTCTCCCTATTTCTTACAGTGTTGGAAAGGTCGACGGTTCGATTCTGGGAGTGTCACGGCCTATTTGTCACCATGTTGGAAAGGTCGACAATTTGATCCCGGGGGTAAAGCGGCCTATTTGTTACCGTGTTGGAAAGGTCGATGGTTGGATCATGGGAGTGTCGCTCCCTTTTTGTTGAAAAAGTCGACGGTTCAATTCTGGGAGAGTCGCGGTCTATTTGGTATTGTGTTGGAAATGTCGACGGTTTGATCCTGTGAATGTCGCGGTTTATTTGTTATCAAGTTGGAAAGATCTAGGTTTGATCCCAGGAGTGTCGCGGCCTATTTGACATCGTGGTGGAAAGGTCGACGGGTCATCCTGGCCTATTTGTTATGCTGGAAAGGTCGACAGTTCAATCCCGATAGTATCGCGACCTATCTGCTATCGTGTTCGAAGGTCGATGGTTTGATCCTGAGCGTGTCGCTGCCTATTTGTTATCGTGTTGGAAAGGTCGACACTTCGGTCCTGGGAGTATCGCTGCCTATTTGTTATCATGTAGGAAAGGTCGACAGTTCGACCTAGGGAGTGTCGGGCCCTATTTGTTATCGTGTTGGAAAGCTTGACGCTTCGATCCTTGGAGTAAACTGACCTATTTGTTTTCGTGTTGAAATGTCGATGGTTTGATCCTGGGAGTGCCGTGACCTATTTGTTATCGTGTTGGAAAGGTCAACGATTCAATCCAGGGAGTGTCGTGATCTATTTGTTATAGTGTTAGAAAGGTCGATGGTTCGATCATGGCAGTATCTCGACCTATTTGTTATCGTGTTGGAAATCCCGGGCCTATTGGTTACGTTGGACAGGTTGACGCTTCTTTGACCCTGGGAGTATCGCAGCCTATTTGTTATCGTGTTGGAAAGGTCTACAGTTCAATCCTGGGAGTGTCACGGCCTATTTGTTGTGTTGGTAAGGTCTACAGTTCAATCCTGGGAGTGTCACGGCCTATTTGTTGTGTTGGAAAGGTCTACAGTTCAATCCTGGGAGTGTCACGGCCTATTTGTTGTGTTGGAAAGGTCTACAGTTCAATCCTGGGAGTGTCACGGCCTATTTGTTGTGTTGGAAAGGTCTACAGTTCAATCCTGGGAGTGTCACGGCCTATTTGTTGTGTTGGAAAGGTCTACAGTTCAATCCTGGGAGTGTCACGGCCTATTTGTTATCGTGATGGAAAGGTCTACAGTTCAGTCCTGGGAGTGTCACGGCCTATTTGTTGTGTTGGAAAGGTCTACAGTTCAGTCCTGGGAGTGTCACGGCCTATTTGTTGTGTTGGAAAGGTCTACAGTTCAATCCTGGGAGTGTCACGGCCTATTTGTTGTGTTGGAAAGGTCTACAGTTCAATCCTGGGAGTGTCACGGCCTATGTGTTGTGTTGGAAAGGTCTACAGTTCAATCCTGGGAATGTCACGGCCTATTTGTTGTGTTGGAAAGGTCTACAGTTCAATCCTGGGAGTGTCACGGCCTATTTGTTGTGTTGGAAAGGTCTACAGTTCAATCCTGGGAGTGTCACGGCCTATTTGTTGTGTTGGAAAGGTCTACAGTTCAATCCTGGGAGTGTCACGGCCTATTTGTTGTGTTGGAAAGGTCTACAGTTCAATCCTGGGAGTGTCACGGCCTATTTGTTGTGTTGGAAAGGTCTATAGTTCAATCCTGGGAGTGTCACGGCCTATTTGTTGTGTTGGAAAGGTCTACAGTTCAATCCTGGGAGTGTCACGGCCTATTTGTTGTGTTGGAAAGGTCTACAGTTCAATCCTGGGAGTGTCACGGCCTATTTGTTGTGTTGGAAAGGTCTACAGTTCAATCCTGGGAGTGTCACGGCTTATTTGTTGTGTTGGAAAGGTCAACGGTTCAGTCCTGGGAGTGTCACGGCCTATTTGTTGTGTTGGAAAGGTCTACAGTTCAATCCTGGGAGTGTCAAGGCCTATTTGTTGTGTTGGAAAGGTCTATAGTTCAATCCTGGGAGTGTCACGGCCTATTTGTTGTGTTGGAAAGGTCTACAGTTCAATCCTGGGAGTGTCCCGGCCTATTTGTTGTGTTGGAAAGGTCTACAGTTCAATCCTGGGAGTGTCACGGCCTATTTGTTGTGTTGGAAAGGTCTACAGTTCAATCCTGGGAGTGTCACGGCCTATTTGTTGTGTTGGAAAGGTCTACAGTTCAATCCTGGGAGTGTCAAGGCCTATTTGTTGTGTTGGAAAGGTCTATAGTTCAATCCTGGGAGTGTCACGGCCTATTTGTTGTGTTGGAAAGGTCTACAGTTCAATCCTGGGAGTGTCACGGCCTATTTGTTGTGTTGGAAAGGTCTACAGTTCAATCCTGGGAGTGTCACGGCCTATTTGTTGTGTTGGAAAGGTCTACAGTTCAATCCTGGGAGTGTCACGGCCTATTTGTTGTGTTGGAAAGGTCTACAGTTCAATCCTGGGAGTGTCACGGCCTATTTGTTGTGTTGGAAAGGTCTACAGTTCAATCCTGGGAGTGTCACGGCCTATGTGTTGTATTGGAAAGGTCTACAGTTCAATCCTGGGAGTGTCACGGCCTATTTGTTGTGTTGGAAAGGTCTACAGTTCAATCCTGGGAGTGTCACGGCCTATTTGTTGTGTTGGAAAGGTCTACAGTTCAATCCTGGGAGTGTCACGGCCTATTTGTTGTGTTGGGAAGGTCTACAGTTCAATCCTGGGAGTGTCACGGCCTATTTGTTGTGTTGGAAAGGTCTACAGTTCAATCCTGGGAGTGTCACGGCCTATTTGTTGTGTTGGAAAGGCCTACAGTTCAATCCTGGGAGTGTCACGGCCTATTTGTTGTGTTGGAAAGGTCAACGGTTCAGTCCTGGGAGTGTCACGGCCTATTTGTTGTGTTGGAAAGGTCTACAGTTCAATCCTGGGAGTGTCACGGCCTATTTGTTGTGTTGGAAAGGTCTATAGTTCAATCCTGGGAGTGTCACGGCCTATTTGTTGTGTTGGAAAGGTCTACAGTTCAATCCTGGGAGTGTCACGGCCTATTTGTTGTGTTGGAAAGGTCTACAGTTCAATCCTGGGAGTGTCACGGCCTATTTGTTGTGTTGGAAAGGTCTACAGTTCAATCCTGGAAGTGTCACGGCCTATTTGTTGTGTTGGAAAGGTCTACAGTTCAATCCTGGGAGTGTCACGGCCTATTTGTTGTGTTGGAAAGGTCTACAGTTCAGTCCTGGGAGTGTCACGGCCTATTTGTTGTGTTGGAAAGGTCCACAGTTCAATCCTGGGAGTGTCAAGGCCTATTTGTTATCGTGTTGGAAAGGTCTACAGTTCAGTCCTGGGAGTGTCACGGCCTATTTGTTGTGTTGGAAAGGTCTACAGTTCAGTCCTGGGAGTGTCACGGCCTATTTGTTGTGTTGGAAAGGTCTACAGTTCAGTCCTGGGAGTGTCACGGCCTATTTGTTGTGTTGGAAAGGTCTACAGTTCAATCCTGGGAGTGTCACGGCATATTTGTTGTGTTGGAAAGGTCTACAGTTCAATCCTGGGAGTGTCACGGCCTATTTGTTGTGTTGGAAAGGTCTACAGTTCAATCCTGGGAGTGTCACGGCCTATTTGTTGTGTTGGAAAGGTCTACAGTTCAATCCTGGGAGTGTCACGGCCTATTTGTTGTGTTGGAAAGGTCTACAGTTCAATCCTGGGAGTGTCACGGCCTATGTGTTGTATTGGAAAGGTCTACAGTTCAATCCTGGGAGTGTCACGGCCTATTTGTTGTGTTGGAAAGGTCTACAGTTCAATCCTGGGAGTGTCACGGCCTATTTGTTGTGTTGGAAAGGTCTACAGTTCAATCCTGGGAGAGTCACGGCCTATTTGTTGTGTTGGGAAGGTCTACAGTTCAATCCTGGGAGTGTCACGGCCTATTTGTTGTGTTGGAAAGGTCTACAGTTCAATCCTGGGAGTGTCACGGCCTATTTGTTGTGTTGGAAAGGTCTACAGTTCAATCCTGGGAGTGTCACGGCCTATTTGTTGTGTTGGAAAGGTCAACGGTTCAGTCCTGGGAGTGTCACGGCCTATTTGTTGTGTTGGAAAGGTCTACAGTTCAATCCTGGGAGTGTCACGGCCTATTTGTTGTGTTGGAAAGGTCTATAGTTCAATCCTGGGAGTGTCACGGCCTATTTGTTGTGTTGGAAAGGTCTACAGTTCAATCCTGGGAGTGTCACGGCCTATTTGTTGTGTTGGAAAGGTCTACAGTTCAATCCTGGGAGTGTCACGGCCTATTTGTTGTGTTGGAAAGGTCTACAGTTCAATCCTGGAAGTGTCACGGCCTATTTGTTGTGTTGGAAAGGTCTACAGTTCAATCCTGGGAGTGTCACGGCCTATTTGTTGTGTTGGAAAGGTCTACAGTTCAGTCCTGGGAGTGTCACGGCCTATTTGTTGTGTTGGAAAGGTCCACAGTTCAATCCTGGGAGTGTCAAGGCCTATTTGTTATCGTGTTGGAAAGGTCTACAGTTCAGTCCTGGGAGTGTCACGGCCTATTTGTTGTGTTGGAAGGGTCTACAGTTCAGTCCTGGGAGTGTCACGGCCTATTTGTTGTGTTGGAAAGGTCTACAGTTCAGTCCTGGGAGTGTCACGGCCTATTTGTTGTGTTGGAAAGGTCTACAGTTCAATCCTGGGAGTGTCACGGCATATTTGTTGTGTTGGAAAGGTCTACAGTTCAGTCCTGGGAGTGTCACGGCCTATTTGTTGTGTTGGAAAGGTCTACCGTTCAGTCCTGGGAGTGTCACGGCCTATTTGTTGTGTTGGAAAGGTCTACAGTTCAATCCTGGGAGTGTCACGGCCTATTTGTTGTGTTGGAAAGGTCTACAGTTCAGTCCTGGGAGTGTCACGGCCTATTTGTTGTGTTGGAAAGGTCTACAGTTCAATCCTGGGAGTGTCACGGCCTATGTGTTGTGTTGGAAAGGTCTACAGTTCAATCCTGGGAGTGTCACGGCCGGCCTATTTGTTGTGTTGGAAAGGTCTACAGTTCAATCCTGGGAGTGTCACGGCCTATTTGTTGTGTTGGAAAGGTCTACAGTTCAATCCTGGGAGTGTCACGGCCTATTTGTTGTGTTGGAAAGGTCCACAGTTCAATCCTGGGAGTGTCACGGCCTATTTGTTATCGTGTTGGAAAGGTCTACAGTTCAGTCCTGGGAGTGTCACGGCCTATTTGTTGTGTTGAAAAGGTCTACAGTTCAATCCTGGGAGTGTCACGGCCTATTTGTTGTGTTGGAAAGGTCTACAGTTCAATCCTGGGAGTGTCACGGCCTATTTGTTGTGTTGGAAAGGTCTACAGTTCAGTCCTGGGAGTGTCACGGCCTATTTGTTGTGTTGGAAAGGTCTACAGTTCAATCCTGGGAGTGTCACGGCCTATTTGTTATCGTGTTGGAAAGGTCTACAGTTCAGTCCTGGGAGTGTCGCGGCCTATTTGTTGTGTTGGAAAGGTCTACAGTTCAATCCTGGGAGTGTCACGGCCTATTTGTTGTGTTGGAAAGGTCTACAGTTCAATCCTGGGAGTGTCGCGGCCTATTTGTTGTGTTGGAAAGGTCTACAGTTCAATCCTGGGAGTGTCACGGCCTATTTGTTGTGTTGGAAAGGTCTACAGTTCAATCCTGGGAGTGTCACGGCCTATTTGTTGTGTTGGAAAGGTCTACAGTTCAATCCTGGGAGTGTCACGGCCTATTTGTTATCGTGTTGGAAAGGTCTACAGTTCAATCCTGGGAGTGTCACGGCCTATTTGTTGTGTTGGAAAGGTCTACAGTTCAATCCTGGGAGTGTCACGGCCTATTTGTTGTGTTGGAAAGGTCTATAGTTCAATCCTGGGAGTGTCACGGCCTATTTGTTGTGTTGGAAAGGTCTACAGTTCAATCCTGGGAGTGTCACGGCCTATTTGTTGTGTTGGAAAGGTCTACAGTTCAATCCTGGGAGTGTCACGGCCTATTTGTTGTGTTGGAAAGGTCTACAGTTCAGTCCTGGGAGTGTCACGGCCTGTTTGTTGTGTTGGAAAGGTCTACAGTTCAATCCTGGGAGTGTCACGGCCTATTTGTTATCGTGTTGGAAAGGTCTACAGTTCAATCCTGGGAGTGTCACGGCCTATTTGTTGTGTTGGAAAGGTCTACAGTTCAATCCTGGGAGTGTCACGGCCTATTTGTTGTGTTGGAAAGGTCTATAGTTCAATCCTGGGAGTGTCACGGCCTATTTGTTGTGTTGGAAAGGTCTACAGTTCAATCCTGGGAGTGTCACGGCCTATTTGTTGTGTTGGAAAGGTCTACAGTTCAATCCTGGGAGTGTCACGGCCTATTTGTTGTGTTGGAAAGGTCTACAGTTCAGTCCTGGGAGTGTCACGGCCTGTTTGTTGTGTTGGAAAGGTCTACAGTTCAATCCTGGGAGTGTCACGGCCTATTTGTTATCGTGTTGGAAAGGTCTACAGTTCAGTCCTGGGAGTGTCACGGCCTATTTGTTATCGTGTTGGAAAGGTCTACAGTTCAATCCTGGGAGTTTCACGGCCTATTTGTTGTGTTGGAAAGGTCTACAGTTCAATCCTGGGAGTGTCACGGCCTATTTGTTGTGTTGGAAAGGTCTACAGTTCAATCCTAGGAGTGTCACGGCCTATTTGTTGTGTTGGAAAGGTCTACAGTTCAATCCTGGGAGTGTCACGGCCTATTTGTTGTGTTGGAAAGGTCAACGCTTCAATCCTGGGAGTGTCACGGCCTATTTGTTGTGTTGGAAAGGTCTACAGTTCAATCCTGGGAGTGTCACGGCCTATTTGTTGTGTTGGAAAGGTCTACAGTTCAATCCTGGGAGTGTCACGGCCTATTTGTTGTGTTGGAAAGGTCTACAGTTCAATCCTGGGAGTGTCACGGCCTATTTGTTGTGTTGGAAAGGTCTACAGTTCAATCCTGGGAGTGTCACGGCCTATTTGTTGTGTTGGAAAGGTCTACAGTTCAATCCTGGGAGTGTCACGGCCTATTTGTTATGTAGGAAAGGTCGATATTCGATCCTTACCTGCTTCATCTGAATTTTGTCCTCAAGCATGACACTTAATTCCTGTTGCCCTCGTGAGATCACTGTGTCGCTGTGTCCTGTGACAAAGAATAGGTCATCGGTATATTTTCCCTCCACGAAAAATGCTAACGCAGCTAGATCGACGTGCACAGAAGACTGTCCCGAAACGGAGATTTCTGTGTATAACAATGTTTCTGGGCACGATCGCTTGAAACAAACAGATGGCCTATTTGTTATCGTGTTGGAAATATAGACGGTTCGATGTAGGGAGTGTCGGGGCCCATTTGTGACCGTGTTGGAAAGGTTGACGCTTCGATCCTAGGAGTATCGCAGCCTATTTGTTATCATGTTGGAAAGGTCGATGGTTCAATCCCGGCCTATTTGTTATCGTGTTGGAATTAGGTT
Organism: Pictodentalium vernedei; assembly: GCA_031216915.1. Lineage (NCBI taxonomy): Eukaryota > Metazoa > Mollusca > Scaphopoda > Dentaliida > Dentaliidae > Pictodentalium > Pictodentalium vernedei. The sequence goes on from CM062292.1 coordinate 10,261,606, forward strand.
CGATGGTTCTATCCTGGGAGTGTCGCGGCCTATTTGTTATCCTGTAGGAAAGGTAGACAGTTCGATTCTAGAAGTTTTGGGGGCCTAATTGGTCGATGGTTCGATCCCGGCCTATTTCTTATAGTGTTGGAAAGGTCGATGGTTCGATCCCGGCCTATTTGTTATAGTGTTGGAAAGGTCGATGGTTCGATCCCGGCCTATTTGTTATAGTGTTGGAAAGGTCGATGGTTCGATCCTGGCCTATTTGTTATAGTGTTGGAAAGGTCGACGGTTCGATCCTGGGAGTGTCGCGAATTATTTGTTATCATGTAGGAAAGGTCGATGTTCATCTGAGTTTTGTTCTTAACCCTTTACACAACGTAACGGCCAAAATCGGCCAGCGCTATTCTCAAAAATCGCCAATTAATTTTCATTATTTTTTCATTTTTTTGTCTCAAAAACATAGGTTATGACCCCTCGTTGGAACGAGCTCGTCGAGCTCGTTCCAACGAGGGGTCATAACCTATGTTTTTGAGACAAAAAATGAAAAAAATTAGTTATTCAAGAATTTTTTTTGCAAGTGTCGTCTGCTTTTCATGTTAGGTAAAGGGTTAAGCATGGCACTTAAAAATACTAACGCAGCTGGATTCACATGTTGACACAGAAGACGGTCCCGAAACTGGAGATTTCTGCGTGTAACCATATTTCTGAGCAAGATCAATTGAAACAAACAGATGTCATTGGATTGGAAAAGTTGCACGATGGAGTAAGAATAAAAAAATCAGTTCCCCTCTCAGATACTGCAGAATCTGATGAGCTTGTGAAATTAGAAGATTGCCTCTCGCAGTGTATTTCTGGGTTAGCTCAGAAATCCCAAACTACCTCCATATCATATCATTGAACAGAATGTTGAATCTAATTGCAACAACAGGCCACGTCAATTACTGGCAGTCGATTGTACCACCAAATGATGCTTGAGTTGCTTGAAAATGCTACCAAAATTTAAACAACAACCTTCTCATGAGTCAGTGGATACATCGAATTGACATTTGGTACTGAGCTTTGCACAGTGGCACTGTGTGCTAAAGTGTACTGCACGTCGATGGAGATTGGAGCACCTGTCTTCAACCAATGCTACACCCTGCTTGTGTGTAGTTAGTACACTTGGGAATCTGATACTTGTTCGCCGTTGCTCGGTGGTTCTTTTCGGGTACTCCGGCTTCCTCCACCCATAAAACTGTTCGACACGAGGTAACCATGGCTGTCGAAAGTGTCGTTAAACTCCAATAAATAAATAGTACCGAACTTCCTTTTGAAGTGTAGAATCAAATTTGTTCAAACGAAGTTCGTGGAGCCTTATTTGCCTTTGTAATGGGTGATGGAAGGGGCAATATTTTTGATCTCGTCCAAATTTCTATTTTCTGAACCAATGAGCCGATTTGAATCAAATTTGGAATGTAGTATTATTGAGTCATAAGTACTTGATTCATGCAAAAGAAAAAAAAACATATCCCCGTGGGAACCCCAGGAGTTAAAAAGACCAATAAGAGTGGAATGAAGGACGCAATCTCCTTGTTTGTAACTGGTAATTATCTCCATCCGTGTTTTTCTACCAAGATTGCTGATCTGAAAAATTATCCGTCAAACTCTTATTGTCCCACCTCGCTCTGTATCCACGACACTTAGTATTGAACCCACACACAGAGAAAAATACCAGATGAACCAAGGATTATCTAAACATTTAACTAGCAATTTTATTTATTTAATAATAATAATAATAATAATAATAATAATAATAATAATATTAATAATAATAATAATAATAATAATAATAATAATAAAAACTCTGGCTATCCGCTGATTTGCGCGGTTCTCATATGAGAAGGTCTTCATTATCCCTGGACTCCGCAATTGTTCCTCCCTGACCCTTCTTTCCTCCCAGCACACAGAAACGAACTGTTAAATGCTAGCTATCCTGTATTTCTATTTTCCCAATTTCATCTATCAGCATACGAACTCTCTGGTTTGTATTACCCATGCACTAACCACGTTTCCTCCGTTCCCTCATCCCATTTCCTCATTATCCTCCCAGTGAATGGTGTTCTGTCATTTTTGTGACACTCTTCAGAGAAAGTGTTCCAGGGTCTCAATTAATCTCAAATTACACATTTGCCCACACATCCCTTATGTATGTGGGGACGTGACAACCGTTACTTATTCTCAGTTCCTTATTCGACATTCGTTATCAACCGATAAATCGGTTGATGACGAATGTGGAATAAGAAACTGGGAATAAGTAACGGTTGTCATGTCAGTTATATTTGTAAAATTATATTATCAATGATCCTCTTGTTGAGTCACTTGGGGGTGCGGTGGCTCAGTAGGTAGAGGTGAGGCTGCAAGCCGAGAGGTCCTCGGTTCGAATCCCACCTGCGGCAACTGCGTTGTATCCTTGGGCAAAACACTTCACCCCCATTGCCCACGCGGGGGCACGGTGACGTTGTGTACTAAGTCGTAGTGCACGTCGATGGTGCACTGTCTTTTGGGGAGCTGACAGTTGCTCGCCGTGGCTCGGTGGTTCTCTCCGGGTACTCCGGCTTCCTCCACCCGTAAAACTGTCGAGGTCATGGTTAGCCATTGTGCAGAAATATGTGACATTAAACACCAGTAAACAAATAAATAAATTGTTGAATCACTTGTTTTGTTATTTGTGCTGTCTTCTCACGGTCTCATTACTTTACCTTTCGGCAAAAAATACCCCTAGTTGAAGGAGTTAAAAGCGCGTGAGTAGCGGAAACACCTCGGAATAATCCGATAATAATAGAGAGCGGAAACACAAAACATACGAAACACTGAATCAACCAAAGCAGTAACAGCTTTAACCAAGAACAAAAACCCAAAATCATGTACCATTTGGTAAAAAGAAACATATGTGATATATCGATTATATACCGGTGTGGAGGTCATGATTAGCCATTGTGTAGCTGTATTGGACCTTAAACAACAATAAATTAAAATAAGTATGTGACATACATACCATACTTTATGCAAAGCACTGCTAATCCAAATCACAAGGATTATTTCTTCGTAAATGGCTTATAAATCGATATTGTGGCCAAGCTTCCAATTTTTCGAGAACCCTTGATCATTAACTGGCCAAACACCCTGACCATGTGTATTATCTGACTTAAAAGACTTATTTAACAATAAATCGGGAGCGCGGTGGCTCAGTAGTAGACTGTCCGACTTATATGTTAGAGGTCCCCGTCCGGGACGACCTGCGTTGTGTCCTTGGGCAAGGCACTTTATCTCGGTTGCCCACATGGGGCCACGATGACGCCGTGTACTCCGGCGTACTGCACGTCGATGGTGCACATGTCTTCATCCGCTGTAACCCTGCTCGAGCGGAGCTTGAACAGAGTTAGAATGTTGAGGAGCTGACAGTTGCTCATCGATGCTCGGTGGTTCTCTCCGGGTACTCTGGCTTCCTCCACCCGTAAAACTGTCACGATCACGATTAGCCATTGTGCATAAGTATGTGACCTTAAACACCAATAAATAAATAAATAAATAAATAAATAAATAAATAAATAAATAATAATAAATTCAGCGCTCTAATGCAAAAAAAAAAAAAAAAAAATGCGGGGGGGGGGGGGGGGGGGGGGATTTGCAAGACAAGGTTGAATGTTTTTTACATCACCATTTTAATATCCACCGACCCAAATTTTCATTTTTTTCCATCCAGGTTTAGACGTAGATAGATAGATAGGCAGTTTATTGTAAGCGAAAACAATGCAGGTTGCATGTTACACAACTAACAGTACAGAACATTAATGTTAAGTCTTAAAGATAATGAATTAATAATTGGTTATTTACATGTTATGTGGAGGGTTTATACAATGTATCGGGTGGAGGAAGCCGGAGTACCCGGAGAGAACCACAGAGCAACTGCCACACTCCCAAACGAACTAACTCCACACAAGCAGGGTTAGCATTGATTGAAGACAAGTACACAGCGCCCCCGTGCCCCCATGTGGGTAATCGTGATTATTACCACTTTATAGGGCGTTCCCTAGTACATTAACAAAGTTTAACAGGGCATTACAAGAACGTAACGCGCAACTTACAAAGTCGCGTGATGTGTCGGGCCGTTAATGAGTTGAACATCTCAAGTGACTTTTGTTCCTCGCTGTCGTACACTCGAAAATGGAAACAGTTTCCAGAAATGGTTTCAACTGGTAAACAATGTGATTTTTATTTAAATTATTAAATATGTAAAATGTCCACCAAAGTTAGTTCCATAAGAACAAGCAGCTGTATATAGTAAGCAAGTCTGCAGATATTTTAAGCCTTCATTCCTGACTTAAAAGGGGAAAATATCGGGTCTGTTTTTAAGTTTTCTAACTTCGTTGCCATTGAAAGCGTACCGGCGTCGATCACATGATAATCACGTGACACCAGTTTGTTTGAGAACAGACGATAATTGAAAACCTAAAAAATGTCTCAATCAAGCGAATTGAATGAAGACCAATTGGCAGTTTGTAGCTGCCATGTAAGGCACAGGGTCAAAATTTTTGTCAGAATCGCGGTGGTAATAATAGTAATAACATGACTTTGTCGGGCCTTGTAGTTTATTAACGGTCCAACAGGTGTGAGTAACAGCCCTTCAGCTAATCAACTTCGTCTCGGGCCTTTTATAAGCTGTCGGGCTGTTATTCACACCTTTTAGGCCGTTAATAAACCACAATGCCCTCCAAATGTTATTGTTATATTAAATGCCTTGTTCAAGGACAAAACGCAGGGGATTGAACTGTCGACCTTTCGGTTTGAAGACTTATATATTCAGTAACCACTGAGCCACCTCCCTCCCACATGCTCCGGTTGGAAATGTGACCAGTAAATTCTGAATGTTGTAATCAAGGTTCAGATTTAACTGGTTGGGTGCTGGAAACCCAAATTCGGGCTTTACTCATACGTGCGGGTACCACATGTTAAAGGCTACGTATTCAATGGGTGTGCTTCATATAACGTTTGAAGTGAAATTATTTAGTCTGTAAGGACTTGCCTTGTTGCTATTTATGGGAAAGTGCCCAAAGGCAAACTGTAACAAGACAAAGACATGAACTGTCTTTTCCAACTCCAGCGACCTCGTCCACAGTTTAAAGAGCAGTGACCCCGCCCCCACCCCCTCCCCCACCCCAAAGGACCACCAAGATAGTCTTCAAAGCCTGTCTTCTCTTTACCACGGAGTTTACCCAAAGACCTCTTTGCTCGCCAACTTCGATTTCAATTCTCCATGACTCTTGTACTCAAATAATCTGTGGTCATTTTGGCTCATTTGAACAATTTAAACTCCTTTTGGACACAAAAATGAAAACAAATGTTCGATCGAAAAATTCCACCTAATTATAGGCACCCACCCCCACCCCCATGATGTGACACATGGAAGATTATTTTTCTTGAAATCTCAACCTCTGGGAGTTAATTTCCATGATAACACATGAATTATTGCTACAGATGAAAAATAGTATTAACCCTCTGACCATGATGGTATATTCCATACCAGTTTAGAGCCACCAGTTGGCAATTTTTCGTTCTCGTTGCTTGGGAGAACACCAGTCAATATTTTTAACGTGCAGCCTTGGGGCTGCATGTTCAAAATCTTAATTGGTCTATCACACCAATTCGTTGAGTATTATATACATGGTGAATTCAGATCGTTTTACTCTCAAAGTGGCCTTTCGGATTCAAAGGGATGAGGAGAGAAAACAAAACATGATGTGGAAAATATGTATAGTTGGGTCCTCGGTAAAGCAGCCCCCCCCCCCCCCCCCCCACACGCTCACATAATGTCACGCATCTTCCACGCCCCCCCCCCCCCCCCCTTAAACGGAATAAGAATAAGTTTATCACTCGCAGGAAAATGAAGTGAGAAAATATAAACCGTTTGATCAAAGAGTTATTGTTCTTTAAAACCCACTGCTGGGGGGGGGGGGGGGGGAGGGGGGGGGATTCAGTGGTTAGTGCAGTGGAGTTTAAACAGAAGGGTCGACGGTCCGATTCTTATGAAAGTACCTGCGTATGAACTACGCATGCATGGATGGTACACGCCGTCAAGCGCTTTCAACTCTTCTTGTGCAGAGTTAAGTTGAAGAGTCTGACAGTTTCTTGCCTCTGCTCGATGGTTCTCTCCATGTACTTTGGCTTTCTCCATCCGTAAAGCTATTCGACACGATGTAACCCTAGTTGTGTCGTTAAACCCCAATAAGCAAACAAAGAAAGAAACAAAACCCACTAGTGACAATTCCCTTTGTTATACCTTCGCTATGCCAGAACGTTTATCTGTGTAGTATAACCCCAGGCATGAACTATTTTACCAATGAAATCACTAACATGTAGGACTTACAACGAAAGTGTTTTTGTTAGTAAGTCCACGCGTATGTCTACTCGTGAGAGCGTTGTCGAAATAGGATGTATGATGGAGACTAGCCTTTTAGATGTGGTGTTCATACAAGGACATTACCGATGTTTACAATCAAATACTCCCATGTTCGCCTGACCCTGGGAACAATGCCGTTGCTTATTCATTGCTGGGTAGCAGGATAGTATGTGGCATTCATACTGGGCAATTTCCGATGCATTAGGTACAATAACCCGTTACCCAACACAGACAATATCACAATTTATTATTTTAAATATAATTTTTTAAATTTTTTCAAACAATTTCTACAAAACCATGTCATGTGATCCCTAAAAAGTGAATGAATTGAAGAGTAACCACTACTGGTATAAACTATAGATGTAATGTTTCCTATACTAATAACACAAGAATCGGACATAAAGATATATGTACATGTATGTATTCTGTAACCTTTTTTTTAACATATTTTGGGTTTATACACAGCACTTAAGAGGGTTAATTGCATTGGAATTCCTATTGTATTCTATTTTCCAAAGTATAGAAATACTAAATGTAATTTATAATGTCCACGTTGAATATTATTTCAGGAAAACTAGTTTTTTTGGTTGAGGTAGTAGCTTTGATATGCCAGAAAGCATACCCATGATTGGTGGGAATTTACCCTTCTGGTACTGTTAATTGTTTTTTCTCTCAAACATTGGAAAATGGATTGATAAGAATCTCCATAATCCACACACCTCACTGCCTAACCCTTAATTAACACATTGACTGCAACTACACACACAATTCATGAATTGGCAGGTAAAAATGTTTTTTAAAAAGTTTTGTACAAGCCACATGATGTGATCTATCATCCGAACAAGATTGTTCCCCCGAGGATCACATGATTCGATTTGCTTGAGGCTTTTTCGTCGTGTTAGAACCAGAACGTCCTATGTCCCCTATGGGACATAGGACGTTCTGGTTCTAACACGACGTTTTGTGTAAATTTGAAAAATTTAAATTTCCAGTTTTATTGTTATCTGTGAGTAAAGGTTTAAAAAGTAAAGTACAAAATATATTATACTGCTTTTTTGTGATCAGAGTACAACAATTGTAAATTATTTCAGCAAGTCAACATTTCTTATTTTAAATTTGATTTATAATCACGAAATATTGAAATGTTGCTATGGCTACAGAACAATAATTTTTAATAGAACTAATCTGTAAATGAACAATTATTTACTTAATAGCCAAGTATGAAATGTCTGGAAAAAAACTTCTCATGAATATAAATGCATGGTACAAGATAGAAGCATATGTTCAAGTCTACAAATATGTATGAATCAAAATAGGTTGTAGCATAACCACAATGAACAAAGTAGCCAATTGCCATTACACCAATAGCACAAGAACCCGAAATAATTTTCCGGAAAGCTTTCCGTGACAGCTTTTCAAAAATGATGCCAGGTTCTTGTGTTGCTGGTGTAGTTGAAGATGTATACTAGTAGTTTATATAGTGGTTATTCTGCAACGTATTTCGACTCGTACTGTAAGTCAAGTGATTTCTGAATTCCACTCGGAGATCCGCTAGCTGAAATTTTGCTTGTACAAAACAATGCACATGGGCATCAACCACTGACCATACCTGACAGCTAGTAAAAACTTGTAACTCACAAAGTAAATCTGCAGTTTAAGTTAGTTTTCTGGCGGTCCATAAATTGCAGATTAGCTTGCTGAGTCCCAAACTTTCTCCAAACTGGCAAGAATATGTTGGAAATATATGTATATTCACCTACTCAGAGAAGTGCAAAGTCACCCTGTGTGTTCTGTAATACAATATCCCTATCTGCACATTTTGGTCATGTATCTGGGGTCGGGGAGAGGGTGGTGGCCCAGGGTAGTGACCCCCTAGAGCCTGGAACTTGGGGGGGGGGGGGGGCACAGGAGTCAAGGATCTTGGTTTCGCCTGCCCACCCTCTAGTCCAAACATGACCCGAAAGACTGTATTTTATTTTTTTAGTTTGGTACGTCCTTTCAAAGGGCGTTCCAAAACAAAAAAAATTAAAATACGGGGTTTCAGGCCATGTTTGACCTAGTCCCCCTCTCCCAAGGTTCTGACTCCTGTGCCAACAGTTAAGAAGGGGCTGTATCGTGAATGAATCCATGCAATTGACCAACGGCTGTAATTCTGGACTGCATGATTCTTGAAGTTATAACTTTATTAAATCAACTTGACGTAACCAAGTTATCACTTCAAGAATTGTGCAGTCAATATAGCTATGGGCGGTAAGTCATTGGATACTCATTGATCAACTTAGAAATTTGATGCATGCTGCTAAAAAACGTCATTCTGACTGCCAAAAATAACGTGATTTTTTATCCCAAAAGCCGCCAGAAGACACCATTTAATAACTGATTTAAAAATTGTGTTGGGGGAGAAATGCCGCCCCCTCCAACCTCTCTGTGATCGATCGCGCCTCCGGCACTCGCTGCAGATGCCTTTATCATCTGTACAATATCCCGACATTTTTGAAAGGGGAGCCGTCACAGAATTTCCTTTCCCCAGCCCTGCGTGAACCTTCCACTTCGTGGGTTGTTTTTTTGTAATAAGACAGCTTCCATTCTGTGAGATGTAAGTTTGAGTAGAAGTAAAAAATGGTCAAAAGAAGAATTTATATATTTTTATGTCCGATTCTTGTGTTATTAGTATAGGAAACATTACTTGTATAGTTTATACCAGTAGTGGTTATTCTTCAACTACTTTTGACGTGTACTGTATATGGACAAAATATTATTAGTAGACACGCGACACTGCTACTAGCAGACGATTTTCATTCACTTTTTAGGGACCACGCCCCCCCCCCCCCTCCACTCCCAACCTCTTCCAGTTGGAACATCTGTGTGTTATGTTTGAAAATATTTGTATGGGTTGGTTGTTTGGATACCCATGGTTTGCAGTTTCACTCACGCAGACATTTTTGTGCCATTTCAGTGATATATCTGCAGTTTTGTCACTCGTCAACAAAACAAAACCATGATGCCGAGTCTACCTTCGCTTGTGGGAAGGGGTTCATTGCGGTTTTCATTTCAGTTAAAAATCAATATTATTTTGCCCTGTGCAATAAATGAAGTGTTGAAAGTGTGTTATTTTTTCTATCTTTATTAGTATTAAATCGAAAATGCACATTTTCTCGTTTCAAGCGAAACATTTTGGTTGTTTCTATCGCATGAATGACAATCTTGACAGATAGTCTGATCGAAGTGTTTACCCGAAGCTACCTCTGACCTTGCATATCATTAACGTCAAAGATGGCTAATCGGCAATGGGCTTATAGACAAACAATAGGGCCTATACAGTCGGAAAATAAAGACCCTAAATATTGGGTAAGCCGACGATGTGGCCCGAAACGCGTGGGGATGCTATGTGACACTATAAGCAATGGTGTCAAAGCCCTAACAAATTTTAAACGATAGACATACAATAGGAAAAGAGTAGGTATTGGTAGCGAACAATAGAAAATGGCCGCCATGGTACTTCCGGTTTCGGTCAAAATCGCGTTCTATACACTACTTTCTCTCACGAAGTAACTGTATTGGATATTTTCATAAAAAGGATTTTTTTTTGCATTTTTCGGATGTATGTTGGTATAAATTTCAATTATTTATCTTATACAATATTTTCTTGGTTACTGAATGTATTGGAGTGACTGGTAATTTGTCAGCCGTATCAGCCTGTTGTTTGTACGTTGTAGGCGATTCCATAATCGTGCAGACGTGGGTGGTTTGGTATAGCAGGTACGATTTTGTCAGTCGAGTCGTTGTTATTATTTCTGTTAGAGTGACATAATCCAGCTGTTGAGGATGTCTCTCATGTGTATGATACAAATAAATCATGGTGTAAGCTAAACCCTATGCAGATGAGCTGGTGTTCGTTGGGGTGCACGGAAGAACCCAAGGCATACATACAAATGGAATCATTCTAATGCTTATGTGAAGGTTCGCGGATACGATTTGTAACTTGTGGTCCGTGTATGAATTGGCAGGGATAAAAATAAGCGGTATCGCATCGCATTTCACTATGCAAACTTCAGGAATAGCCATGCAGTCATTAAATATGCATAGCGAAATGCGAAGCATGTTCTCAAGTTCTATATCATGCTGGACAATGGGCATTAATCCCAACTAGTAACTGCTTGTCTGGTAGAAACATGATGGCCCAATGGCAAATCGGCAGTTCATGGACCACCAGGTAGAATACCTGGTGGTCCATGAACTGCCGATTTGCGTCCAAGTCCTCAAGTATCCACTCAAGTAAAAAAGTTATTTGGGGATAGAAGCCAACTCACACGATGGCAGAATACCAAATCAGTATGGCTGTACCGCATTTTTTTCTTCAAGTGAACTTACCACTAATATACATGTAACTAAGTGTCAAATGCTTTCTAGGGAACAAAAAAGCACTCATTCTTGTATATTTAATTTGAAACATAACATTGCTACACAATTTTCAAACAATGCTATACATTTTTTAAAATGTATAGCATTTTGCTATGCAAATAAAAAAGTATTTTGATCCCTGTGTATAGCATTTCGCTATGCAAATAAAAACGTATTTTGATCTCTGTGTATAGCATTTCGCTATGCAAATAAAAACGTATTTTGATCTCTGTGTATAGCATTTCGCTATGCAAATAAAAAAAGTATTTTGATCCCTGTGTATAGCATTTCGCTATGCAAATAAAAACGTATTTTGATCTCTGTGTATAGCATTTCGCTATGCAAATAAAAAATGTATTTTGATCCCTGTGTATAGCATTTTGCTATGCAAATAAAAAAAGTATTTTGATCCCTGTGTATAGCATTTCGCTATGCAAATAAAAAAAGTATTTTGATCTCTGTGTATAGCATTTCGCTATGCAAATAAAAACGTATTTTGATCTCTGTGTATAGCATTTCGCTATGCAAATAAAAAAAGTATTTTGATCCCTGTGTATAGCATTTCGCTATGCAAATAAAAACGTATTTTGATCTCTGTGTATAGCATTTCGCTATGCAAATAAAAACGTATTTTGATCTCTGTGTATAGCATTTCGCTATGCAAATAAAAAAAAGTATTTTGATCCCTGTGTATAGCATTTCGCTATGCAAATAAAAAAAGTATTTTGATCTCTGTGTATAGCATTTCGCTATGCAAATAAAAACGTATTTTGATCTCTGTGTATAGCATTTCGCTATGCAAATAAAAAAAGTATTTTGATCCCTGTGTATAGCATTTCGCTATGCAAATAAAAAAAGTATTTTGATCTCTGTGTATAGCATTTCGCTATGCAAATAAAAACGTATTTTGATCTCTGTGTATAGCATTTCGCTATGCAAATAAAAACGTATTTTGATCTCTGTGTATAGCATTTCGCTATGCAAATAAAAACGTATTTTGATCTCTGTGTATAGCATTTCGCTATGCAAATAAAAACGTATTTTGATCTCTGTGTATAGCATTTCGCTATGCAAATAAAAACGTATTTTGATCTCTGTGTATAGCATTTCGCTATGCAAATAAAAACGTATTTTGATCTCTGTGTATAGCATTTCGCTATGCAAATAAAAAAAGTATTTTGATCCCTGTGTATAGCATTTCGCTATGCAAATAAAAACGTATTTTGATCTCTGTGTATAGCATTTCGCTATGCAAATAAAAACGTATTTTGATCTCTGTGTATAGCATTTCGCTATGCAAATAAAAAAAAGTATTTTGATCCCTGTGTATAGCATTTCGCTATGCAAATAAAAAAAGTATTTTGATCTCTGTGTATAGCATTTCGCTATGCAAATAAAAACGTATTTTGATCTCTGTGTATAGCATTTCGCTATGCAAATAAAAAAAGTATTTTGATCCCTGTGTATAGCATTTCGCTATTCAAATAAAAACGTATTTTGATCTCTGTGTATAGCATTTCGCTATGCAAATAAAAACGTATTTTGATCTCTGTGTATAGCATTTCGCTATGCAAATAAAAAAAGTATTTTGATCCCTGTGTATAGCATTTCGCTATGCAAATAAAAAAAGTATTTTGATCTCTGTGTATAGCATTTCGCTATGCAAATAAAAACGTATTTTGATCTCTGTGTATAGCATTTCGCTATGCAAATAAAAAAAGTATTTTGATCCCTGTGTATAGCATTTCGCTATGCAAATAAAAACGTATTTTGATCTCTGTGTATAGCATTTCGCTATGCAAATAAAAACGTATTTTGATCTCTGTGTATAGCATTTCGCTATGCAAATAAAAAAAAGTATTTTGATCCCTGTGTATAGCATTTCGCTATGCAAATAAAAAAAGTATTTTGATCTCTGTGTATAGCATTTCGCTATGCAAATAAAAACGTATTTTGATCTCTGTGTATAGCATTTCGCTATGCAAATAAAAAAAGTATTTTGATCCCTGTGTATAGCATTTCGCTATGCAAATAAAAAAAGTATTTTGATCTCTGTGTATAGCATTTCGCTATGCAAATAAAAACGTATTTTGATCTCTGTGTATAGCATTTCGCTATGCAAATAAAAACGTATTTTGATCTCTGTGTATAGCATTTCGCTATGCAAATAAAAACGTATTTTGATCTCTGTGTATAGCATTTCGCTATGCAAATAAAAACGTATTTTGATCTCTGTGTATAGCATTTCGCTATGCAAATAAAAACGTATTTTGATCTCTGTGTATAGCATTTCGCTATGCAAATAAAAACGTATTTTGATCTCTGTGTATAGCATTTCGCTATGCAAATAAAAAAAGTATTTTGATCCCTGTGTATAGCATTTCGCTATGCAAATAAAAACGTATTTTGATCTCTGTGTATAGCATTTCGCTATGCAAATAAAAACGTATTTTGATCTCTGTGTATAGCATTTCGCTATGCAAATAAAAAAAGTATTTTGATCCCTGTGTATAGCATTTCGCTATGCAAATAAAAAAAGTATTTTGATCTCTGTGTATAGCATTTCGCTATGCAAATAAAAACGTATTTTGATCTCTGTGTATAGCATTTCGCTATGCAAATAAAAAAAGTATTTTGATCCCTGTGTATAGCATTTCGCTATTCAAATAAAAACGTATTTTGATCTCTGTGTATAGCATTTCGCTATGCAAATAAAAACGTATTTTGATCTCTGTGTATAGCATTTCGCTATGCAAATAAAAAAAGTATTTTGATCCCTGTGTATAGCATTTCGCTATGCAAATAAAAAAAGTATTTTGATCTCTGTGTATAGCATTTCGCTATGCAAATAAAAACGTATTTTGATCTCTGTGTATAGCATTTCGCTATGCAAATAAAAAAAGTATTTTGATCCCTGTGTATAGCATTTCGCTATTCAAATAAAAACGTATTTTGATCTCTGTGTATAGCATTTCGCTATGCAAATAAAAACGTATTTTGATCTCTGTGTATAGCATTTCGCTATGCAAATAAAAAAAGTATTTTGATCCCTGTGTATAGCATTTCGCTATGCAAATAAAAAAAGTATTTTGATCTCTGTGTATAGCATTTCGCTATGCAAATAAAAACGTATTTTGATCTCTGTGTATAGCATTTCGCTATGCAAATAAAAAAAGTATTTTGATCCCTGTGTATAGCATTTCGCTATGCAAATAAAAAAAGTATTTTGATCCCTGTGAATTGATCAGAGGGCATTAGGTGCAGGTCACTGGGATTGACTTAGTAGAATCTAATCGACTCTGACAATATATTGATGGACTCGTTGTTGGTAAGCCATGCCCATGGTAGCTTCACTTGTATTGGCAGCCGATTTCGTATCTTCCAAATATTCTATATGCCACGATTCAGCAGGGAAAGGCATTTATGACCAACGTAACTTGACTTGCATTAAATAAGTGTTATACATAACACGGACAGTCAGAGTTTTCGTAGACATGGTGTCACACGTGTGTTTAATGTGGTTGTAACCGGCGTGAAAAGATCTTAAGAGGTTATGGATCGAAATGTGTAAAACCACCAGTTTGGACAGGAGGAACCGTGTTCCCCACACGCTCAGTGGATGACTTGGTGAATTGGTAATCAACTGTGCTCTTGTTTATCGTGAGTTGAACAGTAAAGGTCTGTGTGGGGTCACAATTGGTTGAGACCCATACTCTTTGGAATGATATTGGGCATCCCTAATTTTCCCTCTTTTGGAAGGGGGGGGGGGGGAGATGTGTGACACAACGTGTGTGTGTAGGGGGAGGGAGTACCCAGGTGTCAAAAAAGCGTTTTCTGCAGATCATGCAAATCTTTTCCTTATCATTTTTATAGTGTATTCCCCCCCTCCCCAAAAAAAAAACCCAAAACATCTTCACCATGCATTGCATCTATCTGCATACCATCCATAGGGCATTCTAAGCAGTATATATGCATCCAATAACAGGAAACTTGGGTGATTGTCACTGGAACTCATGTGGAGAGACAGTGGTGGGTGTCGTGTGGACAATGGAAAAAAAATGCATGCATTTTTTTCCAAACTGTGTCTTCTTTGAAAGCAGTACATAGGTGTTCATACTTTATGCAACCAGTTTCCACATTCAAACTCATGTAATACACATAGATTGCAGAAAAATGAAGATATCCCTGGATATTCCCTTTGTATGCTGTTGTGATTGTTACTGTCAAGAGTACCCTAACTGTCTGGAGCTAACTTATGAATTGTGGCAGCAACCTAAGTTGACCATTGTGACTTCCACCACAGTGTCCAGCATGGGAAATCTTTGATAAAGACAGTTATATGCCTCAGTCCTTTGTAATCACAAGAAAATAAATACAACTTTGATTGTTTATTGATTGGCATGAGAATGAAAGAAAAGGAAACAATAAAATCATCTGAGGTATGTCGTTGCATCAACTTGCTGTTGATAAGATATCACTCAACCTGATTCAACATCATTACAGAAAGATCATTATTCATCTATTTGTTACTGCTATTGGAATTACTTTATCAGATTTGGTGTCAACCTAAACTGGTAGAGTGCTAAAAAGATTTCCTGACCACATAGGATACAGAGTTTTTTCATCGAATATTGAGGCACTATCCAATGAAATGTGACAGAGCAATGTGTCTTGGCTTCCAGCACTCTAACAGTTAATTGTTTGAGTTATATCTGGTGCCAGGTATTGATCATTTACATCGTATAACTTATTATTATATTTATTTATTTATTTATTGGTGTTTAAGGTCACATACTTATGCACAATGGCTAGTCATGACCGTGACAGTTTTACGGGTGGAGAAAGCCGGAGTACCCGGAGAGAACCACCGAGCAACGACGAGCAGCTGCCAGCTACCCCAACATCGTATCTCCGCACTGCAGCACAGGCAGGGTTAAATTGGTTGAAGACATGCGCACCATCGACGTGCAGTACGCCCCAGTACACGGCGTCATCGTGCCCCCGTGTGGACAATAGGGGTTAAGTGCCTTGCCCAAGGACACAACGCGGGAGTCCGAATCGATCGCTCAGACGGTCACCCATCCGAGGACTAACCGTTCTCGACGTCGCTTAACTTCGGTGATCTGACGAGAACCGGTTACCACAAGGCCACCGCGCCCCCATATTATTATATTGACTTGCAAAACCATTCCGATTCCGTTTACCTACAAAACATAAGCTTTTGATGTGTGGAGGTGGGTGTCAAAACTTCGTGGGAAAAAAATTGCAGGTAAGGGTGGGTGGGTCCGAAAAATGACGATACCAAAAAATGAGACGTTGTGACAGCAGTCCCCCGCCCCCGATTGGAATGCTAAGAGATGGATCATATGACTTGCTGAGTATGCCATGGTCGGACTGCATGGTTGTTGCTTTTGGGCGGAGGCCTCCTATGGGGGATATGCGACATGGTACTCCGCGAGCGGATTAGTACATTCTAGGGACTAGAAGTGCATACAGGATAGGAGCACATAGTCTTGAGACCACGATCAGTTGTTTGCATTGTTTGCTATGATCTTCTTGCATTGTTTATTAGTAGTTTGTGTCTGGTGAGATTAGCAGAGGGAACGTCAGTGATATTCCTAAAAAACCCTGACAGGTTGTCCTTTTTGTGTTATCGCGGTCATCATATCGTAGAGGTATTTGGACACCTCGGCTTTCAAGTTGGACAACACTTCACCTTTCGCTATAACTGAAGCAGAGACGATAGTGCTGGGTTAGAAACAGACATTTAGGTAAGAAGATCGGAATAGTCACATAAGGCCCCAAGTGGAACCGGACAGTGGGTTTGATCACAAACTGCTGAATGAAGTTCAGCGGATGAAATCTTTGAGTAATATAGTTACAGTTAATTTTCAGCCTTTAAGTTTAAAGAAAACATAAATAAGGTTGCAACAAAGTTCATTTCAATTTTTTAACAAGCAAGAATTTGCATTTTTACTGTGAATTCAATCAATTCATATCAGGAGTTTTTGTTGTCTTGTGGAATGTTTGGACAGAACTGGAGATGTACATCTATAGCCACCATAATAATCTCTGGTCTCAGCTTTTAAACTGAGGAAAGTCAATTAATGAAAGATCGGAGAAAATTCAACTGCTTGAATTTGCTTAAACACAACTAACAACAATTTCAAAATTTCAGTAATTGTCCATTCTCGAATATCGATCTGGGCGACTGATGCAAATGTGAAATGACATCGTGGCTGAGTCAATTGCAACCTTTTTGATGTGGTGGTGGTGGTGTTGAATGGAGGGGGAGGGGTGTTATCGGAGTTGGTATAATGGCAGATAATTTATAGCTTGGCAACTGGGTGCTGTGGACCCGGGATCGACACCCGTCGGAGCTCGCTTCCTAACAACCTTACAATTTTCGGTTCAGGATAGGACATTGCAAAGCGGCTAACGATGGTTCGCCTCACATGGAGAGGAAGATGTCTGCTGCCTCTTAGCATATTAAGTCGCGCCGTTAACCCTACAGCCGTGGTTTTCAATCCTTTTCAGCATGTGCGTATCTCGTACTTGGAATAAAGGACCATCCGTTTAGAGTAGACTTTTGCCGAAGTACTGGGAGCAGCCAATCCAAATTTTCAACCTTTCTTCTGAGCCGTTCCGATCTCATCTATACAACGTGTATCTTCAAAAAAACCGAGCGAGTACTGGTGGGATTCCCACGTACACGCGCAATTTCTCATTTCAATAGGCCATGATAGCGAATGCGCAATTCGTGCCGCTTTTTATGGCAAAAGATACTATTCCCACACCAGGACTGTCAATTTGATGGAAATTCGCAGGGAAGTGGCAGCAATACAGCGCTTTGCTGAAACGAAATAATTTTGCGAATTTGGTCTTTTTCAAGCTGGAGCAAAACGCGCAGGGATGTGCATTGATTGTTGTGCCCCCCCCCCCCTCCCTCCCGCCTTCTCAGAAAGTCTCTCTTGACACTTATAATCCACTGTCAAGGGTGGGAAGGTGGGACTAAATCAAGCATGCATCTTTGGAACCTTAACAGTGAACTAAAACCGCGCAAGGTTTAATGGCGAAAAGACGGTGATTTGGCTTATTTGACATTAAAACTGAAGAAATAGTAGTGTTATAGGCATACACAAACTGTGTAAAACCACTGGACGCAGATATTCGAACATTTCAGCATTTGTTCAACGATCCCAGCCCAACATTCTCGTTGTTTTATTGAGTGTCAAGGCTGACGGATGGGTGGGATCCCCGAAGAACGCGCGGAAACCAAGAGGACGATCCCTACCTGCTTTATTCTCAATGCATCGACTTTTCCACTGACTACTAACCTGTCAGTGACTTTTTGTTTTACTGAATAACGCCTGTTTTGGCGTTATTACTGTCTATTTGATCAACTGTTCAACTCTAAATGCACCGACCATTATACAGGGTTGAGCAGTTAGAGTTGAGCTGTTTATTATACACTGTCTTAAACTAACACCTCAACCATTCCTGTGCAAAGATAACCAGATCGGCAGCCACGAATTTAAAGAAGATTCTTATTTCATATATAGATCACAATTTTGAAGCACGCCACAGGCATGAAAAGAAGGTGTGTTTCAAGTATTCATTTATCACACTCGTAGATTGGTTATTCAGAATTTTGTGGTGGGAGGGTTGTAACCACGTCTATTAAACAGAGTCAGATACGAAGAATCAAGATTTAAGGATATGAGACTGAACGTTCAGAAAATAAGTAAATGCGATTTTGAGCAACTCGGCACTTTTGGGCACCCAGGGTGCCAAATTTTGGGAGGGTCAGGTAAGCAATTTTGGTGGAAATCTTCATGAACCTGTTTGTGCCAGCCCACAATACAGTTGTTTTGGCGAAAATCGATTGATAACGAATGTTGAAAAAGGAACCGGGAATAAGTAACGGTTGTCACGTCTGTGAAAGAAGTCTGAAATTCCATGAGCTGTAAAATCTCTGGTTAACCCTTTAATACGCGAATAGTGGGCCGCAATTACAAAATTAAATTCTTGAGTAACTAAAAAAAACTACCACCCGCCGCCCCCTCAATAAAACAGCTTATAACACCTCATCAGCGTAGCGGGGAGAAGGAGTGGGGGGGGGGGGGGGGGGGGGGGTGGGGCTTGCTGTAATGTAAGTTACCCTTAGTTACATATACTACTCAAAGTTTGCAAAGCACCAAGTATATCCAACTACCAGTTTTACGTTTTAGTTGAAATATTGTAATGAAGAGTGTATATATTTTTTATTTAATTATATCTTTAATGATTTAAGAACAGAAATTAAGATTTTCAATTTTCCAAAAAGTTGACGGAGCGAACTGGTATGGGTTCAATATCGAGTATGAGACCCATTGACAGTTACAGTTAATTACAATTTAAGTTTGTTCAAATCGAGACCCTAGGTCAATATTTGGGCTCCCCCCATGAGAGTCCGAATTTTAACTTAGTGCAATATGGGGAATAATCTTTAAAAATCTTCTTCAGGTACACCAGTCAGGTTCTTTTGATATTTGGTAAACAACATCTCTAGGCGGGAGGGGGCGGATTCACGTTTGTTCAAATCGGATCCCTGGGTTGATATTTGGGCTCTTTATTGGACTTGGTGCAATATGAGAAATTTTTTTAGAAATTTCTTCTTCAGACCCACCAGTCAGAATTCTTTCATATTTGGTATACAACATCTCGTGGTGGGTCAGATTCAAGTTTGTTCAAATCGAGTCCCTGGGTCAATATTTGGGCTCCCCATGAGAGTCCGAATTTTAACTTAGTGCAATATGGAGAATAATCTTTAAAAATCTTCTTCAGATCCACCAGTCAGATTCTTTTGATATTTGGTATACAACATCTCTAGTGGGGTTCGATTTAAGAGTATGCAAATCGGATCCCTGGGTTGATATTTGGGTTCTTTATTGGAGCCCAAAGTTGAACTTAGTGCAATATGAGACAATATCTTTTAAAATCTTCTTCTTCAGATCTACCAGCCAGAATCTTTTCATATTTGGTATACAACATCTCTAGAGGGGAGGGGGTTCACATTCAGGTTTGTTCAAATCGAGGGTGAATATTTGGGCTCCCCATGGGAGTCCGAATTTTAACTTAGTGCAATATGGGGAATAATCTTTAAAAATCTTCTTCATCAGATCCACCAGTCAGATTCTTTTGATATTTGGTATACAACATCTTTATGGGGATTAGATTCAAGTTTGTTCAAATCAAGTCCCTGGGTTAATATTTAAGCTCCCTCGTGGGAGGCCGAATTGTAACTTAGTACCATATGAGAGAATTTCTTTAAAAATCTTCTTTTTCACATCCAACAGTCAGAATATTTTCATATTTGGTATACTCCCTCTAGGGGGGTCAGATTCAATTTTGTTCAAATTGGGCCCCTTGGGTTAGTATTTGGGCTCTTTATTGTGGCCAATAGTTTAACTCAGTGCAGTCTGAGAAAATGTCTTGAAAAATCTTCTTCTTCGGATCCACCAGTTAGAATCTTTTCATATTCGGTGTGTGATATTTCAAATTTATTCAAATCGAGTCCCTGGGATAATATTTGGGCTCCGTATGCCGGTCACTTACTGATACACTCATCTCTTTTGACAACTTGGGCCAGGTGAGCGTTTAGGGCTCACTTGAGCCTCTGGTTTCCTTTCTCGTCTTGTCATTTCTTGTTTTGTTTACGGTTCCCAGATGATAACTCCATATTCCATTATCGATCCTACGAGTGCAATGTGGACTGTTCTCCGGCATTCCCTTTGACAGCGTTAGAAGTTTCAACGGAGGAATCCAAGAGTGGAGTTTGCCTTTTTTACTTTCATTGATATGTTCTTTCCATTTAAGATCTTCCTGTATTTGTTGGTCGAGGTAAGGATTAGATGGAACATGTTCTCGTATATGACCATTTAGGGTGTAGAATCGATGGCTGTTTCTCTTAATACTCAGAATGTAGCATTAATGGACGTTAATTCTTTACCCAACTTAACGGCAAAAATCGGCCAGCGCTATTCACAAAATTCACCATTCAATTTTTATTACTTTTTTCATTTTTGTAACAAAAACATAGCTTATGATCCCTCATCGGAAAGATCTCAACGAGCTCGTTCCAACGAGGGGTCATAAGCTATGTTTTTGACGCAAAAAATTAAAAAAATTAATGTTTCAAGAATTTTATTTTCAAGTGTCGTCTGCTTTTTGTGTTATTTATTTATTCATTGGTGTTTAAGGTCACATATTTATGCACAATGGCTAATCGTGACCGTGACAGTTTTACGGGTGGAGGAAGCCGGATAGAACCACCGAGCATCGACGAGCAGATGTCAGCTCCTCAACATTCTAACTCTGTTCAAAGTCCGCTCTTGCAGGGTTACAGCGGTTGAAGACATGTGCACCATTGACGTGCAGAACGCAATAATTAGTACACGGCGTCATCGTGCCCCCATGTAGGCAACCGGGATAAAGTGTCTTGCCCAAGGACACAACGCGGGCCGTCTCGGACGGGGATCGAACTCGGGACCTCTACACACTAAAAACTAAAGTGTTAAAACTGACACTTTCAAGGTGTTAAACCCATTCTAACTCTTAGGGTTTGATTTTAACACTCAAAGTGCAATGCTTTGAGCACTTAGACATTACAATCGTCAGACATCTGAAACTTGAAGGGATGACACTTCCCATGTGTCTAGCATTGGTGGTTCTTTCAGAACCGTCCATAATTGATTTGCGCTTGGTGGGTACATAATTAAAAGGACGCAACGCAGATGACGCGGATCAGGCTCGAGAGTTCGAGCCTGATCCTCGTCATCTGCGTTGTTTCCTTTTAAGTGTCGCGACATTACACTTGTCAAGTGGTATTATTGTAACACCTGTCAAGTTCTGGGATATCTACACTTGAACAAAGTGCTAGTTCAGCACTTAGTAAGTGCTAAATACAGCACTTCAAGTGTAGTTTTTAACACTTTAGTTTTTAGCGTGTAGTATAGAAGTCCAACAGTCTACCACTGAGCCACCGCTCTCCCGCTTTTCGTGTTAGGTAAAGGGTTAAAGCGCATTTCCAAGTTTATTTTATTTATTTATTTATTTATTGGTGTCTAAGGTCACATACTTATGCACAATGGCTAATTGTGACCGTGACAGTTTTACTGGTGGAAGAAGCCGGAGTACCCGGAGAGAACCATCGAACATCGACGAGCAAATGCTAGGTCCTCAGCATTCTAGCTCTGTTCGAGCTCCGCTCGTGCAGGGTTACAGCGGTTGAAGACATGTGCACCATCGACGTGCGGTACGTCTTAGTACACGGCGTCATCGTGTCCCTGTGTAGGCAACCGGGATAAAGTGCCTTGCCCAAGGACACAACGCGGGTCGTCCCAGATGGGGGATCAAACTCGGGACCTCTAGTATAGAACACTGTTAAAACATTTGGTTCCCCGGAGAACCAAAATTGGTTCCCAGCAATGTCTCCTATGCGGAACCAAACAAGAACCAAATTTGGTTCCAGTTAGGTTCCTCATAGAACCAGTTCGGTTCTTCAGTTTGGTTCTTCAATTTGGTTCGCCATCGAACCAGGTCGGTTCTTCAGTTGGTTCTTTATAGAACCAGGTTGGTTCTTCAACTTGGTTCTTCAGATGGTTCTTTAAGGAACCAGCTTGGTTCTTCAGTTTGGTTCTTGGTTGGTTCTTGTTTGGTTCCCCATAGGAGACAATTCCCCAGAACCAAATTTGGTTCTCTGTAGAACCACGCAGGTTCTTAAATTTGGTTCTTGGTTGGTTCTTGATTGGTTCCCCATAGGAGACAAATCCCCAGAACCAAATTTGGTTCTCTGTGGAACCAGGCAGGTTCTTAAATTTGGTTCTTGGTTGGTTCTTGTTTGATTCCCCATAGGAGACAAATCCCCAGAACCAAATTTGGTTCTCTATGGAACCAGGCAGATTCATCAATTTCGTAGTCCATCCACCGCATAATAGTATTTAAGTCGTGATAAATTGGCACAAAATATTAATTTTCGGTAATTTTTGGAAAAAGCCATTGTATTTTCATTCTCTTGTTAATGTTAGTTGTTTCATTGTGCAAAGGATTAACTGTCCGTACTTTAACCCTTTACCTAATGTAACGGCGAAAACCCGCCAGCGCTCTACACGAAAATCGCCATTTAATTTTTTTAATACTTTCATTTTTGCTTTCAAAGCATAGGTTATGGCCCCTCATTGGAATGAGCGCATCGCGATCGTTCCAACGATGGGTCATAACCTATGTTTTGGAAGAAAAAAATGAAAATTTTTAGTGAGAATTTTTTTTACGAGTGTCGTCTGCCACTAGCGTTAGGCAAAGGGTTAACATTTTTCTTGATAATTTAATCGAATCAACAAATAGAGACAGAGTCAGCCATGTCTTGGTTTGATTACATTTTCAAGAAAAATATTAAACACAAGGACATTAAATGATTTCCTTAATATAACATTTGCCATTCTGTTCACAAACAACACATGTACATCGGTGGCGCAGAAACCGGGGTTGGTAAGGGGCGGGGGAGCTATTTACCACCCCCCAAATATGTTTCAAAGATTAGAAAAATTGCCCCTTAAATATATCGGCCAATGCCTATCAACAGACTACAAAAATGTGTGCAATGTCGTCACCACCTCACTGGCACACAGCATCATGAGTAGTATGTAATGTGGTTTTGAGGGATAGGTTGCAGGACCTCGGTGCAGGACCTCGGAAATGACGTCATGTCACGTGACCTAGTGGCGCCATGTTGTGTTGTCATGGTAACCCGCGTGAGCGGCCATGTGATGACGTCATCCTCATAGTGATACGTGGTGTTAGTGCGCATGCGCAGCGCGTGTTGTTAGGGTGATACGTGTTTCCGTCGTCCATTTTGTATACTGGAGGCCGCCATCTTGGTTTCTATGGCAGCACGTGATTGCTATGTTACCCAATGTTTCTGCAATAAGACGGGGTATGTTCGGAAGGTGTGTTCGATTGTAGAAGAGTAAATCTAATTACCACAAACAACCCGACAATCCTTCCAAATCACCAAAATCCACCCCAACTTTTACTATTTCGAATTCTTTCAGAATTCTCTGCTACTATCTATATATGCAATAGTTTATGTCTACCTAGGCATGTTCCTTTGTTCTAGAGTATACTCCAGTAGCATAGAAGAGCCTATTATTTGGAACAGTTTACCTTATTATTACTATATTTAGCAGTTTCTGGTCTATTCTTGTTAGTTCTGACCCTATTCCAAGTACTCTTGTTGTTTCGTTTGTCTAGATCATTTATAACCAATCAGATTGCTTGATTTCCCATAATCTGTATGCAGGGTTATCTCCCTTGTGTATAACAAAAGCAGTCCCAAAGCCAATAAGGTATCGAGCAGTTACTGATAAGTCATTGCTCTAACGACTCTAAGCCCATCGAGCAAATGAGCTATCGAGTAATTGCTCGTTCGAGTGACTCCTCGAACGACTCATTTCAGTATTTGAGGATACCTATGGCCTGGCATTGTATTATTTGAGGATACCTATCGAGGATACCCTTTATAGGATACTTATCTGAGGATACTATTACCTATATCACAAGGTATACCTATCCCAAATATCCCTTATAAGCTAAAGAGCCAAGAGAGTAATTGCTCCATGAGCAATTGCTCGAACGACTCGAAGCCCATCGAGCAAATGAGCCTTAGAGCAATTGCTCGATCGAGTGACTCGACATACTGCTCGAACGACTCGAAGTCCATCGAGCAAATGAGCTTTTAGAGCAACTGCTCGTTCGAGTGACTCCTCGAACGACTCTACGACTCATGTCAGAAAAAAGGGATTCTAGGGCCTAAAGGGATTCCGTAAGTAGGGCTTTTTCCCAAATAAGCCAAAGAGCCAAGAGAGTAATTGCTCCATGAGCAATTGCTCGAACGACTCGAAGCTCATCGAGCAAATGAGCCTTAGAGCAATTGCTCGATCGAGTGACTCCTCGAACGACTCTTAGACTTATTTCAGTCTTGGGGGATACTTGTTGGACTTTACATCCGGGTACATCTGTTGGGAAAGGTATAAAAAGGGTGTTGGTACGAAAATAAATTCATTTGTGTCCTGACCGTCGTCGAGTGAAGACATGTTACCAATTCGTTGCAGATACTGTTCCAAGTTATTTTCAAGATCGGATAATGCTCGAAGACACGAGAAGAACCATCATCGGCTCCACTGCAGATATTGTGATAAAGAATTCTCCAGGAGCTTCACACGTAAGAGGCATGAAGAACATTACTGTCCAAGAAGAACAGAAGAGGAGAGAGATACTGGACTGACTGACCAGAATAAAGCACTTTTAGAATATTTACGGGGTGCTGACAAGGTGGAAATCGATGCCGTTCTACGCGCTGCTGATGAAGATTTGATTACCTGTTTATGTAAATGTGCTACCAACATCCTCGAAGATAAGATACCACTGAATTTAGCTGAATTTGATGACCTGCGAAAATACGAACATGTATTGGAGCTGCTAACAGATGATGGGATTTCTCCAGATATCAAAAGATGTATACTACGAAAGAGTTGCTTTCTCTCGGCGCTTATCAACCCAGTCCTAGCTCTGAAAAAAGTATAAAAGGGGTGTTGGTGTGAAAATAAACTCATTTGTTCTACGGCCACGAAAGAGTGAAGACATGGCGATACATAACTGCGAGTACTGTGGAAAAACACTTTCTCGAAAATTTAACATGAAGAGGCACAAAGAAGAAGTTTGCCCAAACCGACAAACGGAAAAATCGAGCAACACTACAAGATTAGAAAGAAATCTAGATACACTGCGAATCCTATCTGATGCGGATCGATATGAAGCCAAGACTATGCTGAAGATGGCTAGTGATGATTTGATACAATGTATATGTGATTGTGCTTCAAACATCTTGACGGGCGCAGTACCTATAACCAAATCTGAGAGAGCTAAGCTGATTCCACACAAGTACGAAATAAGGAGAATTGCCTCACCAAAGACAGAACTATCTTATCGGAAAAGAAGACGGATCATACAGAAAGGAGGATTTTTAGGAAAGTTGATCAAACCCGTCATCAATGCTCTGTCCGATATCCTATAAAAGGGTCGTGCTCATAAGAAATTTGTTATTTGTAATCTGACCTTCGAAGAGAGCGGACACAATGCAATCCAGCTGTGCACCAAAAAATTGGTCAAGAGATTCGGACTCTGATGATTCGTCGGAACTATCAGAAGATATGGAATATGAAGAAGAAGAAGACGAAGAAGAAGACGTTTCTATGATGGGAGGTATCGTTCAAAGTGCCTTTGACAAATACCAAAACGATTTTGACAACCTCATGAACAAATATATCGAAGATGGAATGGATAGTGAAGATGCAGTTGAAACAGCATATAGAGCACTTCAAAAGAATGTTAGAGAAGCCAATAGTGAGAAATACATTCATACACTTGTGTACATTCGAAATTTTTGCAACGACTCAATTCACAAGAAAATTCAAGAAACTGCCAAGCGTCTTCGTGAAGAAGAGGATTTTGACTTTGAAGAATCCCAGAAATATGCCTTGGAAAAGCGAAGATTTCTGTTCGACAACCTTATGACAAACTACTCATTCCGAGTAGATGAAGAAGAAGAAGACGATTAGAAAAGTATAAAAGGAGTGTTTGTATAAAAATAAATTCATTTCCGTTTTGAACGTCAAAGAGTGAAGATGTCTGTGTCAACAACCGTGCTCAGATTCAAAGATGACTTACATATACAGATCTTCAAGAATGATGCTGGATTAAAACTGACTTCCCAGGAACTGACACAAGTGAATCGTGTGGTAAATGCAGCCAAGAGAAAAAATCTAGACATGGATGCTGGTGGAAAGAAACAAAGATGTGTGGATACTGGCCGATCAGTAAACAAAAGAATAAAGACAGAACTGACTCACAATACAAACAAGAATGAAGTTGCTTCTACAGAAACAAAGAAAGATGTTTCCACTAAGAACGAAGTTTTTACTGAAGACAAGAAAAAGATGCCAGCTCCCACAAAGAAAGAAGTTTCCACTAAGAACGAAGTTTCTACTGAAGTCAAGAAAAAGATGCCAACTCCCATAAAGAATGAAGTTACCACTAAGAACGACGTTTCTACTGAAGTTAAGAAAAAGATGCCAGCTCCCATAAAGAATGAAGTTACCACTACGAATGAAGTTACTACTGAAGATACGAAGGATGTTTCCACTCAAACCACAAATGAAGTTACTACTAAGAAGACTGAAGTTACTACTATGAAACAGCTAGAGAAAGAGGAACCAAAAGATGCCAGACAGGAAATTAAAGCAACCAACAAAGCCAAGTTATCAAATGAGAGAATGTGTTTTATCAAGAACCTAGTCATGCAATGGGAAGAAGCCCCAACCCACAGGAAGATTAAATGGTTAGCCCATGCAAGAAGAACTTCAAAGAGAAATGCATTGAGAGATTGAATTGTATACTTGAATAAAAATGAAATGTTATATATATTGTTGTTTGTTTTTTTTATCTACTACCCCAACAAAAGTACCCGGATGTAAAGTCCAACAAGTCTCCCCCAATACTGAAATGAGTCTAAGAGTCGTTCGAGGAGTCACTCGATCGAGCAATTGCTCTAAGGCTCATTTGCTCGATGAGCTTCGAGTCGTTCGAGCAATTGCTCATGGAGCAATTACTCTCTTGGCTCTTTGGCTTATTTGGGGAAAAAGCCCTACTTACGGAATCCCTTTAGGCCCTAGAATCCCTTTTTTCTGACATGAGTCGTAGAGTCGTTCGAGGAGTCACTCGAACGAGCAGTTGCTCTAAAGCTCAACTTGCTCGATGGACTTCGAGTCGTTCGAGCAGTATGTCGAGTCACTCGATCGAGCAATTGCTCTAAGGCTCATTTGCTCGATGAGCTTCGAGTCGTTCGAGCAATTGCTCATGGAGCAATTACTCTCTTGGCTCTTTAGCTTATAAGGGATATTTGGGATAGGTATGCCTTGTGATATAGGTAATAGTATCCTCAGATAAGTATCGTATAAAAGGTATCCTCGATAGGTATCCTCAAATAATACAATGCCAGGCCATAGGTATCCTCAAATACTGAAATGAGTCGTTCGAGGAGTCACTCGAACGAGCAATTACTCGATAGCTCATTTGCTCGATGGGTTTAGAGTCGTTCGAGCAATGACTTATCAGTAACGATACCTTATTGGCTTTGGGACTGCTTTTGTTATACACAAGGGAGATAACCCTGCATACAGATTATGGGAAATCAAGCAATCTGATTGGTTATAAATGATATAGACAAACGAAACAACAAGAGTACTTGGAACAGGGTCAGAACTAACAAGAACAGACCAGAAACTGCTAAATATAGTAATAATAAGGTAAACTGTTCCAAATAATAGGCTCTTCTACGCTACTGGAGTATACTCTAGAACAAAGGAACATGCCTAGGTAGACATAAACTATTGCATATATAGACAGAAGCAGAGAATTCTGAAAGAATTCGAAATAGTAAAAGTTGGGGTGGATTTTGGTGATTTGGAAGGATTGCCGGGTTGTTTGTGGTAATTAGATTTACTCTTCTACAATCGAACACACCTTCCGAACATACCCCGTCTTATTGCAGAAACATTGGGTAACATAGCAATCACGTGCTACCATAGAAACCAAGATGGCGGCCTCCAGTATACAAAATGGACGACGGAAACACGTATCACCCTAACAACACGCGCTGCGCATGCGCACTAACACCACGTATCACTATGGGGATGACGTCACAACATGGCCGCTCACGCGGGTTACCATGACAACACAACATGGCGCCACTAGGTCACGTGACATGACGTCACTTCCGAGGTCCTGCACCGAGGTCCTGCAACCTATCCCTCAAAACCACATTACATACTACTATCAATCATGCAGTGTGCCGGAGAGGCGGTGACAACATTTCACTCATTTTTTGCCAACCCCTAATCTATTTTTACGGTACCGTATACTGATTTACCAGAGTTATGTCCCTTTACTGGATCACGCAGTGTGCCGGTGATGACATTGCACTCATTTGTTGTCAATCCCTAATCTTTTTTTTACGGTATACTGATTTACCAGAGTTACATGTATGACCCCTTGCAAGCTACTTCTAGTCATCTACACATATCATTCTCCTGTAGGAATGGTTGCAAAATGAATACGAGAATATGCAATTAAATCTAAAGACAATTAGTGTTATTCTATTTGCTCAGCTAGTCAGCTTTAAAAATAATTTTGGTCACAATTACTAATTTCGTAAGTAGAAAACAATGTTGAGGGGTCAGAAACACCACCAGGGACCCCGTTTAAGCTTCAGTTTCATGAGAATTTTCCCTGTGGAGGCTCCCTGGACCGCACCAATGAGAGGGGGATACCCCCTCTCGTGCTCTCCCGGGCAACGTATTGCGCGTTGCAACCATTACAAATCGATGATCTCTTTTAAGCCCCCCACCTCCGAATAATATTTTCCTCTGACGCCCCTGATGCACATGTCGATGAGCTATTCTGCGACCCTCGTTACTCAATATGTTAGATGCGTGTGACACTGCCACTTATCACCTCCCCCCCCCCCCCCCTCACAGCCGTAAGTTTTTCATTTTTTCTTCCAAACCAATGCTTATGACACCTCATTGGAACTACCCCATTCCAATAAGGGATCATAAGTTGTGATTTGGAAAAGAAAAAGGAATGAAAGGCGACCCATAGGTCCATTGGGTGAAGCTTTGCTTGCATTTTTTATGCTTTGTTCGATATTAAAAGTGCTTGGTGGAATCTCAACTTCACTCGTGATATAAATACACTCTCCGTGTACCAGGCCCGACGCAAATAGGGTGGGGAGCGGCAAACCACCCTCACGCCACATGGTTACCTTTGTCGGAAACTTGGCCTCTTTTTACTGGAATTTATGTGCAAAATGTATATATATATAGGTTTTATAGTCATTTTCCGTATTTTTAGAAATGTTGTCGGAAAATTTCAAAACTTCCCACCCACATAGAACAAGTCTGGCTTCGGGCCTACCATGTACTATAGTGCATCGAAGGTGGATTACTACATCTGTACATAATCTGATGACATTTGCTTGGACAATCTATTTTTTGATGTGCACACAAGTTACAAAGCGGGTCTGGCAATAAAGAGCTTACAGCGTAACCCGTTAGCAGGTTATGCAACACAACATGGTGGTAACCTACATGTAAAGGAAAATGCATTGTGGTGCTTTTCTGGGTTCTCTGTTTCACAATGCCACTCATGCTTTGTCTTCACAGAATTTTCGCAAAAAATATACCAACAACTTACGCACGATCTCGCCAAAGCGAGATCGCGCGTTAGTTGTTGGTATTTATTTTAACAAAAATTCTGTTGTGAAGTCAACGATAATGTCACTCGATTCATACATGTATTATGTGGGTGTATGTACATGTATTGTGCCTGGCAAAGTTAGGGCCATTTTCCAGGTGGGCTATACCTGTTAGGCAAAAAAAAATAAATGATTGGTTTCTCAGACATTTTTTTTTATAGATTCAATGAGGGAGGGGGGACTTTATTTTTATTTTTTATTTCTGATAACCATGGATGTCATTATGTAATTCCAGCCGGAGGCATCCCGAGTGCCAGGTTTGACATGCAAGAGCACTATTTTGTGTTCTTAAATCAGTTTATTATCATAATTTTAAAAATAAAACTGTCCTCTAAAAACAAACTGAAGGTACTAAAGTTCAAAGGCTTAATTTCTTTTGATGCTCTTCATATTATCTTTAAAGAAAAGTTATTTAATCTACTGGTATGGGGATTTTCCTTTTTACAATTTATGGGAGAGTGCTATAGGCACTTTCCCATAAATTGTAACAAGGCAAATTCTATGGGGAATTGCCTCATTACAATTTATGAGAGATTGCTGTAGGCACCTTCCCATAAATTGCAATGAGGCAAAACCCCATAGAGGCAAACATATTGCAGACACAAATAAATAAATATTCATCAATCAAAAAACGTAAACTGCTTTGAGTCTCCTGAGTTTGTACTAATATTAGAAGACAGTGAAAGGCATAAAAATGCCCAATGAGGGGGTTCAAATTCAATGAGGGAGTATCTGAGAAACAAACCACTTTTTGTGGCCTTAGCTTAACTTATTCACAATACACTCCCGAAAATTGCTAAGCATAAAATAAACACATTTTATTCTTGAACCTAATGTTGCTTTTAATAAGACAATGAAAGTTCTGTTTTTCAAATTTTATAAATTTTTGCTAGGCCTATTATTCGTTCATCATGAAGACGCCTTGACGCCACTCGACGATCATGGACAAGAATTTCAGGTTCAATCTGAGGTACACCTTTCAGCATGGTAGGAGCGTTAATATATACATCCTTGTTACAAAATAAATCTTGAACCATTATGCCTGTCTGTCATGAATCATGATTTGATGAAACTTTTGAAAAATATTGCTCACTATTTCTGTATAACTCGAAGCGTTCAATTATTTACCGATCACTTGTGGAACTACATGTACCACAACTGTCACAAACATATGACACCAAT
The DNA here is from genome assembly GCA_031216915.1 of Pictodentalium vernedei. Classification (NCBI taxonomy): domain Eukaryota; kingdom Metazoa; phylum Mollusca; class Scaphopoda; order Dentaliida; family Dentaliidae; genus Pictodentalium; species Pictodentalium vernedei. Next base: position 10,293,018 of record CM062292.1, read on the forward strand.
CCACACGGTGTGACACCAGTCATAGTCTTAAATGTATTGCAGTGCTTGCATGTCGAAAATGTGGTGGGTTGTGCATTAACTTTCTCATGTTTATGTATGGGAATTTCTGTTGCATTCAAAACTACCGGAGTGTCTCCAAATTTTTGTTTATTAAAAGTCCCTTGTAATGTTCACCTCCACATTTTCTTTGCTTGGCCAAATATGATATCCAGCTTTTTGGTCTGAAAATATGGTAAATTTATCCAGGTCACTATACGTTTACATACTGTTGATTTGCTTATATGGAACTATATACTGAGAAATGTGACTTCCACGCCTGAGCGTAATTTCCTGAGAACTAAAAAAAAGTTGATCATTTGGTGGGAACAAAGAACAACCTTCACTGCGTTCAGCAAAAGAACAGAAATGTTCACAGTTATTGAATCCTGTGAAGTAAGAGATGGCCCTGCCATCATTCTCATAGCGATCAATGGAACATGCACTATTTCTGTCAGTAAGTAGTTCACACTGTACTGATGCCGAAACTGAATTTTCCATGTGGTCACATGTATGTATCAATTCCTTTTGGCACAACCACTTCCACCTCATTTCCCAACATTGACATCCGCATATGCTAATAAACAAGTACTCGTCTGCCTGTCATCTTCAAATTTCAACTTCTTTGAGACTCGCTGCTGTCTACAAACAGCTGAAGGAGACAATGGCCTTTTGAAAAGAAATTTTGTTGGAATGGCTGTTGAATTAAATCGTTTTCTGGTTCCTAAAAAGACAAATAAATACAAAACATCAAGAGCGAATTACCACTGACTGCCCCTCCCTCTCCCCACAATGCAACACCACTAATAATTTCCAACCTCCTCACCTTCCCTCAGGCTGCTCGAGAATATTTGTCAGAGCCTCAGAAGTTGAACTCAAATTCGGGGTGGGGGTAGTGGGCTGATCTCTTAACAATGGGAGGATGCCTCATTCCCATACCCCCCCCCCTGTCCCAGCCCCAGGACGTCTGGATATTCCTGCAGGATTCCATCTCACTCCTCTGGAAAACTTGGATCCCCCCAGACAATGGGATCCTCCCCTCCCTAAGTTGGTTCTTGGCTCCGCCACTGGTACCCAGAACAAATAGCCGTGTGGGTTAAAATTGTTTTGTTCACCTTTCCCAAATGCACAATGACTTAACCCTTTACTCACCCAACGTAACGACCAAAATCCTACCGAGACCACTGGTACCTTGAATGCGTTTGATGTGATAGTATTTCGTTTGATTGCAGAGCTTAACCAAGGAATTTTTCCAAAATTGTTGCGAGAGTGAAAAATAGGTCTCGCTATATCAAAGTTGTGCAACCTCTGTATAACGCTTAACCTGAGAGATCGCTCCTGCAATTTTGGCAGGCCTGTTTTAATTTTTTGTCTCAAAAACAAAGCTTATGACCCCTCATTGGAACGAGCTGAGCTCGTTCCAATGAGGGGTCATACGCTATGTTTTTGAGAAAATTTTTGGTTATTCAAGAATTTTCTTTGCAAGTGTCATCAGCTATTCGCGTTGGGTAAATCGTAAAGGGTTAAAAGGAATTCAAAAATCAAAATATAGATAGACACTGGGGTGGGGGGGGGGGGGGCAAATCCCCAAAACAGGCGGTGAAACACTTTCATCGTTTCAGGCCGTTTCTGTAATTCGGCACATCGCAGATAAGACTTAGTTGAGAACTTCACCTTTCATAAAAATACGATCTGCATTCAAAAACAACGATGTTTGGCTGTAATTTGTGAGGCTGAACAGCCGACCATTTGTTGTTATCTTGGCATATTCTTGTTCTATTTATAATCGTCAGCTAGATGGGGTACGGTACCCGTCCTTTGGACAGGAAGTGAAAAATATTTTTTTAAATATATATCCTGATATTTATCTCGGGTAAATTTACCCCCCCCCCCCCCCCCCCCCCCCATGTCTGTCCCAGTAACCCAAGGATCACGCATGCCGAATTTCATCCAAATCCATGCAGAGGGAAGTGAAAAAAAGTTTTTTTAAATATATATCCTAATATTTATCCCGGATAAATTTACCCCCCCCCCCCAAAGCCCCCCCCCCCCCCCCCCCCTATGTCCGTCTCAGTGATCCAAGGATCACGCTGGCCGAATTTCATCCAAATCCATGCAGCGGTAAAAAAATTTTTTAATATATATCCTGATATTTATCCCCGGTAAATTTAAACCCCCCTATGTCCGTCCTAGTGACCCAAGGATCACTCATGCCGAATTTCATTCGAATCCATGCAGCGGTTTTTGCGTGATGAGAGGACATACAGGCAGACAGACAAACAAACAGATTCTATTGCTTTCAATTTCATAGTGTAGACTATAGATTATTGTTTGCAGAATGTAGGTCACCAATGAACGTTCTGCAATGATGCAGCTCTGCTACACTTACAGTGTTGGGCACGGCATCTATCACTCGCCTACGAAGCAAAATAAGTTCAAAATAACACCTTTAAAACATATTGTCAAATAAGAAATTACTTTTTTTATTAATATTTGACCACCTGGATCAATAATTGCTATTCATAATTTAATTACTGGTGATTGACTGTGTGACCGAATAATTCCAGCTGCACTGAAACCTGTGTTCTGCAAATCGACCTTCACTAGTTTCAGTTTCAATAACAACTTTCCAACAGTGTAATTAGTATTACAATAACTTACTGTTAAATATCTCTGTCAAACCTCACAAAGTGCACGAGTCCAGCCACTCACAACCCGATGCAATGACCACTGACCAGTCTCAACTGCAACATCTAACGCACACATTTTAACGTTTCACTTCAACATCAAAACAGACGACGTATAATACCCGTATCACGCATGCGCCATAAATCAAGGAAAAAAATTTGGTTCCCAGGAATCCTCAGAACCAACGGGTTCTTTGAAGAACCACCAGGGTCTCTTTAGAACCAACGGGTTCTGTGAAGAACCAAAATTTACAGTTTTTTTTAAGAGTGAAGTCCATCAGTCTACCACTGAGCCACCGCGCTGCCGTTGTTCGTGTTAGGTAAAGGGTTAAAGCGCATGCTCAAGTATGATGCCCATTTGGGAGCGCGGTGGCTCAGTGGTTACGGCATTGAAATTCAAACGGAGGGATCCTCGGTTCGATCCCCGTCAGGGGTAACTGCGTTGTGTCCTTTGGCAAGGCACTTAATTCCGATTGCCCACGTGGGGGCACAGTGGCGCTGTAGTAAGGCGTACTGTAAGTCGATGCTGCACCTGTCTTCAACCAATGCTTACCCTGCGTTTCCAAACGATCCCTCGGGGAGATTCCCGAACTCCCCCGACGCGAGTGTGATGCCCCTACCGTACTCTCCTACAACAAAAACTCACGTTGTGTATAAAAGGGATTAACCCGATAGTCCGTAAGCTCAAACATTGATCGTGCTTCTGGTGTATAACAATACCTACCATGCATAACTATCACTAACCCCCTCCCATTTTTTTACCAACTTGAAGAATTATTTTGTGAGCAGAACCCCACTCTCTCGGCGTTTAGCGGTAATCCCCCGTCCGTGGACTGTACTTGGACGTTGGAGGCAAAGACGTGTTTCATGTCCCAAGGTTTAATCTTACTATAGTTTGAAGTCGTACCTTAAGGCAGGTGTAATATTAAACTAAACCCACCTATGTTTATTCTCTCAAGTTAACCCCTTGCACACTGATGTCAAAATATCTAAATTTCAGGCAGAAAAAAATGCCAATAATGCAACCAGAAATTTGACCAATTCAATCTCGTTTGACAGAGCTCATTGAGCTCTGTCAAACGAGATTGAATTGGTTAAATTTCTAGATGCATTATGGAAAAACCCAGCTTCCTGAAATTTTGGTATTTTGACATCAGCGTGAAGGGGGTTAAAGAACAAAGTACCAAGATTGTAGACTATCCGATGTCAGGACCAAGTTTGCATAATATTTACACACACACATTATTCTAAGAGATCCGACCTCTCACATTACGAATACACTGAAGGTCCATTTTATTGCCTCCAATGAAAGCATAAAAGATTAGTTTTACGAAAGACAAACAACCATTGACCCCTATATTTATAGGATGATAGAGCCCGGTGGCTATTCTTAAATTTAATTATTGCCATATACGCAATAATAATTAGACGATATTAAATATTATTATTATTATTATTATTATTATCATTATTATTATTATTATTATTATTATTATTATTATTATGTGATTATAAGTTGTTAGCTAGGTTTAGAGGATATCGCTTCCCACTTAGTACACTTCTCTTCTTTCTAATACCGTAATATATGAATAAAACATGAAATGCTGACGATTTCTTTGGGGGTGGGGGGCGTGACAATCGTTACCTATTCCCAGTTCCTTATTCGCCATTCGTTATCAACCGATAAAATCGGTTGATAACGAATGTTGAATAAGGAACTGGTAATAATTAACCGTTTTCACGTTCATAATTTTCGGGCACATGTGAGGGTTCTCTGGATACTCCACCCGTACTACTTATCTTTCGAATTTCCATTTTCATTGGGGAAATAAGAATGTAGGCGTGGGTTTGTATGAATGCGCGTTTGAGAAATACCAGGAGCGCATCCGATTCAAACCGGCGAGGGGTCTGGGGTCACTGATATCCCTTCCCCAGCTATAGGATTCTGTGTGCTTCTAAGAGGAAAATAGTATGGCATATTTAGGGGGGGGGGGGGGGGGCTTCCTATTAGAGATGGGAGATACACAGTAAATATCGTTCGTTATCGTTGTCGAATCAATCCGATTTAAAATAAAGTACCGAGGGAATCTCAAAGTACCGAAATTTCTGTATTGAAAAATATTCCTTCACTTGTTAAAAAATAGAAGGGTAATTTTTGTTACATCAAATGACCGATGGTGTTTGCCTGTGTTACTTCCACCATTTTGACAACCCGGTTACTTTGTTTGCTGTCAAACGGGGATGTGAAGCTGGGCAGTGTATCAAAAATACCATTCGATATAGGTATTCGTGTCCGTATATGTATGTTGTTGAAACCGAATACGGTACAGATACCGAGGGAAATCATAAAAATACCGACACCGAAACCGAATTTTGAAATTTCAATACCGTTCAGCTCTGCTTCCTTTTGGAGACTTTCTGGTTCTTTCACGGTCATCTCGTTGTTGCTTTGGTCGAAGTGTTAATGCTGCGTAGAACTAAAATTCGTCCTGCGCATGTTACTCCTGATAAAAACTGATGCCAAACATCAATCAGCTCGCATCTCTGAAAATGTAGGAATGCATTACAGCATTGACTGAAGTGTTGAGCCGACATTGCACATGCAATTCAGCGTTATTTCACCATGCGCAAGTTAATCTTGATAAACAATTACCTTTACCCGACGTACCAGAGGTAGCGGATGTTCATGTCTTATAGCGGATAATATTATTTCCCCTTGTCTGGGGTCTTGCGAAAAAGATTTGAGTTACAAAAATATGAGAGGGGTGTCGGGTGCGCCCGCCACATGAATCCGTCGGTCCGTTCATGAGTGTTAATATACTACTCAAAGTTTGCTAAGCACCAAGTACATCCAACTACCTGTTTTACGTTTTAGTTGAAATATTGTAATGAAAAGTATATATATATTTTATTTAATTATATCTTTAATGATTTAAGTACAGAAATTAAGATTTTATTTGTGTTTGACATTATTTTTTAGCTTTTGAATACGATAACCATTGAAAATGGATATTATTGGTGAAAGAGGAAATTTTTCAATATGCCAAAAAGTTGACGGAGCGAACTGGTATGGCTTCAATATCGAGTATGAGACCCATTACTATTAATTACAGCTTGACAACGCCTTCTCATGCTCCCAATCAGGTTTCTGGTGGTCCTTTGTGGGATGTTGTTCCTTTCTTGGACCAGCATGGCACCAAACTCCTGGAAACTTCTTGGCTGAACGGGACGGGCTGAAATTGCAAGCTGCAACTCATTCCAGACATGTCCGATTGGTTTGAGGTCAGGGGATGTTGCTGGCCAGTCCATACGCTCAATTCCCTCCCTCTGTCGGTACTCCCCGACAGCATGGTCAAGATGAGGACGGGCATTATCGTCCATCAGAATGAATCTCTCAACCACTGCACCTGCATACAATCTGACGTGGACATCCAGGATCTCATCAATACACCGCTGTGCAGTCAATGTACCACGTTCAAGGACACAGAGCTCTGTACGTCCATCCCAGCTGAAGCCGCCCCAGACCATGATTGACCCTCCACCATAACGGTCATGCTCAGCAATGTTGGCTGCATAGAATCGCTCTCCTGGTCTTCTCCGTACCCTAGAACGCCTATCTGTGTGGTCTAGGCAGTACCTTGACTCATCTGCAAAAAAATCTTATCTGGTCCATCCAACGTGGTCTATGGCCCATTCAAATCGTGCCTGGCTGTGGTTCTGGGACAGCGGAATGCAAATACATGGTCTTCTCGATCGGAGACCACCTTCGTGCAACCTTTCCCGGATAGTCTGCGTCAAAACATTTACCACGGATGCTTCTGAAGGTCACTGCGAAGCTGGGTTGCTGTGGCGAAGTGGTCCTTACGGGCCTGAATGATCAAAAACTGGTCTTCTACTGCAGATGTTGCCCTGTCTCTGTCAGCAGCATGCCGTCTTACTGGTGTGCCATACTGCTGAAATCTTGCCCATGCTCTGGTGATCACCGTATAGTGCACACCAAGGGCTTTACCAACCTGACGATGGGTAGCCCCTTGCTCCACCATCCCTACAGCCCGCCACATTTCTGCTTAGGGCAAATGTCTTTTTACATTTGCATTTCCCATATTCAATCATTAAATCACAAGGGTTTGTGTTGAAATGAAGATTGAATACCCTACACATGTCATGTACATGTAGACAATACACGAAAACATAATGAAAATCAAGGGGTACATGCTTTCCATGACTGTCACGAAAAGTCTGCCTGTCAAGAGAGCTAATGTAAACACTGGGGACCATCTCAATACATTCCTCAATCATATCCACCAAAAATATCGCAAATATGTCACAAGCAAATTTCACAATGATGTGTCAAATATTTGGTGCTTAGCAAACTTTGAGTAGTATATATACTCCTCACATTTTGCCAAGGATCACTCCTACCCATCTATATATTTGATACATAAAAGGTCAAATTATGTGTAGTCTTTTAAGTTTGTTTATTTGTTCATTAAGGTTTAACACGACTGCCACAAGCTTTAATCATATCATGTCAGACAATTTTACGCGTGGGGGGCGGGGGGGGGGGGGGGAGTCGGAGTACCCAGGGAGAACAACTGAACAATGGTGAGTAACTTTCGGCCTCTCTAATTTATCCTCCTGACACAAGCGGTTAGCATTGGTTGAAAGTAAGTGTTACGTGACATGTTGTGCATCTATGGTCGACGCGCCATATTCCCATGGGTCACTTGCCTTCAACCAAACCCTGCTTGTACCAAGATGATAAATTAGAGAGTGCGACAGTTACTTGGCATTGTTGAGTGTTTTCCTATGGGAACTCTAGCTTTTTTTCTACCCGGTAATTTGTACAACTTGATATGACCCAGACTATTAAAAGTGTCACTGCTCCACAATAAATAAACAAACATATAATGTACCCATATTCCATTCATGTACAAATTATGTTGAGTTGACGAATGGGGAGTGTTCCTTAGCAAAATGTGATTAGTATAAGTTGGGCCAGCATTTAATCAAATACATTCACTGGATAACTCGCAGTAAAAGATTTGGCGAACATAAATTCTACGGAGGGATAATGAGGAGGGTGGTGATTGTATACACTTTCCTGATAACACAAATATATTTTTTCTAAACAATTTTATATTTTTCAATTTTTTAGTATTTTTAAATTTTTTTTTGTCTATTTCTATTGTTTTTAATACTGTGAACACAAATACAGAGGGGATTGTATTTTCCCAAACCCCTCCTCTTCAGAATCTACGCCTATGAGCCAGAAGAACGCCGCCTTGTAATATAAATGAGATTGGGTGGATGGAGAAAACAGTAGTGCAAAGTAAAACCTAATTAATTTTCGTATTCTGTATGTTTTCTCGTTTTGATGGACGGTTGGGGGTTGGAGGGGAAGGTTAAAACTAGTGGTTGAAACTCGTTAACGATTACTGTTGAACACATAAAGTGCGTGCATACATCATGCCTGCAGCGTAATATTTTCACATTTATAAATATTTTTATACCATGATTACCTACTCCACTATACATAAAAACCCTATGACATAACTTTTAGCTTTACACACCAACCGTGGTGAACCAGCCATAGGATTTCAACAGTTAAAATTTACACCTACAGTGGAACTACCTCCATATTGACCTTTGGTGACCTCGCCTTGAATGCAAACTTGTCTAATTTTATCACTCTTCACCTCGCGAAGAGTGAATTGAAACCGGCAATTATTTACTACGTTTTTAAATAAGTTTCCCTCATAAGACACCAAATATTAACAAACATGCGTTCTCTCATGTTAATCACCGCCCACCGGTGCTCATGTAAACAAAAACAGATTCGCACATGGGAATAATGATTTATTTAACATTTAAACTCGTATTAATCTGACGATCATGGTATAAATAAAATATACACAAAGTGGCTTGGTGTACCAAATATTCACCACGTGTGGTGAACTGGTGTTAACCGCGCGCCAAAGTCTCGCGGTTAACACCACTTCACCACTCGTGGTGAACATTTGGTACACCAAGCTACTGTGGGTATATTCTGTATTTATCACGCAATTTGTTCTTTGAAGTTAAATCAGATATTCAAATAGAGCAGTCATCAGTCAGAAACGATCAGAATAAACAACCTCCGGAACGACAACCTCCGGAACGTGTGACGATAATATGTATTTTGCATAAATATATGTAAAGTCCGCACTCTAATGCCTCAAGAATTTAATACTACAGCTTTCAGCAGCAAACATTCTTACTGTGCAATTAGAAAGTTAACCATGTTTTGTAGTTTGACAAAACGTATAAACCTCAGTCTATCAGGATCTGTTGAAATTTTCTATTCTTCACTATTTGTGTATTTTTATTGGCAGTACACTCGGAGGAGAGGGAACGCGGTGGCTCAGTAGGTAGAGATGCAGGGTGCAATCCGAGTGGTTTTCGGTTCGAATCCCACCTGAGGCAACCGCGTTGTGTTCTTGGGCAAGACACTTAATCCCAATTGCCCACGTGGAGGCACGGTGGCGCTGTGTACTAAAGCGTACTGCATGTCGATGGTGGTCTTGTCTTCGACCAATGCTAACCCTGATTGTGTGGAGTTAGTACGTTGGGGAGTCTGACAGTTGCTTGCCGTTCCTCGGTGGTTCTGTCTGGGTACTACGGCTTCCTCCACCCATAAAATTGTCCGCTACGAGGTGACCCTGGCTGTCGAAAGTGTCGTTAAACCCAAATAAATAAATAAATAAATAGATACTCGGAGGAGAAGCGTTAAAAAAATCATGAACTACGAATCTAACGTAACTAAAAAACGGCACTTGGAAACGCCACTTAAATTAAATTTTCTTGTATAACTAAATATTTTTACTTTTTTGGCCTCAAAAGCATATAGCTTATGACCCATCATTGGAATGAGCTCAATGTTCTCGTCCCAATGAAGGGTCATAATCTATGTTTTTGAGGACAAATTGAATTAATTGTAGAATTGACTATAGAGTTTTGATAACACCGCTGGCTGGATATGAAAGTTACGTAAGGTAAGGGTTAAATGTTGTACATTTTTAGCCTCGTGCTTAATATCCCATTGTTATTATTATTAAACGAATCTTCATCTCGCTGCTTTTTAGCATACTGGTAGATCACTAGTACTCTGCCACCAATGTTTTTCAGGATCCCGGTGCATTGGGGTGTGTCTAGGGCTGTTTTGAAAGTGGGACACACTTGGGCCTGGGAACAACACCGAATGAGTCACAACTCAATGGAGGTTCAAACAGGGTCGTGGCTAGAGGTTTCCGATTGGGGGGGGGGGGGGGGGGTAGTGAATTTCCAACAAGGGGAGGGGCCGGGAGGGGGTTTTCCTCCCGGTCCCTGCCCTAGTTGGAAATTCACTACCGAGAAAAAATATGAAAATGAAGCCATGAGAAATGGATGCAACTGCAAATGTCAACACATTTATTATAGAAGTATCAGGTTGTTATTATTTGGTATTATTCTGGGAATTGAATGTGTGCTAAACAAATGCTCAAGCTTAGAACTTTGAGCAATTCCCACGCTCCTAACATTAAATCAGATCTTATGCAGGAATGATCAATTTTGCGATGTTTCATCATTTTGTAACTGTGAATGATGGAATTATTTATTTATTTATTGGTGTTTAATGTCACATACTTGTGCACAGTGGCTAATCGTGACCGTAACAGTTTTACGAGTGGAGGAAGCCGGAGAGAACCACCGAGCATCGACGTGCAACTGTCCGCGCCTCAACATTCTTACTCTGTTCAAGCTCCGCTCAAGCAGGATTACAGCGGTTGAAGACATGTGCAACATCGACGTGCAGTACGCCTTAGTACACGGCGTCACCGTGACCCCATGTAGGCAACCAAGATAAAGTGCCTTGCCCGAGGACACAACGCGGGTCGTCCCGTCCTCGAGACTGGAATTAACTGAGGATAACGATTTTACATTGCGATTTTCTTGAAGTGTAGTTCGAGGATTTTTTTTTATAACGATAAAGCTACAGTCCCATATAGGCTAGTCCCGGATCTATAGCCCAGGATTATCATTGTTCTCGTGCATTTGATCAGGTCATTTTGATTTACTTTTACTAGAGAGATGCCTGCAAAGAAGAAGATGTCCGTGAAAATGCCACCTCCACAATCTAAGAGGGGGGGGGGGGGGGGGGGACAGAAGATGTCAGAGTCGGAGGAAGAGAGACAGCCTCCTATAAGGTCCAGGTCCAACTCACCAGCGCCCAGATCACCATCTCCACCGCCAAGTCAGAGTCAAGAAGTATCCCAAGTCAGATCCCAAGAAGTAGAAGAGCCGAAGGCGAAGAAAGCCAAGAGCAAGGCTGTACTTCTCTCGGAAGAAGAGGAGATAGATATGGCTGAGTGGCTGCGAGACCATCCATTCTTATATGATAAGGGCCTCAAAGAATACAAAAAGACTGCCAAGAAGACTGCAGCCTGGATACAGAAGGCAGTTGACATGGGCAAAGACTGTGACTTTGGGACGAAACTGAAGGTGTGGCACGAAAACGTCCGGACGAAGATTGGCAAGTTATTGGCACCGAAACCAAGCGGGTCGGCGGCCAAGGCCACGACAGAGAGAAACAAGTTCCTGCTATCACATTTTACGTTCCTACACACCACATCTGCAGACAGAAGAGCAAGGTTGCGAGCAGTGTAAGTATAATTTGTGTAATTTTGAATGTAACATGTTCGTACATATATGATACATAGTACTTAATGCACTTTTGTCTTTGTGTCTTTGCAGCTGCAGCCTCGTATTGCAACGGCTGCCTCTTCACCAACGTCTTCAGTACACGAAACTATATCAGAGCCTCCTTCCGACCTTGAGAATATGCAAGACGAAAACGCCCCTGAGACATGCGAACACAACAGGCCAAAGGGGAAATCTTCAGTTCGTGTTCCATACAAGTCTTCTATGCGTCAAGATCCTCCTGCTCGACAAGATACTAGTGCAGATGACAACTTAACCCTAAGCGCCGTCATCACTCAGCTGCAGAACCAACAGAGACGTTCCGAGGAGATACAGGGACATATCAGTGGACTCCTCGCCAAGGACCAAACTACCGCCACAGCAGCCTGGGGAACGTGGATCGGGACAATGGCAAAGAACTTTGCACCCCATGTCCTTCCCCGATTCTATCGTCAAAGTCTGGACTTAGTTCTGCAGTGTGTCAAAGACTCGTCCCAGGGGCCGCCACCGCCTGCTCAGACACATGACAACCAACAGTATATCCCGATTCTGACGAACCTAGATGCTTACCCCCAACAACAACAGCAGCAACAGCCTCAGGATCAAAAACAGGCCCAGCACGAACAACAGCAACACACCTTCACTGCCTACGTGCCTCAGCTAGATCCCCGGCATCAACAGGAACAATATCCAAGTGCACAACAGCAGCCCCAACAACAGCAGTACACTCCGCAGCAGATACGGCAACCAACACTGAACATTCCAGCATGGGAATCTAAGCCTCCTATTGCTGGGAAAGGCATTGCAGAACCTGTTCCAAGTCAACCAGCACGACCAGCCAGCACGCCGATCACCAGTTCTGTGATCCTGCCATATCTCTCGGACTTGTCGGGAAACCTGAACACGCCATCGCCAAGCCAACAAAATTACGGTCATGAATATAATTGACAAACTTTGGCCGAACTGTATACCTTTGAACTGTCGTGAACTGAAACTGATATAATGCATTTGATAATTATGTTCCCTGCACTTTGTTGTTTTATTGTAAACTTTGAATCTCATGTTTGATGACTTGCGGGATTGACATGAATAAAAATTTGAAAAATCTCTATATGATGTCGTGAACAAGAAATATACTTGTAAATAAAAGAAATGACAAAACATATCCTAAAAAAGTTGCAAAGAAATGCAAAAGCAAAAGTTATAATAATGAATAAATATAAATAAAAAGAAAGAATACAAAACTGGAGAGAAATAAATTACGAAATATAATACATAGAACAAAAGGCTTGGACCACGTAAACAAAGAAATATAAATAAAAAGAATCCTGGCAAATTTCGCAAAGTCGTGATAATCCGTTTTCATGCTACAGTGACCGAAATGAGACAATCCGGTGCAAAAGGGGCTCATTTTTGTAAATTGTCAGAAGTTTCGCAGTTCTTCATATACTACAACAAAAACATACAGTACGTGGAGAGTGGATTGTAACTAAATCACCCGCGGAGTGGAGTTATCACCCGAGCTATAACTTTCAATTTTTGTACATATCGATAAAAAACACAAGCAATGTTTCAGCCAATGGACCTCCGGGTTTAACCCGGAGGTCCATTGGCTGAAACTTTGCTTGTGCTGATGAGGCTTTGCGACAAATTTGCAATTATTGCTTGGGTGGAATCTCCACTCTGCGGGTGATTTTGTGATAATACACTCTCCACGTACTGTAACAGTAAACTTACATAAGAATTTGAATGTAATACTTCATGTGCATCTTCATTGCTTTTCAGTGTATACGCCTTGCAATTTTCTTTTTTTTCCATTCCTTGTCATTGTACTTTATTTTTCGTTTATTTCTTTCTTCTTTTTCTGTATTTCATTCTTTTTTCCTTTTTTTCTTTTTTTTTCTCTTCAATTACTTTTATTTCCTTACTTTCGAATGAGATTTTCAAAGATATCCGAAAAAATTTATTACCCCGCATTTTTTCCAGTTTCATTTCCTTTTTTTTTAAGTCTTGCATTGGTTTTATTTTCTGATTTTGCTAAATAAAAACATGCTTTTTAACTTACAACATTTTATTTTATGTCAACATTCACTTTTGGTCATACGAGGTACAATGTTTGGCATTTTTATGCAACATGAGCCAAAATAATTGTTTTTCAAATCATACTGTCTTGCCAAGACACCGATCCGGCCTCGGAGTTAAAGTATGCACAAAGGTAGTCCCGTTGCGCCTTCGCAGCCCGTGTACTAGAGTGACGAGCGAGTTTGGAGATCCCGTCAACCAGAGGGTTGTCCTTTCTCCATTGCCCTGGGATGACTTGATGATTTTCGTCCTCCTGATCGGCTACTGCGACGTATGTCGTGGTTTTGCGAAGTCTCATTAGGTTGTGTAGAGATAGGCAGGAGATGGCGATGTCAATGGTAGTCGAAGTTTCCTGGAGCATAGTAGTTTGCAGGCATCGAAATCTGTGTACCAAAATGCCAAAGGTGTTTTCTACAACTCGGCGGCCCCTGGAAATACGGTAGTCGTATATCCTCGCGGCTTTGGACATCATTCTTTTGGAGTATGGTTTCATGAGCCACGTTTTCAGGGCGAAGGCATCGTCACCGGCAAAGTAGTATGGCATCGGTTTATCGTCGTTCGGAAGGGATTCTGGATCAGGCAAGCCAAGGACGTCCTTGTCGATGGCCTCTTTGAGCTCGCTCATGTTGAAGACTTGTGCATCTCCAGCCGATCCCTCACGTCCGACCTCCGCCCAGATAAAGTTGTAATCGCCGTCAGCCAATGCCATCAGAATAATTGAGTGAAACCCCTTGTAGTTGAAGTAAGTAGATCCAGCATTCTTCGGACACTTTATGGCTATATGCTTGCCGTCCAGTGCCCCCACGCAGTGGCTGGGCTACCATCTCTTCTCGAACACGTCTGCTATCTTCTTCCATTGTTCGGGTTTTTTAGGTGTATCTATCATTTCCTCAGCAAACTCAGCAACGATAGCATTGGTTACTTCTTTGATAACCTTGGACACGGTGTTGTGCGCAACTCTGAACCCGTACATTAGAGAATGGTAGCTGTCCCCTGACGCAAGGTAACGTATGGTGATGGCCAGCTTGATGCCAGCAGACAGAGATGTTCGGAAACTTGACTTCTTGGGTCTAATTCGAGGCTCCACCCTTCGCAGTATCTCTTGGAACAGGTCATAGTCCATTCGCATAAAGTTATTGAAGCCCTTTGCGTCTTCTTTTTTCAGTTCTCGCATCAGTTGAGTGTATTGGCCATACTGTTGTCTTTTGGTCAGCCACTGTCGAACCCAGATCGATCTCTTCTTCTTTCTTCTTTTGCGTTCAATTTCAGCATTTTTGTTCCTCCCTCTCTCAAGTTTCACTGTAGATTGCAAAATCAAATTTGTAGATTGCTGCTGGTCCAGTTCAAGCTGGTAGTTCATCAGTACTAGTCGTTCTCTTTGATCTGGAGGCTCTGCCATGTTGAGAGCGTCAATGATACGGGAGGCGCATCGAGAGAAAGAGTGAAAATCTATTGAAAAACACTCCTTTTTATACTGTTCCTTTCTGACCTGGATGATCCGGGATTATCCGTAACTGTCCATATTGGTCCGGAAGTTATCCGGGCTAAAACGTAATTTCTCCGGGACTGTCCGTGACGCCAACGTGGTTGTCCGGCCTCATCCTGGACGTATCCGGCTTGCAAAAGATCTGAAACATACATTGCCGGGGTGGTCCTTGGCCATCCCGAATCATCCTGGACTCCACCGTGTTGGCAACGGGGTTGTCCTGGACGGTCCGTAACTTGAACGGGATGATCCGGCGTGATCCTGCATGTCATTTATTGTCCCGGACTACCTCGTTTCGATACGGTTCATGCCGGCTCATCCCGTTCAAGTTACGGATCGTCCAGGACGACCCCGTTGCCAACACGGCGGAGTCCAGGAGGATGATTCAGGATGGTCAAGGACCACCCCGGATTAAATCTTCGTCCCGGACCGTCCCGGAGGTTTTTGACAGTCAAAAATATCCGGGACGACATGCCGGATACCCAAGGACCACCCCGGATGGCCAAGGACGACCCGGACTATCCAGGACCACTACGGCGTCGTCAAGGATCAGGCCCCGGATCATCCCGGACTGGTCCGGGGTAATCCGGGGCCTATATGGGACTGTACCTTTAGTAAACGTACTATAGAAATCTCGTACCGATTGACATCAAGCTCGATATTGCGTACACTGCAGTTGTAAAGAGTAACAGTTGGAATTTTTGCCGATTAGAAACCGAGTTGGAATTTTGGGAAGTAAAGAAGACATCAGCATCGCCAAAGAAGCTCTAAAATCCAGATAGATGGAATTTCCAACTACTCATGACTTGCACTACGAATTTCAAACACTTGGAAATTTTGGCCAGGATTGTGGAGGGGGGTGGGGGGGAGTAACACCCCCACACCCCTCTGTCGCCATGTCCCTGGGTTCACAACATGGGTTTAGGTCGCCCAGGTTATTGAGCGCATTTTTCAGAATTGCTGAAAATCGTATTTTATGAACCCCAATGAATTTCCGATGTTCATACAGTATGTGGAGAGTGGATTGTAACTAAATCACCAGCGGAGTGGAGTTATCACCCAAGCTATAACTTTCAAATTTTGTATATATCGACAAAAACACAAGCAAGGTTTCAGCCAATGGACCTCCGGGTTTAACCCCGAGGTCCATTGGCTGAAACTTTGCTGGTGCTGGTTATGCTTTGCAACAAATTTGCAATTATTGCGCGGGTGGAATCTCCACTCTGTGGGTGATTTAGTGATAATACACTCTCCGCGAACTGTACATGTATTTTTACAGACAAAAAGTGTGCAGGACCAAACATTCTGAAAGTGGGTCACGTTAATATCTCAAGCATGTTATGACCTCTCCTCTGGACGTGTGATCAACACCAAATGAGTCGAAACTCAAGATTGGTGGTTCAAAATATGGGTCGTGATCACTGAGGTCAGCCAGGGGTCATTAAGTGTCATTTTTATGCATATCCTAAGTTCTATAATGTATTTTTACACTCAAAAAGTGGGCATGGCCAAATATGTTGAAAGTGGGTCTCGTTGATATCTTAGGCATGGTTGGACTAATGGTCAGGGGCCAACACCAAAATTAGTCGAAACTGAATGGAGTTCGAAATGTGGCTCAACCTCACTGAAGTGGCGCAGGGGCAATTAAGTTCATTTTTCAGAATTAATGGAAATCGCATTTGATGACCCTCTAAGGCATTCCCGAAATTTATATATGTATTTTTGCACCCAAAAAGATGGCAGAGTCTAACATTTTGAAAGTGGGTCACAAAATAACTCAAACATGGTTTGTCGTATGGGCCTTGACGAAACAAATGCCTCAAAATGTGCTGGTGGTTCAAAACAAGGTTCAAGGTCACAGTGGTCATCCAGACGTCACTGACTGCATTTTTAACTCAACTTGGCCGCGGTTAGTAGATGGATGGGTGACCATTTCAGCGAATGATTCGCGCTCCCGCGTTATGTCTTTGAGCAAGGCACCTAACCCCGGTTGCCTGCATGGGGGAACGATGACGCTGTGTACTAAGGCGTACTGCACGTCGAAGGTGCGCATTTCTTCAACCAGTCTAACCCTGCCTGTGCCGCGGTGCAGAGTTCAGAGTTGCGATGTTGGAGAGCTGACAGCTGCTCGTCGTTGCTCGGTGGTTCTCTCCGGGTACTCCGGCTTCCTCCACCCGTAAAACTGTCACCGACATGATATGACCCTGGCTGTTAATGTGTCGTTAAACCATAATAATAATAAAAAAAAAACTCGACTTGACAAAATCAAGATAAGCTATTGCCATCACGCGTGTGGAAGTCTGTGAATATGTTCACATTTTCTTTAGAAGCGCGCCAGACGGGGAAATACGGTTGATACGGATAGATACGGATGACCATCCGTATCTATCCGCAGACATCCGTATCTGACCACAGACATCCGTATCATCCGTATCAATCCGTGTGAAAACGTATCACGAAGCGCACAATATGAAAAAAGTTTTGAAAATTTCAAAACTTTTTTTCATCCCGTGTGCGGATGGCCAAACCGCACAAAATCCGTATTAATCCGTATTGATACGTATCTCATCCGCATCAGATACGGATAAATACGGTGGAAAAGGGAGTCTACCAACGCGAGGTTTGATACCACAAAATACAGCATCGCAGTGTATCTATCCGTATTGATCCGTATCTCATCCGTGTTTATGATTATCTATGCGTATCTATCCGTATCTCCTGCCGCAGGTTTTAGGTATGGCCGCAGAGTGACACGCATACATCCGTATCTATCCGTATTTATCCGCAGACCATCCATATCTCATCCGTATTACATGCCTATTTTCCCAAAATACGTGGTATTTTCACGGTTCGGAGGGGGGTCGAGATTTATTATACGTATCTCCATCCGCAAGACCATCCGTATCCCCGTCTGACGCGACTGTTAGCACAGGCTACACCCCTTTGTTCTTGTCCGATCATCACTAAATTTCAATAACTTAAATAAAGAGTGAAGTTACTCCATCTCAGTTCAAATCATGAACAAGTTCACACTTAGAACTAAGATGGAGTGTGCTGGACTTTCTTATAAGTGGGTTATGGGTACACATTCATAGAATAATCACTGGCCTCGAAAAATACGATTTTATATTCAGTATGCACTTTGAATCTCCTCCCATTATTATCACCTTTTCAAATATTTCACTTGGTGACGTCAGTCGGTAACATATGGCACTGGAGCAGTAAACATAGAAAAAACTAAGCGAGCTCTCATCCAATCAGAGGGTGAGGATTGTAGTCTTATTGGAACATTGTTTCTTTCTTGTTTCTCATTGCTTCCCATGTACATGTTTTTATTCAGTGTTCTGAAAAGTGCCCTCAGTAATACACCCATACCTATACTTTGAGCTAAAGTTGGTTTTGACACTCTCTTGCTGTCTCTCTGCAACCATCACAACGTTAATCACCTGTTCGTATATTCCGAATAGATACTGAGTATTAAAATTCAAAATAAAAGTTAGCATCAATTGTTTAACCCTTTACCTAACGATTCGCCCGCATCCGCCTGCGTAATATGCAAACTGAGCAGTTGAAAAAGTTAAATTTTTCAAAAAATTTCAACAAAAACATATCATGTGACCCCTCATTGGAACGAGCTCATTGAGCTCGTTCCAATGAGGGGTCACATGATATGGTTTTGTTGAATTTTTTTGAAAAATTAAAAAAAAATTATATTCAAAATAATAAATTTTGATATCGTCTGCGTTGGGTAAAGGGTTAAGAAAATATAATGGCATCAGGAGATACAGCAATATGGGAAGAGGGAGCGCTGTGGCTCAGTAGGTAGAGGCGCAGGCTGCAAGCCGAGAGGTCCTCGGTTCGAATCCAACCTGCGGCAATCGCGTTGTGTTCTTGGGCAAGACACTTCATCTCCATTGCCCGCGTGGGGGCACAGTGGCGTTGTGTACTGCACGTCGATGGTGCACTTGTCTTCAACCAATGCTAACCCTGTTTGTGTGGAGTTTGTTGGGGAGCTGACAGTTGATCGCCGTTGCTCGGTGGTTTTCTCCAGGTACTCCGGTTTCCTCCACCCGTAAAACTGTCACGGTCATGATTAGCCAGTGTGCATAAATGTGACCTTAAACACCAATAAATAAATAAAGACCTAAGTGGGATCGATACTCGCCATTTTAAGTTACGGAAGGAGCTAAGCAGAATAATATCTACACCACCGCGGGAATGTACTTTTCAAACGTGACAGGTCTGACATTACGACTATTAAGTCACACAGAATGCATGTTCCAAACACAAAGTACATCAATATTGCGTGAACACATCGTGCTTGGATCTGGGACAAGTGTGCTCGAACAGATGACTAATTATACAGATGGCACTTCACCGGAGACAACACTTTGTACACAGTCACGGGACACTGCGATGAAGCCAAGTATACAGTTCACGTCAGAATTTAGTATCCCCAGTTGTGAACAACCAAAGGTGGGTCTTACACAAACCGTTTCCAGTCTCTGGGGTTGGGCCCATTGGCTGTGTTCAGTATTCTAACTCGCACATTTGGAGTTCACACCTTGTTCAGCAAGTCAGCAAGTGCATCGGCAGATGTAATTACAAGTGATGATGGGCAGTTGGTCTCAGGTATGTACGGAACACGGATGGATTTCATTAATCTTTAAGAAGTCGTCCAACCTAACTTTGGTCAATTTTTTGACATGTTTCCCAATGCCTCAGAAACAGTTAAGAGAAGTAAGGAAAGGCAAATTATATATCAAAATAATGAGTAAAGTGCATAGAAAAGGTACATATAATTTTTTTCAGGAAAAAAGAGTGAATTTTATGATTTTGAAGAAGATTAATTTGCCAATGTCATAAGTAACGAACCAGTAAAACCACAAAATAATCGGTAATTCGAAAATCTTGTCCTCAATATAATGATAACATACGACAGACTCGGAGAAAGCATTTTTTTGGCACACACTCTGGTGGGTTTTGATGTTTGAATGTAATAACACCAACACAAAAACCGTAAACAAAACTTTTTACCCATTATTCCTGCAGCATGCGGCCTCGTACCCAGCTCAGTCTCAGAAGAAATGGAACGAGCGTTTGCATCTCGGTCTCGATTGCGATGCTTGGAGACCGATATACAAGAGTCCGTTTTTAATTACTGATGACACCTATCTCCAAACTGTGCAATATAAAATCATACACGGAGCTTTATTTACGAATGCTTGCCTTTTCAAATGTAAATTATCTGAGACTGAGCTGTGTACGTTTTGTTCCAACACTAGAGAGACAGTGCAACATTTATTCTTCGAATGTTCAGTGTCAAAGACAATCCTGTTACAACTTGCACATAGATTGCAGGAGAAATGTGGTATTCAATTACCACTGACACCGCACTTTACCCTCATTGGCTATATTAATAATAATAATAATAATAATAATAATAATAATAATAATAATAATAATAATAATAATAATAATAATAATACACATGAATATACCCTCACCTCAGTAATTCTTATATTTAAAAAGTTCATTTATTCTTGCAAAGTGAGAAAATGTCAGCCTAGCTTCCACGGATTCGTCGAAATACTCCGGCAATACCGTGACATCGAGCTATACTCCCGCCACCTATACTTTAACAAAAAAAAACGACCAAATAAATACCAGGTGGGAATCTCTAAAATCCCTATTTTATCCTCCGACTTAACACCACACATCGCCTGGACAATAGCCCTCGATCTCCTGGACAATAGCCCTCGACGTTTTTGTTTTACTTTTTTTTCTCTCCATTCTAATGAGAAGGCTACATGCAACACAAGTCGGATAAAACAATAACAATCTTATTTCTGTGCATCGATTAAACTTAGAGTAGAAAAAGTTATATATTATATTCTGTATAACATGGAATTCAGTGTACACTCAGAATATATGAATAGATATATGTTTATCACTTTTTATCTGAATAAAAAAATTAAAAAAAAAAAAAAAAAAAATTTTGGATGTTCCGGATGTGTCCATGTTTCCATGATGTTTATTCCGGTCATGTGATTACGATGTGGTTCTTGCTGAAATACTCAATTTGGGCAATCGTAAGAATGCAAGGACGTGATCACGCCCTTTATTTGTTCGAGACAATGTATGAGCGGATTTGCAAACAGGTAACAGCAAATACTTGAGCTGTTAATGTCATAACTGCAAAATATGGTTCGAAATTCCCTCTCGTGTTTACAGGCCGTCTGAACTTTTTTGTTGACAAAAAATCTGAATTATTGCGCACTAGAAAGACAACATGAACCACTTGTAAAAAAAATAACCGAGTGTATAAAATCGGGACGATACACGTAAAATAAGGCAATATTCATAACAAAGTAAGCAGAATTCTTCGGAAATCACTTTTTCACGAAATATATTCCAAGTGACCTAGAACTATATTGAGCGTGTTAATTTCCCCCGATGTTGCGAAGTTATTTACTTCCTAGTAACCATGGAATCTGTCGCGGCTGTCTTTGATGTCTGCAAAGGACCGATTGAAGATGGGTTGAAAATGATGCATTCGTGCTTTGAAATAAGGTGCGCTTGGACGATGCTGAGAATTCAGTTTTTTCTTGCAACCACCCACACTAACACAATCGATCAGTGTCTTTCGTCATCGTTTTACACTGACAAATGTGACAAATCTCCTTCACCGGAAACCAATTTGCCCCCAATTTGCATATCACAATAAACATAACCGCTGTCACTGAGTGTCAGCATGGCCGTGTGGTCAAAACCGAAACGAATTATCGAATGCACTGTCAATATTAGCTGCAATTGGCTTTTAAACAAATGAAATACACGAAATATTCGCAATTTCTTCATTATTCATGCCGAGTTACTTTTTTAACCAGACCACATGCGTTCAGTTTCGTTTGTCGGCATCAAACTGATATTGTTTGTGGTAATTAAATAGTACGAGAAGGCGAAGGAAGCCAAATATTTCCCTGACCCATCATCTATTAATTAATTAAAATTGATAATTTCTTTTATTTTACTGAAATTATGAATTGATAAGGTGGGTGTGTTGCGATTATTATGCCCCAGACCTGGAAGTTGGAAAGTCAAAGGGGCATCTAGGAACGTGAAGTGGTGACCCCTGTCCTCTTAATCTTAGTCTTACCCATTCATCATTACATGTACCAACATTCTCCCTTGTATCTCAACCATTGCTACTCCAATTTGAAGGATATTTGGTGTTGTGATCGAGCATCATGGGGAAACAATGCCTGTGTAGCTGCTGTAGCATGTGCTTCTTCCCACATTTTTTCAGAGTTGTGGTACTTTTTCACTCTTTTGAGTTAGAAAATTTTGTTTATAACTAGTTGATTTGTTACAATTTGTTGCAAAGTGCCTGCTAATACCCTCAATTGTATTGCTACAGAATTTTCTGGTGAAGATTTTGTTCCTATTACTTATCAAGCAACAACCTAATGAATATGCTGTATAAAGCCACCAATCTGATGTTTGACACTTTTATCGGAGCTGTTTTGAAGGCTTATGGAACTCAAAATGTTGATTATGGCAGGACTTTTCTATTCACCCATTAATCGATAAATTAAGTGTTATAGTTGGAAGTAAGAAGCATGAAAAAGTCCAGAACTAAAAGTCTAAAAAGAATGTTTTGCAATGTAACATGATTTTTGCAGATACACTTATTTGGAGGGATACCTGTCTGATAGTGTTTGGAACATGTGTGGCCAGGATCTTCAAAAAGAAAAAAAAAGAGTTAAGCTTTGAGAAAAAAGGCATATGCCTTGAGTGCCGGAGGTAGCGTCATACAAGGAAGAGAGCCCCCGCCCCCCCCCCCCCCTCCGGGATATTGTTTGTGTCAAATGGAGCTCACTTGTCACCCTTTGGAGATTGCTTTGTGTACTGCGTTCTTGAAAAAAATATGTGAGACCCTCTGGATGTGCCCTTCTGATCTCAATATGCCAATAAGCCTCCTTGGGGAAAGTACATGCAATAATTGTTATGTAAGGTTGATTTGATGTGTTTTGAATAACAATGTACTTTTAAGTACATTAGATGGTTTATTGCAATGACAGGTTACAGTTACCCTTATTTCTTCTCCAACAGATATTATGAGTGTATTGGTGTCCAAGAGTAAACGAAGCTATTATACTTATAGATAAACCAGACAAATTTAACAATTTAATCACTATCAAATTGATGCATGGGATAAAAGGGGTTACAGTGCAAGGGGTTTGTAAATATATTTATTCAACTACAATGTATGACTTTGCAGTGCATTCTACGTAGGAGAATATCATATTTTCTTTCCAAACCACCACAGTGACACATACATCTTTATATTGGGAGACACTCTTTTGTCCTTTCATACTTCTTCTGGTGAACTCCTTCAAGTTGACCTTTGTTGAACTCCCCAAATAAAAACATAAACAAAAGAAAATGTCTGCCTTCAATCAGTGAGCACTCCACTTATAACATTTGGTCTCAATCTTTATTACTTTCATAAATTAGGAAAAGATTTCTTTGAGTATGTACTTCAATGTTTATAGAATACAGCAGTTATTTTATTTTGTGGTAATTTATTGTAAAAATTTTGTTCTCTTACTTATGCCACAGCAGACTTTCAGGTGGTGCTATTTACAGTTCCATGGCAAATTTCAGTTTCCACATGTTCTATGTTTTATTCCAAGCATTTTGGTATATAATTTATTGGGGGGGGGGGGGGGGGGGGGGGGTTATTCATTTTGGGACTTTTTTTAGACTTGAAAGAAAATTACATGAAATTTGACCAAAATTAGGTTGGACGTCCCCTTAAGATACTACGAATGCATCCCTATAGGAGTTTAAAGCAAAAATACACTCTAAATCAGTTGGGATAAAAATGAACCAAAATCACATTGGGTTCATATTTACTCAACCCTGTTGATTTGGGTTCATTTTTAACCCAACTGATTTTAGAGATATATTATTGCCTTAAAACTGCAGTGAAATACTGGTGGCTGTAAATTTCCATTCAAATGTTATTGCAGGAAAGTAGACCATATTGCTAAAAATTGTTTTGAAAAGAAACGGGGTATGAATAAAAGAAAAGATAATGGAAGCAACAAGGGCAATGAATTAAAACCCCGATCTGTAACCCAAGCAAGGACAGATAATGAGTCCGGTTTGTTCATAAATACATGGTGTAAACTGTAGCCTGCTGGTTGATACTGGGGCAACATTGAGTTTAATCTCAAAAGAACCGTTTTTTCACTAGAAACAGATATTAATGACAAAGCTGTCCCTGGAACTTGTACTCGTGGGTGGCACTCCACTGAAAGTCGGTGGGAATGGTGTGTCCACACTATGTAAATACCTCGACACGTTTGAATGCAAAGCTGTTGTGTCGAAAATAGAAGTGAGTGAAATACCCGGGTTGGATTTCTTACACTCCAGTAACAGTTTATTGAATGTTGGCAAGGGGAGATTATATTAAACTGGTCATAACTATAGGTATCAGGGAACTAAATATTTGAATTAGAGTTTCCCGCCTTGAAATGGAAGTGATGCAATCTCTAAAAATAAACAACCTTGGGAAAATAAATTGTTTCAACAAACGTTTGAAGCATTCTGTTGACATCTTGCATTATTGATGAATATTCCAGATAAAAAAGAGGGTGATTCGATGACTTTTGGACCTAAAAGTACAATTTATATTTTGTGTATTTTTGGAGGGAATTCCTGAAAAATATGTGCACGTAACCGGTACTTCCCTTACTGTCAATTTTTCTCTCTTATTTGTTGCATGACCCCCTGTTTTGGGGTCAGAAAAAGTTGTCTGAAGGGCTATACTTGACAAAGATATTTGAATGCCAAAATTAAAGTGATGCGATCATATTTTTTTTATTCCTGAACGTTATAATGGTCGCCTATGGGAAAATACTTAGTTCCATGATACCTATAATCACCAACTAAGAGGACACCACGTCTGTTACAGAGTGGGCGTCAGTGAAACATTTAGCATTCCACCCAAAACAGAAATGGTGTGTCGAGGGAAAAAGCAATGTACAAACAAAGAAAATGCTACTCAGCCAACCCCGAGTAATGGGAGTTTGCAATAGATTGTCCGAGAGTGGGAAAGCAATGGTGGTATGAACACGTATTACACCAGAGGACAAAATTCCAATACAGATGTAAAGCAAGGACAGTACAGTCGTTGACATGTCGTAATCCACGTGTCGGCAGTGATGTCCGCGCATGTGTTTAATACATCCAATATAGTTCTTTATTACACGCCTGTTCTATGTAAACCCCATCTACAGCAACAACAAACCACGCGGAAAATGAAAATCTGTTCGGAAATCATTGACGGACTATTTTGAAATAGAAGCGAAATTTCACTGGAATGTTCTACAAATCGTGCAGCGCAATTTATAGTTTGAATCGCTAGCGATAGCTGAAAATCATCCCATGAGATCAGTAGGTACATAGAACACATTGGAACTCAGAGAACGAAATAGTAACACGAGTTCCCCTCGCAAATGTGGTTGGCGATAAAATGTGTTCTTTTGTTGATAGTTGGCAAATGAATTGCCGAGTGTCCTTCTAATAATTGGTTTTATAGACGCGAAGGCGTGTAATAAACACAGAGCGACACACGCGTGTGAATTGTTTAATCTACATGGTACTTGCGGCCTCTCGTTTTATCCTTCCGCGCTGACACTCGTGTCATATCGATTAACCCATTCACACGCGTCTGTCGTTCTGTGTATGTTTCTTAGACTTTCAGTTAGGTTTTGGCAGTTCGAGATATACATAACGCTAGAATGTTCTATGTCCCCTATGGGACTATGTATTATCTCCCCTGTGGGGGGGGGGGGGGGGTGGGGGTGCATAGAACCATAGAACATTCTAGCATTCAGCCGACGATAAGAGGAACAGTTAAAATAAAACAGTATTTGTTATGGGGAATCCGTTCAGTGTATTACCGTTTGGCTTTTACAATTGACCTCAAACGTTCGAGAGACTCCTGGGGACCATGTTAATTGGGGCCAATACTATAAAACGTTTACAGTTGTATTTTTCAGAAATGAATTTTCTATTTATGTAAATAACTAATGGAAATGAACCATTAGCATATTCAAAGATGTGGCAATTTGCCAACGTTAATGATTCGTTCCCGTCATGTATATTCACTTATAGATTATACAATTCAGAAAAATACAGTTGTAAAAGTTTTATAGTATTGGTTCCTGGTCTCGCGTTTGATATACACTACGTGGAGAGTGTATTATCACTAAATCACCCACAGAGTGGAGATTCCACCCAAGCAATAATTGCAAATTTGTTGCAAAGCATACACATCACAAGCACAATCAAAGTTTCAGCCAGTGGACCTCCGGGGTAAACCCGGAGCTCCATTGGCTGAAACATTGTTTGTGTTTTTAGTCGATATACACGAAATTTGAAAGTTATAGTTTGGGTGATAACTCCACTCCGCGGATGATTTAGTTACAATCCACTCTCCACGTACTGTATGTTTGATATGGTACGGGATGTGCTTCTTACTTTTGGTAAAACCCTTGACGAAATTCTCAGTACTTCGGTTCTGTACTTGAAAGGCACAGGCGTGAAAATGAAAGACAACAAGTGGCACCTTTTTGAAAACAACCCGAATTATTTTGGGGGATACAAAGTAACTAGGAGTACAAACAGATCTGGGTATGGTTTTGGCAATGAGGAACTGGACAGTGCCAGTAACTGCCTCTGAAATACACTCATTCGTAGGTTTATGCAGTTATTATCCAAGATTTGTTAAGGGTCTCGCAGTCATTGCAAAACCGCTGTTCAGGTTTACAGAAGGGCAGAAGGGCGAGCGTCACGGCTGCACATACGATCCGAGCCGCAACCCTCGGACCATGTTATCGTTAATTCACCACAGCAACGTATATGTTCAGATAAGACTCTACCTACAGCCCAAAACCCATATCGTGAAATGAACAAGGCAACTTTTAACGACCGCAAGTTCAGTAAATAAACCTCTCGTGTACCCCAATGATGTCACTGGACAAATAATTAATTAGATAGAGAATGAAGTCATCCCATCTAAGTTCATATCGTAAACTGATTTGTAATTTAATCAGCACATCCATGGACGCCGGAAACAGGGGGTGGGGTGGGGTGGGGGAGCTGTCTTCCCTGCCGTCGGACCATGGAGGCGAGAGGAGGCAGACAATACACTTCCCAATTTTGTCAATTTTTTCGATGATTTATTCTCGCAGAAAAGCTAAAATACGCACCAAATCCGTTCTGGAAGCTTTCATAATCCAATGAGGGAGTTGGGGGAGTCCCAAACTTCCCCATCTCGGACCCTCGGCATTCGACAAATTCATGCTTCGGGATGTCATGGTGAGGCTGCTAGTGTGCGAGTAAATGCCCCTTTCCTGGGGTCTGACCCCCTGTCCTGAAGTGCTTCAGGCGCTGAACACGTAATTTGGTAACGGTGTGTTCAATTCTTGTTTGTTTGTGGTGTTGTTGCGATTTTGTATTGTGCATCCGCTGAACATTGGAACATTGGAACATTTACACTCTTTTGTGTGAAGCTATTGCATGGACCTCATTTCAAATATTTCGCTTGGTGACGTCACACGGTAACAAATGCTACCGGAACCGTTAACACAGAAAAACTACGCGAGCCTTCATCCAATGAGAGGGCGAGGACTTTAGTCTTATTGGAACATCACCTGGTATTATGTATGAGCTACACAATCTGGAGCAAAGCTCACCAATTACATGAGTATGTACAACATTTGAGAGACACAATTATTATGGATGAAGTAAAGTGTTTCGCGAGAAATATTAATCACAAGAAGCACTGAGACAGAAAAAAGTATTGTGATCTGAAATTACAAACACATACGTTTGAAGATTGGAGATGTAGAATGTGGTCATTTAATTTAATTGGTTGAGGATATGCCTCGAATAGACTTTCCATGTGTTTTTCTCCGGTAATCATATTCGAATCACATAAGCCTTTTGGGAAATACACGCCCAGTATTCCAGCAGCCAGAAGGGTAAACTTGCATTGTCGGGAAGTAACAGGTTCTTTGGTGGTTTCTATGGTAACTGTTTTGCGCTGAATCCGAATCGGAATAATGCTACTCTGTAGACATTTGCCAACTCGACACATTCAAGATGGCCGCTAAAAACATTATTTTCGTAAAGTCATTTCCATATCACATTAGAACTTGCTGTACGGCCGCCGTTGACTGGTTACTTTCCATGGGTGGGCAAAAGTTTCACGGACGAAATAATATTAGATTCCAAACACTAATTATAGGAAAAATCATCAAAAATTTAATTAATGAAGCACCGGGTATAACCCGGTGCTTCATTAATTAAAATTTTGCTGCTGATGATTTTTATTAGCTGGTAAATGCATGCGTGAATATCACTGCCTACACCTGGATTACGACCAATCCAAGGCGACTGTACTTTTAAACACACCTTTTTTACCACCACTAGACGGTGTGTCGTGTACAAAATTCATAACTCACCCACCAAAGTCAAGGTCACAGATAGAACTTAACACATGGAATGAGCATGCAGATCAACTTGTTCGCGCCCGGGCCATAACTTTTTTAAAGGGAAGAGATACCACAATAAAACTTACACATATACAACCACTAGACGATGTGTCGCGTACAAAATTCACAACCGATCCACCAAGGTTTCAAGATTTGAGAAGCAAACAAGGTGGTAAAAGATATTACGGCCCAATGTGGAAGATTTTCCCATTAACGCCTATTTGATGACAACTGTGACTTCTTTCATGTCAAAGTTGTCATCTCGAACAATATCAGTACAAGTTATTATTCTAAAATGTTCTCCCCAATTCTCTGGCCACATATTAAATGAAGAATTGCTTTTTATTTAATGCTCAGGCATCAATTCACGCTGAAAAATTAAGTCATATTCCCCTGTCGGTCGGCAAAACGAAATATCAAAATGATATTTAGAAATCGATATTTCATCGTAGGTTCGGATGACGAATCACATGTACTTTAAACGAGTCAGCACATCAGTAATGAATTCCAGAGTCCCAAATACAAACGAATTCGAATAATTGATAGTGACAGTGACTAAATCAATTCATTAAATCAGCGGTTTCAAAGTTTGACTTTCTCATTCACCTTCCAGCGAAAAGCCGAAATCACTTTCAAATTTCTTCAGTTCAACTTCACACGTCTTCAGTGCATTGAGTTCAAAAAAAATAAAATGACGTGTCTTGTTATTGAAAATAAGAAAGTGGTGTTTTTTGTTATTGTTCTATTTCTTCGAAACACATTGCGATTATTTCAATTCGCCAGCCTTGGTAAATCGTAAAGTTAGGGGAGAAATAAGACGGGACTACTTTTTGTGCGGATATTCACACATTCCAATGGTTGGAGTTTGGTTGTTGTAATTTTTGTATGGACGCCGGTTCGGCACATAAATTTTGCGCCTTAATGGCAAATAAAGGCCACAAATTGGAGAGTTTGTAGTCGTAGAGCATTAAATAAAAAGAAAATTCACGAATAAAAAGAAAATTCGTGGCTACAAGAAATATGAGGATCTTCACTCGCGACTGCGTCGCTCGTGAAGATCCTCATATTTCTTTGTAGCCACTCACGAGATATTTTCGGTATTCATCAAATTTTCGTGAATATCCTCTATATCTCCGTTCTGTTCCCATCATAATATGGAGAAAATAATACACACATGATAGGGGTATCAAAAAGGGCATGCGACTCTGTGTAGGAGTTAAGAATGGGAGTTTCATTAATTGTAATGTGACCAAGACCGGGGAGAGGAAATTCGGGGCCCCATGGGTTAATTCTGTGAAGGGCCCCCTTTCAAAAGTGTCGGATACTGATGCAGATGTCGAAGGCATCTGCCGCGAGTGCAGAAGGCACGAGCGATGATTGGGGTGGGGTGTGGGCTTGGCCCCTCTTCCAGAAATCAGTTCTTAAATGGAGACTTCTGGCGGCTTTTAGGATAAAAAATCACGTTATTTTTTTATCGTCAAAATGACGTTTTTAGCAGCATGTTTTAAATTTCCAAGTTTGTGAGTATCTAGTGACCAAGAGTTATAGCCCTTGACTGCACAATTCTTGAAGTGATAACATTATTACGTCAAGTTGATTTAATAAAGTTATTACTTCCAGAATAATGCAGTCCCAAATTACAACCGTTGGTCAAGTGCAGGGCCCCATTCACGATACAGACCCCTTCTTAACTGTTGGTGCAGGAGTCAAAACGTGGGGGCCTAGTCCAAAAATGGCCTGAAAGCCCATATTTTTAATTTGTTGGTTCTGTGTGTCCTTTGAAAGGACTCACCAAACCAAAAAAGTAAAATACTGTCTTTCAGGCCATGTTTGAAATGAGGTGAAGGTGGGCAGGCCTATCCCAAGAATCTTGCACGTTCCGGGCCACGTGGTTACTACCCTGAGCCCCCACCCTCTCCCCGGCCCTGAATGTGACACTCAATAGTATATATATATCGTCCATTGAGTGCAACAAGGCGCCATCACTGACATTGTAGATGACGTCTTGTTGCACTCAAGCGCCGATATCAAGTTTTAAAATTCACCCCGCCAATTATATAGCCTTTTTGATGATTAGTGACCAACCTCCGTCATTATACATCCCCCCCCCCCCCCCCCATCTCCCCATGGCTGTTTGCACACGGAACATACGTCAAACCTGAATACTCGAGACCTTCTCAGTTGTTGTTATTGGAATGTAAAATCTTTTCAACTGGTGTAGTTCTGGCGTCTTGACCCTCCCGCCCGTTCAAAGGGGCATCTGCCCCCTCCCCCACCCCGCGCTTTTGAAACCCTTGATTTGATGTGAGGGATTAAAATGAGAAATGTCTCGAAACATCATCTTTGATAACAGTTTTCGATGTTTCTGCAGCAAATACGATGCCGGGAGTGCGGTGGCTCAGTGGTAGACTGTTGGACTTCTATGCTAGATTTCCCCCAGTTCGATCCCCGTCCATGACGACCCACGTTGTGTCCTTGGACAAGGCACTTTATCCCGGTTGCCTACATGGGGGGCACGATGACGCCGTGTACTAAGGCGTACTGCACGTCGATGGTGCACATGTCTCCAACCGCTGCAACCCTGCTCGAGCGGGGCTTGAACAGAGTTAGAATGTTGAGGAGCTGGCAGTTGCTCGTCGATGCTCGATGGTTCTCTCCGGGTACTCCGGCTTCCTCCACCCGTAAAACTGTCACGGTCACGATTAGCCATTGTGCATAAGTATGTGACCTTAAACGCCAATAAGTAATAAATTAATACGATGCCAGTAGTTAAGTTTCAAAAACTGAGTATTCTGTTCTGTCGGGCAGTCATATTCGTACGAGTTCAATGCACTTGCATCACTCTCAAGAACTGAAGTTAAATCAACATTTACCCCATTGACCGAAGACACTGCATGCCAGCGACAATGCCATGTCTTGTCGCAATACGCAATGCAGTATTCAGTGTAAAGATATCAATAATTATAGTGGACCGATAGTTAATATCTGTTAAGACGTTTGTGTTTGCTTCATCGCTGGAGTATAGAAAAATGAATATACTGTAAAATGAGTTTTTAACCCTTCACCCAACGTAACGGCCAAAACCGGCCAGCGCTATTCACAAATATCGCCAATTAATTTTCATTATGTTTTCATATTTTGTCTCAAACACATAGGTTATGACCCCTCATTGGAACGAGCTCGACGAGCTCGTTCCAATGAGGGGTCACAACCTATGTTTTTGAGACAAAAAAATGAAAAAGATTAGTTATTCAAGAATTTTGTTTGCAAGTGTCGTCTGCTTTTCAGGTTAGATAAAGTGTTAAAAATTAAAATTATATTTCATTATGTATTTTAGAGTTTTTATTCACATTGTTCTCTCTTTATTGCCCTAAAGCAATAGATCGTGGGCATTTATAAATCTGGGATGTTGGTCCGCCATTCAGCTGTCCATGAGTTTTTGAAAGGGTATCTCAACCTGAAGATAAAGACATGACCCATTATTTATTTATTTATTTATTGGTGTTTAAGGTCATATACTTATGCACAATGGCTAATCATGACCGTGACAGTTTTACGGGTTGGAGAAAGCCGGAGTACCCGGAGAGCTGCCAGCTCTTCAACATCGTAACTCCGCACTGCAGCACCGACAGGGTTAGTTTGGTTGAAGATATGCATACCATCGACGTGCAGTACGCCTTAGTACACGGCGTCATCGTGCCCCCATGTGGACAATCGGGGTTAAGTGCCTCGGGAGACCGAATTGATCGGGCAGACGGTTACCGGGCTCGACGTTGCTTAACTTCGGTCATCTGACGAGAACCGGTTACCACCACGCCACCGCGCCCCCCACATGACACATTTACATCGCGCGTGCGTTGTATTTTGTGCAGTGGGAGTCATAGGTGAGATCCTGCTAATTCTCAATACCTCTCTCATTGCTCGGAGTATTAGCCAAGGGGTTTGGCGTGAACAAATTACGGACACAACGTGGGGTGGTTGGTGATTTCAGACTATCGAAAATGTGTTTTCTGAGGTAACGTATTTTTTTTTACTTATTCATGTTTATGACTTAGTTTGACTCCCAAATAGGGACCCATTAAATAAAATATGTAAGCTGAAACCGAAATGAGAAAATGTGTATGCGAAGAATATAATTTGGTCTAAAATCAGGGGGGGGGGGGGGGGGGGGGGGGCACCAAAAATTTGCTGACGTTGGGTCTCTTGAGTGCGCCAAAAATGTGCATTTCCAACTTGTGCAATTTTTTGAATTTTTTAAAAATATATCAATATATCAGCTAATATATACCATCATTTGTGTTTCAAACCTTAAAGATGATGTTGTACATCACACTCTTAACATAAATACAACATCAGGAGGCTTTATATGTGAGAATATTGGGCTTAATCTGGGAAAATGTCACATGTTAGTAGGGGGTGGGTGTCTTGTTCGAAATGTAGAAAATGTGCAGACAATATTTTGGGAAAATTCTCTGATGCACTAAATTCAACCCAAGTTATTTATTTATTAATTTATTTATTTATTTATTGGTGTTTAATGACACTATAACAGCCAGGGTCATATCGTGTCGGTGACCGGTTTACGGGTGGAGGAAGCCAGAGTACCCGGAGAGAACCACCGAGCAACGACGAGCAGCTGTCAGCTCTTCAACATCATAACCCACGACTGTACTACACACTGCACAGCAGTACTGCGTACTACACAGCACAGACAGGGTTAGATTGGATGAAGACATGTGCACCTCGGCGTGCAGTACATCTCAGCACACAGCGTCATTGTGCCCCCCACGTGGGCAATTGGGGTAAGTTTATTTCGGATTTTAATGGGAGAGTGGGGAGGGGGGGGGATGTTTATCTGAGAACGGTAGTAGAAATTTTGCACGTAGTGGGTGGGTGGGTGTAAAAAGGAGCCGAATAAAAAATAGGACGTCACGTCTTGCAAATTTTTAGTGCCCCCACCCCCCTCTAAAATCGGTATTTATGGATATATTTCATTCATATTTTATTAGTGTCGTCATATCGGGATATTAAAGGTATCCCGACACTGGGATTGAAAATATACGCTAACTATCTATCTTTTATTTGGATTTTAAATATGTGTTTTAAATTTGCCAACGCATGCGCTATCAAATTTATTATTTCAAATATTGTTTTTTAAAAAAATAATTCAACAAAACCTTATCATGTGATCCCTCATTGTAACGAGCTCGATGAGCTCGTTACAATGGGGGGGGGGGTTACATGATATAGTTCTGTAAAACTGTTTTGAAAAATAATTGTTTTCCAGGGTTCATTTTGTAAATTAAGCGTGCGGATGCGGCCGATTCGTTAGGTAAAGGGTTAACCCTTTACCCAACGCAGAGGATATCAAAATTTATTATTTTAAATATCATTTTTTTTCGACGAGCTCGTCCCAAAGAGGGGTCACATGATATGGTTTTTTTTAAATTTTCTGAAAAATAATGTTTTTTCAGCTGCTAAATTTACATATTACGCGGGCGGATGTGGCCGATTCGTCAGGTAAAGGGTTAAGAGGATGTGTACCTTGGCTTTGGGGAAAGATCGGATAACAGTAGTTTTTACAATCATCCACTCCCATATATTTATGTACGAACGTTTATGTACATAACTCTCAGTTGATTTCAGTAAAAACTAAGATTGGAACAAGGGAAACTGTATTTATTTATTTATTTATTGGGGTTTAACGACACTTTCGATAATCAGGGTCACCTCGTGCCGTACAGTTGTATGGGTGGAGGAAGCCAGAGTACCCGGAGAGAACTACTGAGCAACGGCGAGTAACTGCCAGACTCCCCAAAGTTCTAACTCTACACAAGCAGGGTTAGCATTGGTTGAAGACAAGTGCACCATCGACGTGCAGTACGCCTTAGTTCACAATGCCACCGTGCCCCCACGTGGGCAATTGGGATTAAGTGTCTTGCCCAAGGACAGAACGCGGTTGCCGCAGGTGGGACTCGAACCGAGAAACTCTCGGCTTGCAGCCTGCATCCCTTCCTACTGAGCCAAAGCGCTCCCAAAAGTGGTATTAGCACGACATGTCGTTTTGATTTTTCTTCCAGTCGGAAAGCATTGTTGCAACGCACTTTGTAATAAAAGTTGCAAAATATAATAATTATTACAAAATTCAACTACATGGGCGGGAAAAAACGTTGCAAAATGTAATAATTATTACAAAATGCAACTACATGCACGGGAAAAAACGTGGCAAAATGTAATAAGCCTTTTTTCCACCGGGAAATCCGAAACTAATTCAGGTTTTTGTGCAAATATTAAAATAAATTTCTATCTTTATGATTCTATGACTGTCTTACGGTATATTCCGCGCACTTCTACGCATATTTGAGCGAGTTTCGTAGATGTTTGAAGTTTTATTACAAAATGCAACTACATGGACTGGAAAAACGTTGTAAAATGTAATACAGTTAAAACTAGAAATCCTGTCCTGAAATGCGCACAAATAGCTCGTGATCTGCGCGTTAATCTACGCGTTATGACCATTGTAAGGCTATCATATTATGTACATATTGCCTGTGTACAAGCAATGTTTCAGCCAATGGACCTCCGGGTAACCCGGAGGTCCATTGCCAGAAACATTGCCTGTGTTTGCTATGAGTAACCAGGAGAACCTACGATGCTTTGGATGCCATTTGATATGGCAATTGCGCGCAATTGCTACGCGCAATTAAGCATCGATAAGCGCACATTTCGTGACAGGACTTCTAGTTTTAACTGTAATTGATACAAAATGCAACTACATGAACTGAAAAAAACGTTGCAAAATGTAATAATTGTTACAAAATACAATGAAATTGACCAGACAAGAGTTGCAATATGTTATAAACCTTTTTTTCCAATGGAATTATCGGAAAAGTTTTAATCTGATTAAATCACTTACATGTATACGCGCCATGTGTCAATCGGCAATATATATTAAACCCTCCATTACCGTTTTCATTGATTTTGCATATCGTTATTTTTTCCGCTACCAGAAGTATAAAGTTGCTGAAAAGACACCGAGGTTCTTGCATAATTGGCGGGTTATTCTCGTCCATTGAGAAAATATACGTTGACCATATTGATATTTCCACATGTGAATACATTCACCAAAGGACAGGTGGACTAGTCTGTACTTTGTTGATGCGATATTCAACACCCCACCCAGTGGCGTAGATAGCTTTTCGCTGGCGGAGGGGCAAGCCCAAAATTTTCCGACAGACCGAAAATTTTCCGACAGTGTAACAGAAATAAAAACCCAAACAAACAGAAAGAATCTGTTGTTTACTGCAAATGTACTGAAAATTGGTCTTTTTTACCCAAAATTTACCCAAAATGGCATGTTTTTATCTCCAAAGCCAGTATTTTAAAGTTATTAGGCATAAATTCGCCTAAAAATGGTCCCAAAAAAATTCCGACAAAACTTCTGGTGGGGGGGGGGGGGGGGGGGACTCCGCCCCCCGGCCCACCTTTATCTACGCCACTGACCCCACCCTTCGCCATCCGACTAGTCGTCGCCTGACTGCTAGAATGTTCTATGTCCCCTATGGGACATAGAACATTCTAGCACTCAGCCAACGTAGTGTTGAGATGATTTGACATTTTTAACCGATTAACCACCCAAGTTGACCGGAGCATAACCGAATAACCACAATAGCAAATCACCACCAATTATCATAGGTCAGCGATTTATAGAAGTGTCATT
This sequence comes from Pictodentalium vernedei, assembly GCA_031216915.1. Lineage (NCBI taxonomy): Eukaryota > Metazoa > Mollusca > Scaphopoda > Dentaliida > Dentaliidae > Pictodentalium > Pictodentalium vernedei. Next base: position 10,329,321 of record CM062292.1, read on the forward strand.
TTTTTTTAAGATATAGGGTGTATAAATCGTGAACCGATATGTACGGCGTCTGGTGGATGTAGTGATTTGCTATACAGTACGTGGAGAGTGGATTGTAACTAAATCACCCGCAGAGTGGAGTTATCACCCAAGCTATAACTTTCAAATTTTGTACATATCGACAAAAAACACCAGCAATGTTTCAGACAATGGACCTCCGGGTTTTACCCGGAGGCCCATTGGCTGAAACTTTGCTTGTGCTGGTTATGCTTTGCAACACATTTGCAATTATTGCTTGCCAATGCTTGGGTGGAATCTCCACTCAGCGGGTTATTTAGTGATAATACACTCTCCACGTACTGTAGGTGTGTTGCTTTTACAAGGCTTGAACTCACTGTTATTGATTTATTTGGGTTTTACTACACTTTCAACAGCCATGGTCATATCGTAACGGCCACTTTAACAGATGGAGGTAGCCGGAGTACCGGTACAGAACCACCAAACAACGGCGAGTAACTGTCAGACTCTCCGACGTGCTAACTTGAGTTAGCATTGGTTGAAGGCGTGTGTACCATCTGTGTGTCGTTCGTCTTAACTCACTTAGTAATCGGGATTGTCTTACTCAAAGACGCAACGTGAGCGACACGGACGCGGCTCGAACCTTCTACCCATCGATCTCAAGTTCGACAATGTAGTCGATGCGCCACAGCGTTTCCCTTTAACTCGTTGAAATGAATGAAGAAATTTTGAGTGAAGCAGCTGAACTGTTTTGGTGAACAACGTGTTATTTCTTTTTTGGCGACTGTAATCAAACAGCGATGACAAATTTATGGGTACTATTAGTTACCCCGTGTCTGATCACGTGGTACGGGTTTTTACCTAATGCAAAGTCCCAGGTGCACATGGCACACCCATTCCCAACCCCCAGGGTGGGTTCTGTCAAGGTGTTGATACCGTTTTAGGAGATAGCTCGCGCGTATGTGGAAAAGGGTCTTTTCTGCAAGGTTGATGAGGGACACCCAAACAGTTTAGCTGCTTCACACAACATTTCTTTATTCATTTCAGCGAGTTAAAGGGGAGCGCGGTGGCACATTGACTACATTGTCGAACTTGAGAGCGATGGGTAGAAGGTTTGAGCCGGTTCCGTGTCACTCACGCTGTGTCCTTGAGCAAGACACTTAATCCAGATTGCTTATGTGGGAACACGGTGGCAAAGTGTGCTAAGACGTATGACACGCCGATGGTACACACGCCTTCAACCAATGCTAACTCAGGTTAGTACGGTGGAGAACCTGACAGTTACTCGTCGCTGTTCGGTGGTTCAATCCCGGTACCCCGGCTTCCTCCACCCGTTAAACTGCCCGACACGAAATGATCCTGGTTGTTGAAAGTGTCGTAATACCCCAATAAATAAATAAAATAAATTAATAACGGTGAGTTGGAGCCTAGTAAAAGCAATACACCTATAGCAAACCACTACATCCATCAGACATCATACATGTTGGTCCGCGATTTATACACCCTATATCTTAAAGAGTAACACTTCAAAAAATCGCAAACCTATGATGTCTGGTGGTGATTTTCTACTGTGATTAATCGGTTATGATCCGGTCAGCTCTGGTGGTTAACCGGTTTAAAATGTAAAATCGCCTCAACACTAGTTGGATGGCGGAAAGTGTTGAATATCGCCGCATCAACAAAGTATGTACAGACTAGTCCACCTTGCAGTGCAATCCTATGGTGAATTTATTCACATGTAGAAATATCAATATGGTCAGCGTGTATTTTCTCAACTAATTCTTGGTTTATCTGTTCATTCTTGTCTGAATATGTCTGGTCTCCTAATTATTCCGAAACCAGGAGTGTAACCAGTATTCTACAGCTGGACAGCCCAATCTAATTTGCGGGAGGGGGGGGGGGGCGTGGGAGCAAACATGAAATCCGGAAGGCGGTGGAGGGGGTGGGGGCGCAGCTTCCCCTAGTCATAACTTTGTCTCTCCGGTCGTTACGCACTCCTTCCACTTCAGGGAGATGGGGGGGGGGTGGGGGGTGGTGGAGGGTGGTGGTAACGACCGGAGAGTGTGTGTTAGGTCTACGTTTCCCCCGAGAAGATTTGGAATTATTCAGTGTCCTAAGATATTGGAAACTATTTTGGTGCTCTGTATTATGTGAAACTGGCAATGGGCCAATGTTGGGGGGGGGGGGGGGGGGCAGCGAAAATTTTACCGGAAGAAGACCCCCCCCTCCATAGCTACGCCATTGTCTGAAACTCGTATAAAATTACATACAGAACAGGAAAAGAGGCATACAACTAAATAATTGAGGGATGGACACTCCCTCAAAAATAGAATAGCAAACATTTTAGCTCATGAACCACCAGGTTACCCTTGTACGCCCATAGACGGGAGAAGTTCGATAAAAGTGGAGGGGCACAAATTTTCAAGGCTACCATGGTTCGGATCAGTGGGAGAAACAGTTACAATCGTATATCGGTAAATGTGCCGTGACATACTATAGTGTCTCGTTTAGATGAGCATACCATGGTGTGGTCACTGTCCTGTCCATTTCTTCTACTTCAATCATCTTCCAACGCCTTCGGGTTAGATTATCGAAGTAGAAGAAACGGACCGAAGCGACCGAAGGTGGGATTCCTTGGCCAAATGTCGTTTGGATTTGCAAATAATGTTACAGGAATGCCTGTATATTGGCACGTTTGCACGCGTCCATTCTAACTCATTATGTAACCACGCAACATGTCTGGGAAAAAGTGAAGGGACACGTGTCCCCTGTGACGCCCCCCCCCCCCCCCCCCACCTGGTTCGCCCGCCTCTCTTACGCTGTTTCGCTGCCAGAATAAACAACAAAAAATACAAATTTGATGAGTTTTATCATAATTGTCTCAGTTTCCTTTTACTTTTGATTATAACAATTAAATGTGAATTGTATTCATTAAACTTTGACGCTAGCGCATGGTTTTGTGTTTTGTGTAATTCCCTTCGGGATTCTTACAAACCTCGCACCTATTTACACGTATCATAATGTATATGTATATGAACTACATCAAAGTCGAGATCTTGTGGAAATGAATACAGCGTTGAAAGTGATTTGAAACCCAGGTCCGGAATTTCTCGGTTCGCGGAGAATTCTGTAACCAGGCCCCGGACCCTAAGTCTCCGTCCATGGTATCAGGTACGTGGCTGGATGCTTCCGATTGGGGTGTGAGCAGGCTAGTGAATTTCCATCTAGGGGGAGGGGCCGGGGACCCCCTCCCCCCCCCCCCCCCCCCCAGTTGGAAATTCACTACCGAGAAAACTTTTGAAAATGAAGCCTTGAAAGGGGGCATAAAATTGATTCTAGTAACTGAAATGCCAACACATTTATGATAGAATTATCAGGTTATTGTTATTTGGTATTATTCTGGGAATTGAATATGTGCTAAACAAATGCTCAAACTGAGAACTTTGAGCATTTCACACTGTTCTAACATTAAAACAGATCTTATGCAGATCAATTTTCGATGTTTCGTCATTTTGTAACTGTGAATGATGGAATTAACTCAGGATAACGATTTTACATGATGTGATTTTCTGGAAGTGCATTTCGAGGCTTTTTTATTACGAAAAGTAAACGTATTATAGAAATCTCGTTCCGACTGACATCATGCATACTTATGAAGCTCGATATTGCGAGTTGGAATTTTGGGAAGTAAAGGAGACATCAGCATCATCAAGAAGCTCTAAAATCCAGATAGGTGGAATTTCCAACTACTAATGACTTGCCCTCCGAATTTCCAACTATTGTAAATTTTTGCCAGGATTTGGGGGTAGTGTGGTGTCACCTCTCCCTGTCGCAACATCTCTGCATGGTATTGGTCAGAAGGTCCCAGTCACGAAACCGCGAGATAAAGAGTACGAGAGTGGACTAGCGGGGACAAGATATTCGCGACTTTTGCCACAGGGCGACAAAACAACAACAACAAAAAAAGTATAACGCTCTGTGGAGCCAAGTTTGGATTACATGCTCACCTACAGTTAGAAGTAGAAGTCCTGTCATGAACTATGCGCTTATCTAGGCTTAATTGCGAGTAGGAATTGCGCGCAATTGTCATATCGAATAGCAACCAAAGCACGGCTGATTCTCCTGGTTACTCATAGCAAACACAGGCAGTGTTTCTGCCAATGGACCTTCGGGTTACCCGGAGGTCTATTGGCTGAAACATTTCCCGTGGACATAATTTGATAGCCTAACTAAGGTCCTAACGCGTAGATTAACGCACAAATCGACGTGCTATTTCATGACAGGACTTATAGTTTTAACTGTACCAGAGTTTCCATTCCGTTTTTCCAGACACACAAACATGACTCGAACAAAAGTTAGAGTTACCTCTCTTGATATACTTCACGTCAGTTTGGGAAAAAGTCAAGTGAATTGGAATTAAATTCAAGTGGGAAGACACTTGGGCTAGATATCTCTTCTGATGAGATTTTGGGAGTTTGGGTTGGGAGTAATTCTGTAAACGAGTAACGATATTGTTTATCACTAACTAAATGAGATTGCTGCATAATTTAGAAAAACCCTAAATGCAGATCACTTCAAGAAAGCTCTGAAAACCCATCTCTTTCAAGCAGCCTTCGGCCGCTGATAATACCATTGTTACCGTCACCTATGTTTTTAGCGCTTTTGAGCAGCGTTTCGCTGGGAAAAACGCCATATAAATAAATAATAATAATAATAATAATAATAATAATAATAATAATAATAATAATAATAATAATAATTATTATTATTATTATTATTATTATTTTCAAATATGCACGAATAATTTTAAAATTACAATTTAGTGCACGTTCCTGGCGTTTTAAATTTTTTTTCTCACTTTAACCCCATTTCCACCAATATATTGTTGATCACAGAAAATGACCAAATTACACAGCAGCGAACGGGCTGATTGTCGGCTTATCAATTCATTCTCATCTAAGTAGGTTCCGAAACTCGTATTAAATTACAAACGGAACAGGAAAAAGCGCATACTACAAAATAACTGAAGGGTGAATTTTCCACCCGACATTTTGAAAAATCCGCTCTCTATAAAAACATTGGTAAATTATCAACTATTTATTTTATCTCATCAACCATCCTGTGACACCCGACAGTCCATGAGACGAAAGACTGCGTGAACCTCGTACGGTTTGTCGCAGAATTTTTAAATAATTGTCTAATAGAAATCCCCCTCTCCACAGTGTTTAAACCTTCACATGACATGAAAAAAGACGACACTTGCAAACAAAATTCTTGAATAACTATTTGTTTTCATGTTTTGTCTCAAAAACATAGGTTATGACCCCTCTTTGGAACGAGCTCGACGAGCTCGTTCGAAAAGAGGGGTCATAACCTATGTTTTTGAGACAAAAATGAATAAAATAATGAAAATTAGCGATTTTTTGTGAATAGCGCTGGCCGGTTTTGGCCGTTAGGTCGGACAAAAGGTTAACTATTGTAATGAGTTTGTCATATCCTCCATGGTTTGCTTTCGACACACATACATTGTATTCATTAGAATCTGAATGTGAATTTCATTCTTTAACCCTTTGAGACTTTAATTATTCTGACGTTCAAACGTCACTGGGAATTCAGTTTCTTCAACGTTTTTCAAAATTGCGACGTCAAACGTCGAAAAGTACAAATAACAAGATATTTTTCACATCAGTGATTAACTGGTTGAGAGCTAAATTATTTTTGGTGGTCTGAATTTGTTGTTCAGGCACTCTCCAATAATTTGTAAGAAAACAGATTTTGAACAAAATATTATTTGTGCTTGACTGAATATGATATATAAGCAAGGAAAGTGTTGGCTTTTGCTCTGGTATCCTCATTTTTGTGAAAGCCCTGATAGTGGCTTCTAGCTCTCAACCAGTTAAGAAGTCTTGACAGCAGGATATTATTAGTAAGTTCAAGCTGCGATAACATTTGGCTCAACGGTATCACTGAGCACTATTCGGAAGAAAATACGAATTTGAGGTTAAAACTTTCAAAAATTGAAAAATAATAAAAGAACAAATGGACACAAAGTATCAACGTGCTGTTTGATTTCGTACGTAATAACACAAAAGAATCAAAGCGGTAAATTAAACAAAATATTTCGTACATAATAACACTATTGTAGTCACCCAATACCATAGTCTTCTACCAGCTTTGTACAACTATTATTAACTTGTAGCACGTACAACCTTATCCATCACCCATGATATCCCGACGAGATAATACACGAGTATCTTTGTGTGCAGATCACACGAAACTATTATTAACGCTGTGTCTGTACATGTAGTGTCGGCTTTTACTTACCCGATGCCAGCCAGTTACGAATTCATCTCTGCACTCCGGCATATTGCCAACATGCAACGTGGCGTACATAGGATGATGGCAGAGCGTTTTTGCGTTCACTTTCCCTAGGACGACAACTGCGAAAAGGCAGACGGGACATGACAATATAAATATTCAATCAGGTAGGTTGTTTGATTCTAATTCCGCCATTTGATTGGTTGATTCCGGTAGTGAGAGTGTAATTGGATGCAGAGTAAATGAAGTCCAAGAACAACACAGGACAGAATGATGGAGTCAAGAGTAACCAGAAGACAGTCCGGATTAGGCAGTAACTAGGACTACACGGAAATAAGATCGGAGAAACAGGTGGAAAATGACGGTGCGGGCAGCAAAAGGCAACCCGAATTCGAAAACCCAAAGCTGAAACAGTACACGGTATTTAGTTGGATTTAACCACAACGAGCGAAAACCCCACAAGCAAGAAAAGCATGTATTAGCACGTGAAAAGAATTGATCATTCTGTGACTTTATCTTTTCTTTTAGGAGACGCCCGAGCGGTCACTTTAACCAAATAACTGGTTGTTGTTGTATTTGCTTGTTGTATAGAACAGGTTGGTATTGTTTAATCTCTGACATGCATAACAGCCATCTGGGAGGCATACACCCCTCTCTATATGTGCGTTGCCAGACTACAACCCTCCCCCAGCCCCACAGAATTTGTGTTAACCAATCTTGAAATGGCTAACAAAATTGATTAACATAAATTCTGTAGGGATGGGGATGGGGGTTATATACCAATCTTGAAAAGAATCTCCGTGCCAACCTTGGGAAGTGAAGCAGTGCTTGTTTTTCTGTGGTAAAGAAGCTCTGGTTAACTGGTAAATTAATCCTTTACATAACACGAAAGGAAGACGACAATTGCAAACAAACTTCTTGAATAACGATTTCTTTCATTTTTTGCGTCAAAAACACTTAGCTTATGACCATTCATGTGTAATTTGTAGCGCTTGTTGGTAGCACACAAAAAAATTGCTCTCCAAATTTCCTATTTTTCTCATGTTATAATTTGACAGAACATTTTATGTTGCATCAACTTTTTCTGCTAAACCTGAGGATTCTGGATGTATCAACCTTATTTTGATATGTGGAATAACACCTTCAAAATTCTTAATTTTTGGTGTATTTTTCTACAAATTGTGACCGATTGTGAGAGGAGTTCACCAGGGGTAGAAGTTAACTCTTTGCCGAGCCCCTCTGTGAATGGTATTCACAAACAGTGCATTATTGATTTTTCTGTAGTAAATATATCACAGAGGTCGTAGGTACTCCTGGAAGTCGAGCATTATTCCTGAGTAATAAAGGTGGACTCCTAAAATAATTTCACGAACTTCTGATGAATATATATATTACAAGTTTATTTTCATTTTTTAAACAATCACTCCATTCTCAAAATACTATTCACAAATCAGTCTCAATATATTACACGTCACTTGTTAAACCTTGAAAAATAGAATTAAAACAACATAAGCACCTATAAGTACACATATCATGGAGGATAACCCTTTAACAGAAAAAGGTAAAGTAATCGATTCATTGTTGATCTGATTGCAATGCGCTCAGGGTTTCAACGCCGATCACATTGCAAGAAGAGCAACAATTAAAAGAAACGAAAATATAAGTAATTTAAATAATCTTACCATTTCGAAAAGACTTAGGTTCTCAAAAAGAAACTCCAATGATCAGACAAAATGTCAACATCCTCCATGACAGGTACTTTTGCTAACTTTGAATGTCAACCCGAGATTCCCCAAAACAAAAGAATTTCCCGCCAGAACCCTTCAACCGACAAGATCCAAGACGCATTAAGCTGACGCGCGCAAGAAAGCTGTACCTATAATAAGTAAACATTAGTAGATCAGGCTGTAAATAAAATATTAAATTAGTTACCACAGAAAAAAAAAATAGAATTTGCTCACTACCACAAATACAGTTGGTGTGATCTGTTCTCCTGACATCATTTATTTATTATTTATTGGTGTTTAAGGCCACATACTTATGCACAATGGCTAATCGTGACCGTGACAGTTTTAAGGGTGGAGGAAGCCGGAGTACCCGGAGAGAACCACCGAGCAACGACGAGCAGCTGTCAGCTCTCCAACATCGTAACCCTGAACTCTGCACCGCAGCACAGGCAGGGTTAGATTGGTTGAAGACATGCGCACCATCGACGTGCAGTACGCCTCAGTACACAGCGTCATCGTGCCCCCATGTAGGCAATCGGGGTGAAGTGTCTTGCCCAAGGACACAACGCGGTTGCCGCAGGTGGGATTCGAACCGAGGACCTCTCGGCTTGCAGCCTGCACCTCTACCAACTGAGCCACCGCGCCCCCTCTCCTGACATCAAACAGTGCATTATTGATTTTTCTGTAGTAAATACAGTTGGTATGGTCTGTTCTCCTGACATCGAACAGTGCATTATTGGTTTTTCTGTAGTAAATACTGAAGGTGTGATGTCTTCTGTTGATAAAACTCTGACTCCTCTTTCACCAATGAAGTGCCAGGTAACAAGAATACAGCAACGTTTATAACATGTACAGTTAAGTTCAAAACAAATTGTGTATGTATCTCATCAACTACATGAATTAAATCCGGGGTTGTGTGCTAAATTAACAGAGACGGTATGGTTGAATATAAGATCACTAGGTATTAACAGACAGAAGGCAAGCAGGGGGGGGGGGGGGGGGGGGGGAAGAACTCGAAAAATCAAAATCATTTTTAATAGAAACAGCATAAATGAGTTGGATAAAACTAATAGAACTATTAAACGCAGTAAGCTTAAAACAGTAACTGACAGTCCTAATGTAAAGAGTGATGGTTACAAAGCAGGTTGCAAATTTGGACTTTTAAATACACGGCCATGCTGCAATAAGTCCGAAATTCTTCAAGACCTAATCATCGAGGAGGATATGGACAGTGGCGTAGCGGAAAATCTTGTCCCCCCCCCCTTCCCGTGAGATAGAGACGGGGGTCCTTGGCCCCTTTCATAATGGTGGTTGCCTTTAAAACGGGAGCAAATTTAGTGTAGTTACCGTGCACTGCATACAGGATTTCACGTAGTACATACGTCATAAATTAAATGAAGGTATAGCCTATAGGATCGATTCTAAAAGTAAGACTCTGTAGAGTTTTTCATTACATGTTTCAAGTTACACCCCTTCCATCCAACGATACACACATGCACGCCCAACATTTATGACTTGAGAGGCACCATGTATGTATATTGTTCATTTCTCACCCCTATCAGTTACAATAATGTAGCGTTCACTTAAAAGCATAATACATAGACTACAAAGAGTACGTCGTGTGGAAGTGAGAGTTTGAAATTATATGTATTTGGTACACTGTGGACTGTGCAACAGTCACACAGGTAAACATATCAATACATACACAACCTGGCACGTATTACAGATAACCATAAGTGCTACGCGATATGGATATGGATGTTTTTGTATTAACTGAGACATGGCTGAAAGATGGTGACACTGCAGTGTTGTCCAGCCAAGTTTCTTCTTCCAAGACAGTGTGAAAACTGGAAAAATCTCTTTTTATGTCAAGTTGATCAAACTCTGGTGGTTCACGTGATGGTATACGATCCAGGATTAATTGAATTTTGGTTATGAAAAAATCACTGAATTTTTCCAGAATTTCATTGGTATTTAGATGATCTGGGAGAATGACTTTTTGTTCTTTACCAAGGAGACTATTGGTTACCGAGAATAACACCCTAGTATTTGATGACCCCTCTATCAGAGAATTGTAGTACTCCCTCTTCGCTTTTTTGATGATCTTATTAGTTGTATTTCTTTGGTGGCAGAACATCTGCCGGTGAAGCTCAAACTTCGTTTTGTTGTATAGACGCTCAAGTCTGCGACGCTGTTGCTTAGCAGCTCTAACGTCTTCTGCAAACCACTCCACTTTTTCCCTATGAGTTATAACTTTTGACTTTGGTGGTGCATGTTCAGCCATGATGCCCTTAAGAGTTTCTTCAAATAAAGATAACAGTTGCTCAGATGATCCATGACTACTACAAAAATAATTTGGAGACAGTGTTGATGAACTTATATCCATTTTCAAGGAATCAATGTTGATGCATTTATATTTTCGATAAGTAATTTTCTTGGGAGGAATTTTGGAGGTTGCTAGTGTCAATTCAGCCAAGACTGCATAGTGATCAGATAATGCTGGATCTATGACATAGATGTTTTGTACTGACGTGCTGTTTTTTTGACGAACAAGAATTAGATCCAAGGTGTGTCCTCTGTTGTGGGTAGGTTTCAAAACCAGTTGCGAATAGCCGAATGAATCGAACAGATTAGTAAATTGCTTCGTAAAAGTGTCATTTAAATTATCAACATGGATATTGAAGTCGCCGGCAATAGCTATATCTCCTCCATACAAGGCATAGAAGGACAGACATTCTGAGAATTCATTTAAAAAGTGTGCTGATGTAAGTTTGTTTCTTTTTGATGGTGGCGGTCGGTAAACTATGAGTAATCGAAGTGAACTGTTGGTCGACATGAGGCAGTCTAGCATTTCAAAAGATGGCTGAGTTTTATAAGTGTCAGGATGATGTTTTACTTTTAGAGCATTGCTGTGGATGACAGCTACACCACCACCTCGGCTCCCCCGTGAGTTATGTAAAATGGAGAAACCTGGTGGCAATAGTTGTCCAATAGAAAAAAACTGTCACTATCATTTTCTTTCAACCATGTTTCCGTTAGAGCCAAAACACTGAGATTGTTGTCTTGTATGAAGTCCTTTAGGTCATGTTCCTTTCCAGCTACAGATCTTGTATTCAGTAGTCCGAAGTTCAAAAGAGGTACTTTTTTCTGGGAAAGAGTAGTGGTATCTATGCTGATAACATGAATGTTGTTGGTATTCACACCAGAGTTAATAGGCTTTGGTCTTATTGCTTGTCTGTGTTGAATTTTTAATCTCTTTGGTTGGTATACTTTATCTGAGCTGTTGTTGGTAAAACAAAATTCTGGTTTTAGTATTCTTTGTTTTTTCAAGGCTTTAAAAACAGATGCTTTAGGTCGATGCTTAAGGTGATCCATTGAGTTGTTAATTGAATGGAGCTCATCTGAGGTGTAATTAAATAAACACATTTTAATTGTCATTACTGAAACATATGAATGTAATGACACTAGTTGTGTCTCTCATTAGCAGTGAATAGAGTGGGAAATGGGTTTAACAGTCCAATCTGGTTCAGAACAATATGTGTTATAATCAGGATTAACTCTGCACTTGAGGAAAGAATCCAAGATGGAGAAATATTCAGTTAATTTCAGAGTTTTTTTGTTTGTTAAAAAACACAAAAATGATGAAAAAATTTATCTTCAAAGTCACGTCAAAATAATGCACAACTTGTAAGGAATATGTACTGCAATTTCCAGCAGATAAATCCAAAAATGTCCAGTAGAAAACTATGAAACAGCAGGAGCTCAAAAAAGTGTGACCACACTTGGTGGCAATACAAAATACAAATTAGCCAAACATCAGCAAGATCAGAAAACTATTTCACAAAAACACACCGAAAACTGTTTTGCAATCTATGGTCATGTCTCGTTTACACTATTGTAACTCACTATATATACAGGGGGCGTGGTGGCATCAGGGTAACCGGTTCTCGTCAGAGCACCGAAGTTAAGCAACGTCGAGCGCGGTTAGCAGTTGGATGGGTGACCATTTCAGCGACTGATTCGTGCCCCCGCGTTGTGTCCTTGGGTAAGGCACTTAACCTCGATTGCCTACATGGGGGCACGAGGACGCTGTGTTCTAAGGCGTACTGCACATCGATGGTGCGCATATCTTCAACCAATCTAACCCTGCCTGTGCCGCGGTGCAGAGATCGGAGGCACGTAAGCGATCTTTCGCTTTTGCTGCCCCTTCACTGTGGAATGCATTGCCAAAGAACCTACGAAACATCTCCAAAACTGAAGGCTTCAGAACAGGTTTAAAGACTTATTTGTTTAAGATGGCTTTCGATTGTTAACCACTCTTTCTTCTTTTCCGTTTTCTCTTTTTTAAAATGTAAGCGCTTTAGATCAGAGTTTTATTTGAATTAAGCGCTATATAAGTAAATTTTTATTATTAACGAGCCCAACGAGCTCGTTCCAATGACGGGTCACAAGCTATATTTTTGAGAAAAGAAATGGATAAATAATAAAAAGTGGGGGTGGAAGTCCTCTAAAATGGGCAACATGGGTATAAGCGTTTGACTTTATATCCATGGAGGGTCGTCAGCTATATTTTCGAGGGAAAAATGTAAAAAAAATAAAAGTTGGTTGGCAGACTGATTTTATCCGTTATGCTATTTACAGTTTTAAATTACACAATCTCGAATTCGTCGTGTCGATAAATCTCTGTTCATATCAATTTTATTAAACTAAGTTCATAAATTTAAGATCAAATTGCGACTCATTTGATATCCTCTATTTATCATTGGCTATCACAAATATCTCATCAGTTTTTCTGCAGTTTGCCCATGTGTTCTCGTTCGATGGAAAACAGGAATCAATTTCATCTTTTCCACATTCATGTCACGAAAGTCTCAAACGAGGCTCAAGTGTCATTTGGGCTCGTCATTTCGGTGGTCCAGATCAAAGATTGTTACAATCTGTTTCTACACGTAGATATCCACTACGTGAGGGGTTCTAACAACCTGGAAAATTCGATATCGGCGACTGATTTTCAGTAAAAGTGATTCTATCTGAGATGCCAATTTTCACACAATGGGTGGGGCTAAAGATCACCTCAGCCTATCGTCGTTTCCTTAAAGTGGCAGGGCTTTCCTTTACCAGGCCTAAAAGTCTCCTCGGCGCCTTCCGAATTGATATAGAGACATTGCACAAAAGGACAATACCAAAGGTGAATTAAATACATAAACTACTCAGTCTTCCGAATTATATTTCCGCGCTTTCTTCCGCCCTTGATATGGAGACATGAAAAACGGGCGCAATTACTTAAGATAAATATTCTTGTAGAATGGCGGGAACTATTTCTAACCTAGTGGGGGTGGTGTGTTTGTGTGTTGGTGGGGTGGGGGCGGTTGTACAAGGGCACTCACACATCGATATACATCAGGAGTGATACCATATGCTTTAGAGGACTGAAAGCTATATTTGGAACTCACAGACCTCTACATTGAGAAAAATGCGCATTTCCGGCTCAATGTTGACAATCCCCCTCCACCTTAAAAAATAGTTAAATGTGCATTTTTTCTCTAACTTAAAGGCCATGGAAGAGACAAATGTAGCGAGGGAATTCCCAACAAGATTGAAATGAAATGAAATGAAATTTATTTTGCAGTATACGTTTACATGAAGTATAATAAACAACTTGCAGAAATGTACAGAAATAAATGTAAAACTGCATGGAAACAGCATAGCCCTGGGGGCTGTCTTCCTGCCATTCCCATATTCAAAGATAATTAGTCCTGACATCAAATTTGTAAACAATTTACATCTTTACGGGATTCATGAGGGGAACTTGTAATACATAATTATTTAACCACTAGCCCAGCGCAAACAGAACACTGTTTTCACAAGAAACGCTCATAAATAGGATTTCCATTTATTTTCTTATCAGTCCTTTGACTTTCAATTCTAGCCCCAGGAACAAGGGTATGGCACTCAATGGAATGACTAAATGAGCTTACTCTAGTGATAAACCATTGACCCCGTTCCGGAGGCAAGAACAGAAACGAAAAATATCCGCACAGTGCGATCTTTGCGAACAGTGCAGGCCAGATACGGCTATTGCGCTAGGTAAGGGGCCAAAGTATTGCAGAAATTGCATTACAGAAATTGCTAAAAAAATTAATGGTCTAATCAGCAAAGCCTTGATTCTGGAGTGGTGAAATCTGAATGTGGAGATCTAGGCATCCGAAAACCGTTCTCCTCGTCGGCGATACTCTCTTGCCCTACCATCCGCGCACCGTAGACAAAATCGTGATTCATCACTAAAAAGAACTGTGCTCCGAAGCTACTGAGTCCAGAGAACATGATGACGTACCCATTCCATTCTGACGGTACGATGACGTTGGCTAAGGATTGGTCCGTGGTTTGGACACCTGCTTTGGATGCCGTGTTCAGCGAGTCTGTTGCGGACAGTTTGTGCACAAATTCTATTGTTAGTTCTACCAGGAGTAATTCCTGCCGTCCTCGTCGGCGGAAGGAAACGATCCTGCAAGTGAGACGTCCTGATGTGTCGGTCTTGTGCAGGGGTCATAACTCTTGGTCCACCTGAACGCGGTCGGTCGGCAGTAGATCCAGTGGTTCTATACCTTCCAATGAGACGGTAAATAGTGGCCACAGTGACTCCGAACTCAGCAGCAACCTCATCTGGAGGTATCCCAGCCTCATGCATACCAATGGCACGCGCAACCTCTGATTTTCGGTTAACCTTGGCATTTTTTAAAATGTTGGAAGACAAAAACTAGCGTTTTTTCTCAATAACCCAGGCCCTCTAGCACAACATAATACAAAGAAAATCGTCGGTCACCCATTCAATTTGTCATTCTTGGGTAGCACGTGCTATTTTGAAATGCGTAGCAAAATTGTATACGGTTGGGTGGACAACAACAACATGTCATTAAACTCTTTACATGACTTCTTGTCCACAAACATGCAACATTAGAACTATTATATTTCATCCTTTATGCTATTTTTCCACATTCGTTTCTATTATACTTTCTTTTTTGACTCAGTATATATAACTGAAACCCAACAAAGACAGAAAAATAGACAATAATTATCCGTCTGTTTTTTGGTTGCCTCTGAAACACTACGCCTCATCTAAGACCACTCTAGAATCCAGTGGGCACGGGGGCGGGGCGGAAAATTTTGTTGTGTCGGAAAAAATGCGGATCGTTCAAATACCAACATATTCTCTGAAAGCACACAATATCAATATTTATTTAACAATATTTTTTTCTTAAGAATAATAAAACCCAAAATGTCATGAACCTCTCATTGGAACGAGTGCGGCGAGCTCATTCCAATAAGTTGTCACATGATATGGTTTTGTAGACGTTTTTTGAAAAATAAAATAATACATTTGAATATCGTGTGCATTGGGAAAAGGTTAATCCTTAAAATTAAATAGACGTTTTTTGCTCTCCAAATAGAGATTACAGTTCCTGGACATCCGATTGTTTTATTGTTTTCGAGAATTAAAAAAAAACCCAAAAGTATCATTGACCTCTCACTGGCAGGAGCTCGACGAGCTTGTTGCAATGAGGGATCACATTTTTTGGTTTTGCTGAAAGTTTTGGAAAAATAGTTATTTTTCAACTGCTTAATTTATACTTTACACAGGACGATAAGATATTTATTTATTTATAGGAGTTTAACGACACTTTCGACAAACATGGTCACCTCGTGTCGGACAGTTTTATGGGTGGAGGAACCCGGAGACAACCACCGAGCAACGGCGAACAACTGTCATACTCCCC
Source organism: Pictodentalium vernedei (assembly GCA_031216915.1). Lineage (NCBI taxonomy): Eukaryota > Metazoa > Mollusca > Scaphopoda > Dentaliida > Dentaliidae > Pictodentalium > Pictodentalium vernedei. The sequence goes on from CM062292.1 coordinate 10,345,138, forward strand.
AACTCCACACAAGCAGGGTTAGCATTGGTTCAAGACAAGTGCAGCGTCGACGTGCAGTGCGCCTGAGTACACAGCACACCATGTCCCCATGTGGGCAATCAGGATTAAGTGCCTTGCCCAAAGCAGTTATCCCTGGCGGGAATCGAACCGTGAACCTCTCGGTGTGGAGTTTAATGCCGTAACCACTGAAAGTCACCGCCACCCCCACGCCCCCCCCCCCCCCGGAGGGTGCAGCCGATTTTTAGGTAAGGGGTTAAAGAAGTAGACTGAGTTAGGTTTCAAGTTCATACCGACGGTCAACGACCTAGGGAAACTATCAAACAATTTTAACCCTCGCTCCACCATGTCTGAAAATTTTGAGATCAGGCTTCGAGCCTGCCTCCGACCTTCCGTACCTAATAATTTCTATGCCACCGCTCAGGCCTACATGGTCTCTACGCCTAGGTAGGTCGGGTGGGGGGGGGGGGGGGTCCGTAGAACTTAGTAGATATATCCTAATGTTAACCCTTTACCCAACGTAACGGTAAAAACCTGTCAGCGTTATTCACAAAGTCACTATTCACTTTCATTTTTTTTGGTCACAAAAACATAGCTTATGAGCTCGTTCCAATGAGGGGTCATAAGCTATGTTTTTGACGCAAAAACTGAAAAATTAGTTAAAAATGACTTTTGTTTTTAAGTATCGTCTGCTTTTCTTGTTAGGTAAAGGGTTAATAATTTAGGAGAGCGGGAAAAAGTTTACTTCACTCGCACACGAGGCGTGTTAGAGGCGTGTAAGCGGGGTAATGTGGCCAGTACCTCTAGTCTGTTGTGGCTGAGGGTGTAATTTCTATTAGCTATCACCACCATTTATAGAGCTATCACCACCATTTATAGCTAACTACCACAGCGATCTCGTTAAGCTAACCAATTGGAAAGAATTTGGCATGCAGTGACGAGCCCGTTAGCATTTATTTTGCAGTTGTAGGGGTTTTCGCTCGGGGTCACTTTTGAGCCGCAACGTTGCCTAAGTGGTCAAAATTACTGTCCAGTCATTTCCGGACTATCCTTCCGAAACAACAAAACTCAACACAGTTAAAGTGAATATAATTATTTGCTACAAACGTTTCCACTGACGTGGGAAGTTAGGTTAAGGGAGACGGGGAGGGAGGAGCAAAATATTAAATTTGCCATTATTATGGAGAGAAAATTCTTGAGTGTTGATGGCACGAGCAGTGAATACGAGAAGTGTGTTTCCTCTCCCTATGAGGGCGTATCCCTTAGAAGTGTTTTTTCACGATATATTCGTAAAGTTGGGCCTATTCAAGACGAATGCTTCTGGCTTTGAATAAGCATGAAACTCCTTACGATAATATACTTTGAGCGAATAAGTGTTTATATTTGTGCGGACGTTTATAAGGATGGAGGAAGATTTCTCCGACAAGGATACCTAAGCCTCCCCCACAGGGCACTAGAGTATTGTCCAGTAAAAGAAGCAGATTTTCCGACGGGGTGCGGGTGGGCTTGACCTCCTCAATGCGGCTATAGTCCACGATCCTCACCCTGCCCCAATACAATCTCCCTGGGAGCCACCCCTGTGTGAAGCTGCTCGTTCTGAAACCTATCACAGTTTCTTACTATTTCTGCAAGCAACGTTTTTTTCAAACTACGTAACTCCCGAGAAAATGATAATACCCTTATTTTATTCTCAATTTCCAAATTGTATTAGATCCACAAAAGTCACAAAATAAAAAGACAAGATGATAGAAGTGAACGCAAAAACAGTCATCGGATAAATAATTGAGTTTTCTTCATGCCAGGCTGTTATTTTGAGACAGTGAGACCACTTCGTTTCCAGTCACAAACGTTGCAGAACTTTGAGTGTGTGTGTCGGGGGGGGGGAGGGGTACGTCCCACCCTCACCCTTTTCTACATTGACATGGTAGATGATTTGATTACACGCCCCATCCTCCCCACCCCATCCTCCCCACCCACGCCACAAACCCACCCACCCACCCACCCACCCACCCACCCACCCACCCACCCACCCACCCACCCACCCACCCACCCACCCACCCACCCACCCACCCTCCCACCCACCCACCCACCCACCCACCCAAAAGGCGCAGCGAGTACCCTCTCGATCTGAGGGCGCCAAATAGAGTAGAACAAGCCTCATTGAAATTTACCTTTTCACTTGAATTGCGGTGGAAACGAATGAGCTGTGATTTGATGATACCTTTAAATGTATGTTGAGGATGAAATGATTTTGTGTGCAACAATTGATGTGAATCAGTTGGTTTAAAATATACTTTATAATCTAAATGACCGGACGCCTGAAATTGCTTGCCTTTATACACGGTCACATCGAGAAAATCAACAGAATTTTCACTGATAGTAGCTTTCAATTTAATATTTGGATCGTGATTGTTCAAAATTTCTAAAAATTCATCAAAATCTTCTTTTGAATGTTCCCAAATAATAAAAATGTCATCTGAATACCTGAGATATACGAAGGATGCTTTGCACATTTGCTTAAGGCATTTTCCTCCCATTCCGCTACATAAATGCTTGCAAAATTAGGACTGAATCTTTTACCCATAGGACAAACCATTATTTGTAGAAAATATTCTCCATTGAATTGAAAGTCATTACCTTTTAAACTCAGCTCTAAGAGATCCAAAATTTGTTCATCCGGGCGTTTCGCATCCGGATATTTTTCAAATGCATTTTTAACTGATTTAACACCTTTATCAATATCAATGTTCGTATACATACTGTCGATGTCCAAAGTAGCCAGAATTGCATTTTTCGATATTTTCAGTTTCGAAATTTTTGACAGGAAATCCTGTGTATTTTTTAGATAGCTCGGATGTCTATTTGCTATAGGTTTCAGATGATAATCAATTAATTCCGAGATCGCATAAGATTCCGAATTACAATCTGATACAATTGGCCTCCCGGGTGGAGTTGAGCTATCCGTCCATGAAGAACGATCCTTGTTGATCTTTGGTAGGATATAAAATTGTCTTGTTTGAGCACTGAGCTTAGCTGTTAAATATGTCAATTGTTTTTTGGTAATGTGACCTTCGTCGAGGAGAAATTTTAAGATCTTATTGAATTTTTCGATATTACTAGGCCAAATAAGTGAATCTATTTTCTTATAATGTTTAGTATTGCTGAATTGTCTCATGGCTTCCTTTATATAATTATCCCGAGACAGAACAACTACCGGCCCACCTTTGTCGGCTGGTTTAATTAGGCTTTCCCAAACCCAGTTTGGGAAAGACTATTGTTATTCTTCTTTTTCAAAATTTTTCTTCTCTATTTTATTTTATTTTTTTTTTATTTTTTTTTTCCTCCCTGAATTTTGTCTGTTGAACTGCTCGAAAACAAGTTGTACGATTTTGACCAAATTTGGCACACTCATGTAATGCCATAAAAACTAATGAAATGCGGTATCGTCATATCTGTGAAAACGCGTGTTTTCGAAATATTCTGCCAAAACCTTCAAAATTTCACCATTTTTTGAATGTCTCAAAATTGTTTACAGTTTTTTAGCTCAAATTTTCCACACATTTAGAGCATAATATGATACACCACAATCACCACTCAGATCTTTCAACTTTAACCCCCACTGGCCAAAAATGACATGAATATAGAATTTTTCTTCAAAATTGACCAACTTCAAGGGCAAATTTCTCTAATAACAAGGTTGTTGTAACAATTATTTTGGTTTGGATAGATGCAACAATGATTGCGGAAGAAAGTTACTGTTTACTTTTTAATCTCAGATTTAACCCCCAAGCACAATGAAGGTGAGAATAAGAGTACCGTTTGAAAATGCCAAATTTAGCCAACTTTGGGTGCTTTTTCCATCATTTTGGAAAGGGGTTAATTTCAAACACTTTTCGTGTATGTATTCACAATTGACTATCAAGCATATTTGCTGTTGTAAGTTTGGTTGTAAAGTTTAACCCTATCCCATTCTGGTTGCATAAAAGTAGGTACCGTCCCAAAAAATTCCAATTTTTTCAGAATTTGGTAAATTTAGGTGGCGATTTACTCCATTTTTAATTGCTTGAGCTCTGAATGTTTTCTATAGCTGCTTGCAGCAGTCAAAGTATGACAAATTTTGTTCTATATGTTATTATTAAAAGTTTAACCCTTAAAGGATTTGAGACTTCCCATAAGGGTACTTTCAGAATAATTGTTATTTTCGCCAACGTTTGCATGCATTTGCTCAGCACTGGAGCCATATTGTATCAAAACCTTTTCCATGAGAGGATTGGGCCTTCATCCAGGAACAATTTTGCTGTTATATATTTTATTCAAAGTTTTAACCTTCACCCAGTTTTTGGGCCTTGAATTTGAGTGCCCTAAAATTTTTCATAAAATTGGCTAATTTGGAGCTCACTTTTCTTCCATTTTCGAAAGGAATATCGAAAAATGATCTACATGTTCGTATTTACAATTGCCTACCGAGCATATTTGCTGTTGTAAGTTTGGTTGTAAAGTTTAACCCTATGCTCGTTCTGTTTGCATAAAGATAGGTGCAGTTAAAAAAAACTCTCGTTTTCAGAATTTGGTAAGTTTAAGTGACGATTTACTCCATTCCTAATTGATTGAGCGCTGAACGTTTTCTATGGCTGTATGCAGCAGTCATAGTATGACAACTTTTGTTTTATATGTCATTATTAAAAGTTTAACCGTTGGCAGATTCGAGACTGCCCATATGGGTATGGTCGGAATAATTTTAATTTTCATACAATCACTGAATATTGATCGTGCAGTGGTAGTTTGGAATAGAATATCCGAAAATGCTTTCGAAATTCGGATTCACAGTTCAATTCCAAGAATATTTTCTGTTATAAGGTTGCTGTAAAGTTTAACGTAATCCCTGTCTCAGATGCATAATGGTAGATGCCGTCGAAAAAAACTCATTTTTTCAGAATTTCGTAGGTTTTAGTGACTATTTACTCCATTCTTAATTCATTGAGCGCTGAATGTTTTCTATGCCTGCATGCAGTAAGCATAGCATGACAACTTCTGTTTTATACGTCATTATTAAAAGTTTAACCCTTGGCATATTTAGGAGTTCCCATGTGGGTATAGTCGGAATAATTGTTATTTTCGTAAAATCAATCCCTGAATATATTGGTAACCGTGCAGTGGCCTTTCAGTGGTGCTACATGAAGCCGCAAATAGTTAAGGTTGAAAAGTTCATCAAATAGACAAATATAATACCCAACTCAGCCGATGAAAGGTAAATAATGAATGGAAAAGTCATTGAGTTGAGAATAAAGTATGGACGAATCGTGTCCTCGGTTTCCACCTGATCCACGGTATTTCCTTGCGGTCTCGGTACTTGACAAAGATACTAAACTGTCGGGCAGAGACAGTAGGAAACATTCTGAGAATTTCAAGTTGCTGCCTTGCATGATTGGGACATAATTGGAATATATCCGACATTGTATCTGTGGGATATATTCCAATTATGTCCTGATCACTTCACCCCGACTGTCCTCACGGGGGCACCATGACGCCGTGTACTAAGGCATACTGCACGTCGATGGTGCGCATGTCTTCAACCAATCTAACCCTGCCTATGCTACAGTGCGGAGGCACTATGTTGGGGAGCTGGCAACTGCTCGTCATTGCTCGGTGGTTCTCTCTGTGTACTCCGGCTTCCTCCACTCATACAACTGTCACCGACATAATATGCCTTGGCTGTTAATGCGTCGTTGAAACCTAATAAATAAATATATAAATCCAGTACCAGTTTTGCTCGTACAAATATTAGTACCGTCAGACAAAATTCATTTTCTGATTAATTTCGTACTTTTCTGTACTCACCTTCCCTGAGTAAAATTGGTATACCTTTTCAATTTCAGATTTAACGCTCAAGCACAATGAGAGTGAGAATAAGTGTACCATTTGGAAATACCCAAATTATTCAACTTTGGTTACTCTCTACTATCATTTTGGAATTTGCTTTGCCATATGCAGAGATGTTTAATCAATAAATCCGGCATTAGTTATGTTCTGGGACTTAATGAAACATGTGCTTTGGCCACTTAAAAATAGCACTGTCTGCAAAAAATGACTTTGAGTGAATACTCACTTCTCCAAAAACAAAAAGGAAAGAGCTCTTTGAGCTTTTCATAACTGCTTTCAAAAATCAATGGGGAACAAATTTTGTGTTATATGTTTTGGTGTCCCGTGTTATCCAACACCAGTTTGGCTGTACAAATATGAATACCGCCAGGAAAGAAAGCACATTTTCTCAGTGGTAAACTGTTTGACTTCTATGATAGAGGTCCCGAGTTTGATCCCTATCTGGGATGACCCACGTAATGTCCTTGGGCAAGGCACTTTATCCTGGTTGCCAACATGGGGGCACGATGATACCATGTACTAAGGTGTACTGCATGTCAATGGTGCACATGTCTTCAACCGCTGGTATCATGCTACAGCGGAGCTTGAACATAATTAGAATGTTGAGCTGACAGTTGCTCGTCGATGCTCGGTGGTTCTCTCTGGGTCCTCCGACTTCCCACACCCGTAAAACTGTCACGGTCATGATTAGCCATTGTGGAGAAGTATGTGACCGTAAACACGAATAAATAAATACCGTCAGGGAAATCCTCTGTGAAATCCTTCTGTCAATAAATAGCAAAGAAGAAATGTAATGCAAGAAATATTAACAAGCTGTTCAACATCCCTTTAATCAACTCATTTTGACTTGAACTGTACCCATCACTGTGTATACTAGCTCTCTAGTTGGTTTAAACCATATCAAATAAACAACTAATTTGTGTGTGACAGTAACTCATATTACATGTATTTCATTGTATCTGAAACAGATATGTTGGAAAAATTGTGAAATCATGGAGTAGGAAGCTTAACCTCGTTTGTTGACAAATCCCACACATTCACAAACAGACAAAATGATAGAGAATAAATTAATTATTGATATTTAAGGTCACTTTCAGCATCTACAGCTATATCATGACCATAATATAGGTATTTATTCAAGTCCAGTATTCCTTTTAGCCCGAAAAAGTTGAATCTGAGGAGGAAATGCCAACTCTAACTCCACAAAAACAGGGTTAGCATTGGTTGAAGACAAGTGCACTCTCAAAGTACCCTTAGTACACATCGCCATCATGCCCCCCCCCCTCCCACATGGGAAATTAAATTGGGATGAAGTGTTGTCTTGCTCAAGGACACAATGTGGTTGCCACAGGCGGGATTCGAACCGAGGACTTCTTGGATTGCAACAATCATCTCTACCTTCTGAGCCATCGTGCTCCCGTAATATGCAGTAATAGAGCTCTTTATGTGTACTTGTGTGATTATAAATGAATAATATTAACGTGGATACGGTTCCACTGAATCAACTTGTACAGTATAATGGTCAGTTTACTTGCAACTTCAAAGTGATGAGATAGGAAAACAACATTTTGTGTGGAAAACCAAAATGTTTTGTGGTCATTTCTGGCAACTAAATTGTGTGTGTGTATGTGTGTGTCTGTGTGTGTGTGTGTGCGTGCGTGCGTGCGTGCGTGCGTGCGTGTGCGCTTTGTCGCAATTCGATGTCCAGGCACTGTAGTCTCCATTTGGGGCACAAAAGACGTCAATTGAATTTTAGGGATTAACATTTAACCAACGTACACCATATCAAAATCTATTATTTAAATTACTTTTTTTCAAATTTTCAAAAAAATTTCAACAAAACCATATCACGTGACCATTTATTGGATCGAGCTCGTTCCAGTGAGGGGTCACAATATATGGTTTTGTTAATTTTTTTTAAAACATTTTGTTTTCAACCAATTAATTTCAGACACGAGGTGACCCTGCCTGCCGAAAGTGTCGTTAAACCCCAATAAAAATAAATAAAAACCGATTAATTTGTAAATTACGCGATCGATGCGACCGATTTGCTAGACAAAGGGTTAATTCTTACTATGTAGTTTGAAGTCTCACCTTTAGGCCTGTGTAATATTAAACGAAACCCACCTTTATTTATTCTCTCAAGTTAAAGTACGAAGTACCAATAATGTATATTATCCGATGTCACGACCAAGCTTGCATAATATTTACACATTCTTTTCTCTGAGAGATACAACCTCTAACATAATATATACTTAAGTTCTCTGTAATTGCCATCAAAGAAAGCATAAAAGATTGATTTTACCAAAGACAACCTGTCATTGATCTATACAGGACAAGAGAGCCCGGAGGTTGTGTTAATCTATATATTTACTACGATTGGTTTATAAGGCATAATAATTAAACGAGATTAAATTTGTTTATAACCAATTATAAGTTGTTAATGGTATTTAGAGGACATTGCTTCCCATTAAGTACACTTGTCTGCGTTTTTATACTGCAATATGAAGAAAACATGAAATGGTGACAAGCGGCCACTTGATGCCCTTTGAGTGAGGGTTCGCCATACCAAGTGGCGTAGATAGCTTCTGGTGTCGGAACAAGACCATAAGTTTCCCAACACAAAGTGGCAATGCAAAGCAGAGAAAAATGATGATGTACCACCCCCCCCCCCCCACACACACACACGCAGAGAGTTTGGACAAACTTTCAAAGAGGGTATTTGTGAGGCGGAATATTCTTGAGACGACCTTTAGTATTCATATTTCTGTCGTCCAATAACGAGAATGGACTATTTTTTAGAGGAAAATAAATCCGACAGATCATAATTTTTTTGGACAAAAGTTTGGTTTGGGGCGTCTCCCACAACCTCCCCTGTATCTAAGTCTTTGCTAATGACCCATTTATCTTGAAATAATAAATATTCGGATTGTTGCCGATGTCGTGATGGATAAAGTGCAGTTGTTAGCGCGATGTAATGTTACTGACTATGAGGGTTGTCGGTAACGATGAATGACTGTCAGCTGTTTGGCAATTTTACAGAGATCTGTTGTTTTAACCCTTTACCCAACGTAACGGAAAAAACCGGCCAGCGCTATTCACAAAATCACCATCCAATTTTCAGTATTTTTTTCACATTTTGTTTCGTTCCAATGATGGATCATTAGCTATGTTTTTGACGCAAAAAATGAAAAAAAAATAGTTATTCAAGAATTTCTTTTGCAAGTGTAGACTGTCTTTCGAGTTAGGTATAGGGCTGCACGGTATATCGATAAACCGATATATATATCGGTATTCAAACCAATATCGATTGAATACCGGTGTAATTACAAAAGCATCGGTTTATCGTCATTATTTATTTACCCATAATTTAATTTTCAAGATGTCTTGAGTTTTTCAACCGTAGCCCCGAATGAATAATATTATTCCTTTATCTAAGGAATCGTCTGCTCGTAATGTACAAATTCAGCAGTTGAAAAAATAATTTTAAAAAATTTCAACAAAACTATATCATGTGACTCCTCAATGGAACGAGCTCGTTCAGCTCGTTCCAATGAGGGGGGCACTTGATGTAGTTTTGTTGAAATCTTTGGGGAAAATCTGATAAACTAATTTTGAAAATAATAAATTTTGATATCGTCTGCGTTGGGTAAAGGTTTTTCGAACCGCATCATCAAGGCATGCTAATTCGTTCCGACTGTAATGCCTCGAGTCTCGATTGTGGTACTTGTGTTCATATATCTGAACAGTTTTCGATATACCAGTATACCGCGGTATTTTTTTGAATACCGATACCGGTATTCAGTTTTGAATATCGTGCAGCCCTAGTTAGGTAAAGGGTTAATATTTTACAGACAATGGAATTTATTATGGTCCAAAGCGGTCAGAGTTCTCCACCATTCCATAAGCACCAGTCACTATACATACCTAAACTTCAAGAATGTTGAAAATAAAGTTACAAGAAAACAAATCACAGAAAAAAAATCATAGAAAAAAGACAGAAGAAAAAAGTCACAGTTTCATAAACTTAAACTGCAGACATCATCACAAAAGAAAAATATCACAAGGCTTTGGTTCAAACAGAAATGGAATAAATCACATGACTTCGTTTCACACAACTGATGTTGAATTCTGTTTCTTTTTGTGAATATTAATACAGGTATAATGGCTTCATTATTAGGAACAATGCTACAGCATATAAATTGTGTCAACTATGTGACTCGTTCTTTCCGCCAAATCCAGGTGCTCCACAGCCTCTTCGCATAAGATGCGTTCAACCCATGTCTCCATCTCAACTTTGGGATGGACATGAAGCCACCATAAATAATAATCCACGCACCAATAACATCTGTGAAGGGTGGAACAATAAGTTCTCTTCAACCTTGTTAGACACTATCCTCCTATATTGGAGGGAATAGAGTGGTTCCAACGTGAGGCTGCAACTGTGCAGACAGTTATCGACCAAAATGCTGTAGAAACCCAACCGCAACGAAGAGCTCAGCAACGCTATATTCAAATGCAACAACGGCTGTGGAACTTGTGTTTCAAGGTCAGAAGAGTATGTCAGATTTTCTGCGTGGAGTAGGTTGGAATATTCGTCTGAACCACCACCAATAATAGAGACTGGATTATGTAATAAAAATGAACTGAGTATGCAGTAAACTTGTCCCTATATCCAGATAAATCCAGTCTTTTAATTGGTCAGAATGCCTTGGACAAATAGCCACGGCAAAGGCTGCACCCAACATCCAAGGTATATGAGAGCGTGCAACATCCAGGGTATAAGCGCACGTGAAACATCGGGGGTGTATGGTCTAAACGAAAGCTTTCCGCCTTTGTTCGCCTCGAAATAAAAATCGAACCAAAAAACCCGAAAATAGTCACAAATATGATCAGATTTCCGACAATACAATCATAAAAATAAAATAAGAGCAAATGCTTCGTCCCCTGAGTACCAATGTGTTCTATGTGCCAGTAGGCTGCCAGTAGACACATAGAACACGTTGAAACTCAGGGAACGATATGTGAACAAAATACTGTTTACTCGTTTCCTTAACGACCCACGGGGTTTAACTCTATCTGTTGTTTTCTGCGATTATAAAAACGAAATTATTATCATGAATTTGGTCCAAATAATTGTGGAACTGAGAAATGCGTCCACAAATTTATTTCCTCTAAGTTGTATTGTGTTTCAAACGGGACAAAAACGTTATCTCCGCCAACATGTATGGTATATGGAGATTTAATACCTGGATGTCTCATTTAAACACCTTGCCTGCGGCTCGGTGTTTAAAAACCGGCATTCAGGTATTAAATCTCCACGTACAATACATGTTGGCGGAGATAACTTATATTAACCGAGAAAGGCTATGATGCTAATGTGATACATGTACGCTTGTATAAAAATGAACTGAGATATCCTGTGATGCTTATATGTTATATGTTATACCCCCACAATGCAACGCAGACTCCACCATTCTCGCAGTTACCAACATTGCTTTTCTACCACGAGGAGCCAGCTTGCTTGTCCCCCGCGGCATGATGACCAACCGGAGGGGGAGACTGATCCCGGGAAATGGGTATTTACCCGCGTGGGCCGAAGGCAGGGCAGTTGGCCCCTCTGCACCCACCCTGCATACTTACCAAGCGCGTCGCGCCATTATCTCTTTTCTACCTTGAGCAGCATGTCTGCACGGCGGCTAGAGACAGCACGGTTCTTTCCTACCAGGAGTAGCCAGCTTTCATATTATATACCCAAGGCCATATATATACATAACAACACTCGTCTTAGCATAAAGCTCCAACCAATCAGGGTCGATTCATACTAGTATGGGACAGAAATGCACATAGTGTCACGTAGAAGGGTATGTTATGAGACCTCATTAACTGTGTAGTCCAACCACCCTGGCTTCGAAACCCGGTTGTTGCATGGACATTTTCTGAGGCAAAATAGTGCTTTTGCCCCCTTTTGGTCGGATCCCTACCCCATTTTGTGTAATATTTTGCCCCGCGGAACCTATGCTTTTATGTGCATGAAAGGAAATGTGACTGATAAGGACTAACAAGTTAAAAATCTGTTCCTCAGGCCCTCCCTCATGGTCCTTTTCTCTGCCACGTACTCTGTTTATAACCAATGCCAACAAATACAAATGAAATTATTTATGTCTGATATTTTACCCAAGTTGATAAATTGATAAATTTGTCCCTTGAGTGCAAGAAGACTTTGCAATGCTTTAGCATTGCAAAGCCTTCTGGCACTCAAGGGACAAAATACACAATCATCCATGCTATTCTGTAGATTATGGGGCCAAAAACATAAAACAAACATAAACTTCTGATGGCAAAGAAATAATGACAAAAATAAAATAAAAAGCCGACTGCACACATGCAATTTTACAAAGAATGGCCTGAGAATCAGAAGATTTACTTTGTGGGGCCTAATTACACTTTATTCTGGTGTATTCTCAAAAAGCGATGCATAACTTTTAATTTGGCTATTTATTTGTCCCATGAGATGTTAGACTGGTCATCCTGTATAGTTTTCAACAAATCATCTGTGATAAATTTCAAACCTATCCAACAGTTTCAATTCGCGCAATAAAATATTTTAAAGACACTTCCAGATATTCTGGTGTGTTTCTGACCTCAGAATGTGTGGAGGTGGAGTGGGGTGGAATGCAGAAGTTCGTGAATAATACACATGGTACACGGCTATGATAGAAAAATTTAACTCTCTTCCCTCAATCGTATAAAAACTGTCGCAACTTGACGATTTTACGCATTGTCTTTCAACTCCCTTTATTAGCCACCAAGGAGTGCGTTCTAGCTACTTGGTCGTATATTTGAGCAACACTTGCATACTATAATGACCCTACATATTTAAAATGACTGTCAAATGGCTACTGGAAATGCAGATTTTGTGAGTTTTATCATTTGAAAACTCCGTAATTCCTATTCTGTATGAATGTAGCTGACATCACATTCAATCCGTTGACCAAACGTACAGTACATCCGCCATAGACTGGCCACTTTCCATGGCTGGGCAATATTTCCACAAACGCAATTATATTATAATATCTAAACACAAATTATAGGAATAATCATCAAATAATTAAAATTTTGCTAACGATGTTTGTTTTTATTACTCATGCGTGGACATCAGGCGGTATTACGTTCGCTTGTCTTGTGCGGTAGTATAGAATGAACGGTCTGATCCTCTTAATACCACTAATCCATCCAATGAATTATACTGCCGAATGGTTGGAATGAGCTGTACGTAATGCTACAGTACGTGGAGAGTGGATCGTAACAAAATCACCCGCGGAGTTGAGTTATCACCCAAAGTATTACTTTCAAATTCTGTACATATGGACAAAAAATACAAGCAATGTTTCAGCCAATGGACCTCCGGGTTTAACCCGGAGGTTCATTGGCTGGAACTTTGCTTGTGCTTGTCACGCTTTGCAACAAATTTGCAATTATTGCTTGCGTGGAATCTCCACTCCGCAGGTGATTTAGTGATAACGCACTCTACACGTACTGTAGGTCATACAGAATGTTTTCTGGTATGCTTGATTGTCTTGTAAGGTAGTATAGTACAAAATGTACGCAGTTTGTTGGTCTACTAGCTTTGCAGTGTTGTAGGTGAGTGTTTTGTCGTTTCGTACGATAGTGTAGGATGAATATCTATACCACCTGGTCCACTGTTAGCCATTAGTGTTACTAATCCATCTAATGTTTTGTACTATGCTGTTGGTAGTTCGGAATGCCAAAATATGTCAAAAATGCTGCTGGCAGCTTCGTAATGTTGGAAGACTGCGACCGTATCTTAACCAGTCAGCACTTGAAAAATTATGCACTCCTTCATCACATTACAACTAGACTATTGCAATTCAGTGTTAGTGGGGCTGTCCCAGTGCCTGATTCAGAAGCTTCAAAAAGTTCAGAATACTGCTGCTAGGATAATTACTGGTACCAAACGCTCTGAACACATAACACCTGTTTTAAGACAACTACATTGGCTTCCAGTTAAACAGAGAATTGGTTTCAAAATATTGATCTTAGTATTCAAATGTATCCACAAACTGGACCAGTTTACCTGCAAGAACTCTTCTATGTATATATATCATCTGTATATACACCATCACGCAGTCTCAGATCTAAAAAACAAATTCAGCTAGTTGTACCTTTTAGCAGATCTTATGTGGCTAATGATTGTGCGTTCTCCGTCGTGGGTCCCAGATTGTGGAATTCCCTGCCCATTACTGTCTGAAATTCAGAAACTCTCGATATCTTCAAAACTTTCCTATTAGCTGAACTATTCCCCTGAACCTCTTAAAGAGGCAACCGAAACAGATGTAACTCTTTATTTCAGAAAAGTATATTTATTTCTGTCAAGCGTTTTAAAGCACTATTTGTGGTTTTACGCTCTAGAAAATCAATTATTATTATTATTATCTTGTCGTTGCACGAGTGGCGCCAACGAAAGGGGGCAATGGGTGAGGGCTAGAGTCCCTATGCCTTGGAGATCTACCCCCACCTGTCGGACAAACTGCCTCCTTTATTGTGGGTTTGTCAAGGAATATCCTAGCCTCCTCACCTTCCTGTCGTGAAGCACAAGCTTCCTTGTCGGAGAGGTACTGGCGCCGCCACTTGTGGTTATGTGGCATAGCCATGGTTTCTCGTATCGTAAATAGAGGATATGGAATGAGTGTTTTTCTCATATAATATGTATGAAACGAGTCTAAGAATTTTCCGTTTTGGCGAGCCTCTGCCGAGCCCAAACGAAAAATTCGGACGAGTTTCATAAATATTATATGAGAAAAAAGCTCATTTTATATTCTATTTATCATATGACACACACACGCACAAATTAGCCACTTAGTATGACTTTTTAACCCATCACCTAACTTGAGTTGCAGACGGCACATGGAAAAAACATCCTCGTGTAACTAAAAATTTTCATTTTTTGCTTCCAAAATATAGGTTATGACCCCTCATTGGATGAGCTCTTCGAGCTCGTTCCAATGAGGGGTCATAACCTATGTTTTGGAAGCAAAAAGTGAAAATATAAAAAAAAGAATAAATTTATCCAAATGTGACCCAGCTGTATTTTGTTTAGCTAATCAAATTGTCCAGTTTTGAAATTGACCAATGAAAGCTCCCAACCGTAATATGCAAATTATGAAAATGTGTCCCAGTTGTATTTTGTTTAGCGATTCAAATTGTCTAATTTGAAATTGACCAATGAAATTGACGGAAGGCTTTATTTATCACTGATTAATATGAAAACAAAATATCAAATGTTTTAAAGTGAACAAAACGGACGAGTCATATGATAAAAGAGTATTGGTGGTCTGATGGACATTCGAGTTAAGATCAAGAAGGGCTACCTAGCTTATGGTGTGTCTTATAAGTCGGTAGTAATGGTGGAAGGCTCTATCACGGGGAAGATGGAGGAAGTCAGCCGTGGCTGATGTCTAGATCAGTGGGTGAAGATAGTGGTATCTGATCATAGAAGAGACGATGCTTACTATGGATAGATCAGTAGTAGTGGCATTGGAACTGTGGGTGGTATCGAAGCCAGAAGCCGAACAGCTGCTAGACCCACAGAGGGGGCGCTGTGGACTGGTCACTTTCCACCGAGTGGGCAATATTACCCACGGACGAAATAATATTAGCTTTCAAACACTAATTATAGGAATAACCATCAAATATTTTATTAATGAGGTACAAACCAGTGCTTCATTAATTAAAAGTTTGCTGATAATGATATTTATTACCTGGTAAACGCATACGTAGACATCACTACTCACGCGTGGATTACGACCAGTCTACGGCGAATGTACGTTAGATGTTGGAAGATTAACGGAACTATTGAAAGACTTTTATACAAACGTTAGAAATCGCGATGGTGTATTCCAAAAGCAGTATTTGTGCCATTCGTCAAGGAATAAGAAGATATTTGTAAGAACCCCCACATAAGAGACACTTTGATATATAGCCCAAGAACATTAGGTTTCACTAGGGAAAAAAATCGGAGAAAGCTGATTTTTTTCAGGGAATGTCGAGTACATGTCACTGAACGATTAGACAAAAGTCCCCTAAAATCCCAGTTGAGCTTTTTTTTCTACAGCCTTTTTTCGAAAACGCGTTTGAAAAAAATCAAAAAAAAATCGCACGAACTTTGTAACCTCGAATTGATCCAACTGTATTTTTTGTTTACGCGTATTTCGAGCTACATAATGTCTAATATACATTTACCTAGAGGAAAATGTGCATTCTGTGACAATTTCTGCGAAAAATTATTGAAAATTCACAAAAAAAGTATCAGATTTACGCAAAAAATGACGATTTTCCTAACGGATTTGCCCAAGGGTCGTAGTACAGAACGGGATGTTAGTTGGACAGACGATAAAAAATCCACCACCATTTGAAGACTTTTATCATTGCTTACAAAATACACATTATGGAAGACCCCCTCTGCTTCTGGCCGAGTTCCCCTTTTGGCATAAAATTCGTCAGCATGAGAACTCAACTATTTTCGGTCTTGGGACCGAACAGACACGTCTGTGTCTGGCAGCATTAGACCAATAAATAATATTTACAGAATGTACAAAAATCAATAAATAATATTTACAGAATGTACAAATCAATCAACATGGATTAAGTTACATTGACTATTATCAACGCTATATACAGAAATGACATGACCTATATACATATTATTCATCGAACTCAGAAATTTCCGACAGGACAGTGTTTCTGTGGTTGTTACAAGAATCCGAACTGCAATTACACAAACCTGAGCAAGAGAGTCCTGCCTTCTTAAACCCACACCTTTTTGTACAAGCACTCTTGCAACCACAACTGATCAGATTCAGTAGGTTATCGGGGACACATGGCTTTGTGGCTGCAGTCGGTACAAAAAGTCCATTGTCTAGCGACCACCCCCAGTCCGTCGGAGGAAGCGAAGTGCCCATCCATTGTTGGACCTGGAGATAACATCTGTAGACATGTTGTTGGGCAGCATCGCTGCTTGGTGGGAGTGAGGCTAGGTCGATGGGTTTATTCAGTTTAGATTTTGCTACATAACGCTTGTAAGTGACATATCTATATTGGTCGAGAGAGGAAACAGTTTTACTCCCGTATAAGATCAGGAGAAGTTGTTCCCCGGCAGCGGCTACTGCACTTGGTGTACTGTCATCCGCCAAAATTGTGTTGACATACTGTTGTGCGTCGCTAGTAACATCGGAGACAATTGTACTGAATACTTTCTTCTTACCAACTCGAAAGAGTGCAGAAGTAGTGTCACAACCACTTATAGAATGTGCCACAAGGAGGTTGCTTCTATGGTCACCCATTTTGGTTGCTATTTCACTAACTGAAACTAGTAAGTTTGGGGTAATGGAATACATCATGTGAATATTACATCCCGGTTGAACTCGAGAGGTAAGAATGACTAACAAGTCTGTGTCTGTTCCCACAACGACAACATTGTTGTCATCTTGAGCGATGTCAAGTGCAGTTTCGGCTATCAGTACATCAGCATCAGCCTCGGCCTGCTTGGACTGAATATTGATAGCAGATAACTCCTGCATTAGAAGATCGATCAGTTGGGTTTTGTTCTTGGCATTTGCAAGGAAATCGGATTGGGGTGTGGTGGCTGGTAACTCGGGTGAGATATTGATATCAATGGAATACCTGTCTTTAGATCTACGGGCTTGTTCCATGCCCTTTGTGGACATTGTACAAGCATAACCATCAAAAACAACCACGACGTTCGCCCAAAATGTCTCACTAGATAATTGGAATATGATGTACATATGTCCTTATATGACGACTGTTTAGGCCATACAACTGCCCTCAATAAAAATCCACCATCTACAACAAACAGAGAATGTTCTGGGATTTTAGTTTGCTCGGAACCGTATGTTTTGAGGATCTTACCGAGCGTGCTTTTCTGTGTCTTCCTCATTCCAGCAGAATCAAACAATGCTGGTGGTTTCGGGGCGAGTTCATATTTGAGATACTCTTCCATCTCTGCTTGTGACTGAATAACACATGTGATGCGGTTGAACAGAATTGTGGGGTCAATCACTACCTTACTTCCACGGACTTTGATGCTATTTGCCATCGATGCGAAAGACTTCACAGTGTCAACACGTCGTAGTTTGATGCTGTTGAACGCTGTTGAACGTTTTGCTTACAACATTCGATACGCAACATTCACCAATTTTGCGAACTTGGTCACAGTTCACAGTTTCGTCGGCCGCTATAGAGACTAATTGTAGTGGATCTCTATTCTGAAAGGGGGAATGCACTCTGAGCCAGTTCAATAATTTGGTGATATCATTGGCATCAGTCAATTGTGAACTTTGACGGAGATCCCGATGTTGTTCGCCATGACCAGTGTGAACATGAACAAAATTTTCGAGAGCATTACATATCGGAAGGCAAAGAGGTAGTCCATGTACCCATTTCGCAACAGTGCTATCGGTTATTCCCCTGCCATGTGTGAGACCACCATGGAGCTTGAACATTCTCATTAAACACTGCTCTATGGTCTGATCAGAATATATCCCGTCCCAGAATTTATCTGAGCGCCTTATGGTAAAGTAACCTTTCTCAGTGAACAACTTCAAATCATCCTGTTGCATTATTTCTGTTAGCTCATTCATCTGCTGCAAATAGAGATGAGAACTTTTTGCGTATGCAAAATGACCACCTGCGTGAAATACTGGAATCATATTGCGAACACAATATGTGTGGAGTTCCCAGTCGCCTGTGCGCTCTGCTATCAAGAACAACTGGAGAAGACCTATTTTCTCGTAGTATTGTACCCAAAGCTTTCCTGTGCGTCCCACGTTTGTGAGTACACATCAAGGGCGTGCACACATTACATGCCAATGCATCTTGAGTGTAGGCGAACACCACATTATGTGATTTAATCGAACATGGAAATTGAAACAATGATGCTATAATACGGTATTTGAATGAGAAAAGTCGATGCCGTTTGAATTTGAGTTTAGGGGGTATGGTTAATATTTCACACGTTTCACCAGTTCATTATGGAATAAATGACTATGGTTATATATCGTTATACAGCCACTGCTTTTCTGCAATTTTTGCTATATAATTTAACTCTCAAAGTAGTCGTAGATTTGATTTAATGGACGTTGTGTACCGTTGTGTGTATGAAAACAATAAATTTTTTTTCGTAATTTTGTACATTTTCGTGAATATTTCACCATTGAGTGTGAGGATTGGTACAAAGTTGGCATTTTCTGTTGGGGATATGTATTCTCAATATAATTCAGCACGATATTTATGATTCTCACCCTACTAAGGCGAATAAGAATGAGAAATATGGAGCTGGGTCGAATTTTTAAAAAAAAATTTTTTTTCATCAAAAAAACGCTATAACTAAAAAAGCTCAACTCGGATTCGCGGGGACTTTTCACACTTTATCCGCAATGTGTGTCCCGGAAACATATAAAAAAATCAGCTTTCTCCGATTTTTTTCCTTACTTTCTCATTTTTATGTCTAATGTGCCTGGACTAATAATAACAGGCCCAGCTTTCAAAGGTGCTAATTGTGTATTCGACAGCATGTTGAAGAAAACAAGAGAAGACGGAAAAGGAACAGTCCGACACAAAAACTCCATTCCTCCAGGTAACTATAAAAAATACATAATAAAATAAAACACAACAAAACTAGAAAGTGAACAAGTCAGTGTCTGCAATAGACAGTGGTGTCGTAATTATTTGTTCTCGTATAAATACACAGTCTTGTTAATTACATGAAATAGACGAGTGTTGTTTTTTACTCAAATCGACAAGAGACACATAAGAACAGTTGTGAGAGAAAGTAAATAAATAACGGGCAGCAATGTTTGCTGAAAGTTATCATAAACATGAATAAATAAATAGATAAATTACGGGGAGCAATGTATGTTGAAAGTTATCATAAACATGAATAAATAAATAAATTGTAGACCTATCAATTAAATAGTTTTGAATAAGAGTGTTAGAGAGGGCACTGAATATTATTTATCTTCGATCACAATAAACGATTGTGATTGACCGTGTAAACGTTTATTCTGCTTTGATGCTTAGTGTTTCATTCTATTTCAGGCGATCTAAGGAAATTATATCAGCACCCAATTGTGTTTAATCCGGACATTCCAAGAGGTCTTTTGAATAAAGTAATGTTTGAGCTTTTATTTACTTTTGTCGGAGAGGGAGAGAAAACATTCGAGAAATTAAAGCTTGTGATTTTGTAGTTAAAACTGATGACACTGGAAGAAAATACATCCTGAAAACTACATCTGAGCGAACAAAAAATCACACAGGTGTTACGAATGAGGATGACGGTGATGGACCTAGAATGTATGAAACTGGCACAAAAATGTGCCCTGTTAATAGTTTTCAACGATATCTTATGAAACGAAACCATGAGTGTGATGCGTTCTTTCAAATTCCCCAAAATTCATACCACGAGAATGACGAATGTTGGTTTGAGCGAAGGGCAATGGGAACAAATTCCATAGGAGAGTTCATGGTAAAAATGTCTAAACAAGTTGGTCTTTCTGATACATATACCAACCACTGTGTGCGTGCTACGACCATAACAATTCTTAATGATTGTGGATTCAAAGATCGCGATATTATTTCGTTATCGGGACACAGAAATGAAAAATCATTGTCAAGTTACGTTTCGGACACAAGAGCTGATGTCAAACGAGGTATGTCAGAGAGCTTGAGTTCCATGGTCGATAAAGCAGATGCTGAACATTCAGAAATGCCTGCAGCGAGGAATGCTGTTGAGAAAACAACAACGCAACTCACTTTCCAGTCAGCAAATTCCACAGTATCAACACCCGAATTATTAGATACCGATATTGATGACGACGATCTGATAAGTGCGTTGGAGGAAATCGAGTGTTCAAAAAACTCAACATCAATTTACATTCGAAAGCAATCCAAAGAAATATGCAACAAAATGCAGTATTGTGCCCCAAAATTCAATTTCAGCAATTGTGTTGTAAATATTTACAATAATTAAAATGTGCTCGTACATCAGAGGAAGTACCCATAACACGTTTAATGGGGTGAACGTTAATAAAACTTTAGTGCCATGAATAATGGAATTTCTATAGTGCCTCACAAGCTCTGTTAATACCACCATATGTGAGACGTTGATTCTGTTGTATGATATCTCGTGTTAACCAGTTATGTGCCACATGATTGGTTGATCGGTTTCATGTGTTTATTTACATTATTCTACTTTACCCGTTGAGTTCGAATCCAGTTGATAGTTAAATGTTTTCCTGACATTTTCATGTTATTAATTTCATTGTTTTATTTTGGATAGTAAAGTGTTAGTTATCTCTCCGTTCTTTAATATGTTGTGGAGATGGTCTGGGTGTGATGTACTAAACCCATTAATGCATTCCGTTTCGGGTACTATGCTCTCATAGTGTTGCTTCGGGAACCAAATAGTGCCCTCGCTATCGCTCGGGCACTATTGCATCCCTCAGCAACACTATGAGAGCATAGTGCCCTCAACGGAAGGCATTAATAGGTAAATAGTATACCACCTCACATAAGTATCCTACAATACCGAGAATGTACTTTATCCTCCGATAACTATCCTTTAATAGTATACCACCTCACATAAGTATCCTACAATACCGAGAATGTACTTTATCCTCCGATAACTATCCTTTAATAGTATACCACCTCACATAAGTATCCTACAATACCGAGAATGTACTGTATCCTCCGATAACTATCCTTTAATAGTATACCACCTCACATAAGTAACCTACAATACCGAGAATGTACTGTATCCTCTGATAACTATCCTTTAATTGTATACCACCTCACATAAATATCCCACAATACCGAGAATGTACTGTATCCTCCGATAACTATCCTGTAATAGTATACTATCTCACATAAGTATTCAACAATACCGAGAATGTACTGTATCCTCCGATAACTATCCTTTAATAGTATACCACCTCACATAAGTATCCTACAATACCGAGATGGATCGAAGAGTCACACAATTAATTATTCCTAGGAACAAATGCACCCATTTGGTGAAATCATCACCCACGTTTCTCGGCACCCCCAATTGCAGCACCCATATCTTAAAATCGATGGACGTCGGCACCCCAATGGCAACACACCTATATCTTACAGCCGATTTGACGTCGGCGCCCCAATTGCAGCACCCAAATCTTAAAACCGATTGGACGTCGGCACCCCATTTGCAGCACCATACCTTATAATCGATTGGACGTCGACACCCCAATTGCAACACCCATATCTTATAACCGATTGGACGTCGGCACCCCATTTGCAGCACCATACCTTATAACCGATTGGACGTCGGCACCCCAATTGCAACACCCATATCTTATAACCGATTGGACGTCGGCACCCCATTTGCAGCACCATACCTTATAACCGATTGGATGTCGGCACTCCAATTGCAACACCCATATCTGATAACCGATTGGACGTCGGCACCCCAATTGCAGCACCCATGTCTTAAAACCGATTGGGCGTCGGCACCACAATTGCAGCACCCATATCTTATAACCAATTGGACATAGGCACCCCAATTGCAGCACCCATATCTTAAAACCGGTTGGACGTCGGCACCCCAATTGCAGCACCCATGTCTTATAACCAATTGGACGTCGGCACTCCAACTGCAACACCCATATCTAATAACCGATTGGACGTAGGCACCCCAATTACAGCACCCATATCTTAAAACCGATTGGACGTCGGCACCCCAATTGCAGCACCCATATCTTATAACCGATTGGACGTCGGCACCCCAGTTGCAACACCCATATGTAAGAACCGATTGGACGTCGGTACCCCAGTTGCAACACCCATATCTTAAAACCGATTTGAAGTCGGCACCCCAATTGCAGCATCCATATCTGACAACCGATTGGTCGTTGGCACCCAAATTGCAGCACCCATATCGTAAAACCGATTGGATGTCTGCACCCCAATTGCAACACCCATGCCTGACAACCGATTGGACGTCGGCACACCAATTGCGGCACCCATATCTGACAACCGATTGGAAGGTCGGCACCCCAATTTCAGCACCCATATCTTACAATCAATTGGATGCCGGCACCCCAATTGCAGCACCCATATCTTACAACCGATTGGATGTCGGTACCCCAATTGCAGCACCCATATCTGACAATCGATTGGAGGTCGGCACCCCAATTGCAGCACCCTTATCTTACAACCGATTGGACGTTGGCACCCCAATTGCAGCACCCATATCTTAAAACCGATTGGACGTCGGCACCCCAAATGCAACACCCATATCTGACAACCGATTGGACGTCGCCACCCCAATTGCAGAACCCATATTTTACAACCGTTTGGATGTCGGTTCCCCAATTGCATCACCCATATCTGACAACCGATTGGACGTCGGCACCCCAATTGCAACACCCATATCTGGCAACTGCTTGGATGTCGGCTCCCCTATTTCCGAGATGACTCGAAGAGTCGCAAGATCAAGCAGTCTATATGTGACTACTAGTAGTAGTGGACACCAAGATCAAATAGTCTATATGTGACTACTAGTAGTAGTGGACACCAAGATCAAATAGTCTATATGTGACTACTAGTAGTAGTGGACACCAAGATCAAATAGTCTATATGTGACTACTAGTACAAATGTAGTAGTGGACACCAAGTATTTAAAACAACCGATTGGACGTCGGCACACCAATTGCGGCACCCATATCTTAAAACCGATTGGACGTCGGCACACCAATTGCGGCACCCATATCTTAAAACCGATTGGACGTCGGCACACCAATTGCGGCACCCATATCTTAAAACCGATTGGACGTCGGCATCCCAATTGCAACACCCATATCTGACAACCGACTGGACGTCGGCACCCCAATTACAGCACCCATATTTTACAACCGTTTGGATGTCGGTTCCCCAATTGCAGCACCCATATCTGACAACCGAATGGACGTCGGCACCCCAATTGCAGCACCCATATCTTAAAACCGATTGGACGTCGGCACCCCAATTGCAACACCCATATCTGACAACCGATTGGAAGGTCGGCACCCCAATTGCAGCACCCATATCTTACAATCAATTGGATGTCGGCACCCCAATTGCAGCACCCATATCTTACAACCGATTGGATGTCGGTACCCCAATTGCAGCACCCATATCTGACAATCGATTGGAGGTCGGCACCCCAATTGCAGCACCCTTATCTTTCAACCGATTGGACGTTGGCACCCCAATTGCAGCACCCATATCTCAAAACCGATTGGACGTCGGCACCCCAATTGCAACACCCATATCTGACAACCGATTGGACGTCGGCACCCCAATTGCAGAACCCATATTTTACAACCGATTGGATGTCGGTTTCCCAATTGCATTACTCATATCTGACAACCGATTGGACGTCGGCACCCCAATTGCAGCACCCATATCTGGCAACTGCTTGGATGTCGGCTCCCCTATTTCCGAGATGACTCGAAGAGTCGCAAGATCAAGCAGTCTATATGTGACTACTAGTAGTAGTGGACACCAAGATCAAATAGTCTATATGTGACTACTAGTAGTAGTGGACACCAAGATCAAATAGTCTATATGTGACTACTAGTAGTAGTGGACACCAAGATCAAATAGTCTATATGTGACTACTAGTAGTAGTGGACACCAAGATCAAATAGTCTATATGTGACTACTAGTAGTAGTGGACACCAAGATCAAATAGTCTATATGTGACTACTAGTAGTAGTGGACACCAAGATCAAATAGTCTATATGTGACTACTAGTAGTAGTGGACACCAAGATCAAATAGTCTATATGTGACTACTAGTAGTAGTGGACACCAAGATCAAATAGTCTATATGTGACTACTAGTAGTAGTGGACACCAAGATCAAATAGTCTATATGTGACTACTAGTAGTAGTGGACACCAAGATCAAATAGTCTATATGTGACTACTAGTAGTAGTGGACACCAAGATCAAGCAGTCTATATGTGACTACTAGTACAAATGTAGTAGTGGACACCAAGTATTTAAAGGTTATTACTTGGTTAGTTCCATATCGGCCGAGATATCAGCACGAGGTAACTTCATGTCAGCCTTATGCCGAAGGCTGATGTGAAGTTGCCGAGGGTTGATATATCGGTCGGTATAAAACTAACCACGTCATAACCTCTTTATTTATTAACCCAAAACAAATAATTACAAATGTTTAACATTATCGGAAGATTCCTCTTATCCTACAGTTAAAACTAGAAGTTCTGTCATGAAATGCGCATAAATAGCACGTCGATCTGCGCATTAATCTCCGCGTTATGACCATAGTAAGGGTATCAAATTATGTACATGTGCCCAGTGCACAAACAATGTTTCAGCCAATGGACCTCCGGGTAACCCGGAGGTCCATTGGCAGAAACATTGCCTGTGCTTGCTATGAGTAACCACGAGAACATGTCGTGCTTTGGATGCCATTCGATATGGCAATTGCGCGCAATTCCAACATGCAATTAAGCCTCGATAAGCGCACAGTTCATGACAGGACTTCTAGTTTTAACTGTAGTCCAGCTATCCGAACGTTTCGGCTGCCTCTCTGGGGAAGTTGCGACCTGGGGATAGCAGAACGATCTCTTCTTCCACATCAACGAATCTCCACTTACGATCCTGAGTCTTAGTTTGCTAAGTTAACTTTTCTACACAGCTCTCTTCTTTCTTGTCTTCATCATCTTAATTCTTACTTATTGGCATCATTAATTCCTCACCATACAAAAACTCATCTTCAGACTACTTCGGTACCCACATTAACGCCAATATTCCCCACTCCCTATGACGACGAATAACAGAGGACGAGTTCGTTGTAAAAAACTGATTGCGCCTTGTAACGACGCAGCGAGGACAACAATATTGGCGTGATTCATATTGGCCGAGATAGGTGTCATATCAGCCGAGTTTAATAATAGTAAATCTGGGGATGACAATTCTATCTGACAAATAAGATAGTGAGACGGAGTGATAGTTACTGAGAGCCAATAACGGCATTGTTATTGATAGTTCGTGAGAACCAATCATGGCGTTGATAGTAATAGTTACTGAGGGCCAATCACGGCGTTGCTGTTGCTAGTCACTCAGAGCCAATCACGGCGTTGATGGAGATAATTACGGAGAGCCAATCACGGCGTTGCAGTTGCTAGTCACTCAGAGCCAATCACGGCGTTGATAGTGATATTTACTGAGAGCCAATCACGGCGTTGCTGTTGATAGTTACTCAGAGCCAATCACGGCATTGATAGCGATAGGTACTGAGAGCCAATCATGGCGTTGCTGTTGATAGTTACTCAGAGCCAATCACGGCATTGATAGTGATATTTACTGAGAGCCAATCACGGTGTTGCTGTTGATAGTGACTCAGAGCCAATCACGGCGTTGATAGCGATAGTTACTCAGAGCCAATCACGGCGTTCATAGTGATAGTTACTGAGAGCAATAACAGTGTTGATAGTGATAGTTACTGAGAGCAAAAACAGTGTTGATAGTGATAGTTACTGAGAGCAATAACGGCGTTGATAGTGATAGTTACTGAGAGCAATCACGGCGTTGATAGTGATAGTTACTGAGAGCAATAACAGCGTTGATAGTGATAGTTACTGAGGGCAATAACTGCGTTGATAGTGATAGTTACTGAGAGCCAATCACGGCGTTGATGGCGATAGTTACTGAGAGCAATAACAGCGTTGATAGTGATAGTTACTGAGAGCAATAACAGCGTTGATAGTGATAGTTACTGAGAGCCAATCACGGTGTTGATGGCGATAGTTACTGAGAGCCAATCACGGTGTTGATGGCGATAGTTACTGAGAGCCAATCACGGTGTTGATAGTGATAGTTACTGAGAGCCAATCACGGTGTTGATAGCGATAGTTACTGAGAGCAATAACGGCGTTGATAGGGATAGTTACTGAGAGCCAATAACGGAGTTGATAGTGATAGTTACTGAGAGCAATCACGGAGTTGATAGTGATAGTTGCTCAGAGCCAGTCACGGCGTTGATAGCGATAGTTACTGATGGCAATAACGGCGTTGATAGTGATAGTTACTGAGAGCAATAACGGAGTCGATAGTGAAAGTTACTGAGAGCCAATCACGGGGTTGATAGCGATAGTTACTGGTGGCAACAACGGCGTTGATAGTGATAGTTACTGAGGGCAATAACGGCTTTGATAGTGATAGTTACTGAGAGCAATAACGGCGTTGATAGTGATAGTTACTGAGAGCCAATCAGGGCGTTGATAGCGATAGTTACGGATGGCAATAACGGCGTTGATAGTGATAGTTACTGAGAGCAATAACGGCGTTGATAGTGATAGTTACTGAGAGCCAATCACGGCGTTGATGGCGATAGTTACTGAGAGCCAATAACGGAGTTGATAGTGATAGTTACTGAGAGCAATAACGGCGTTGATAGTGATAGTTACTGAGAGCAATAACGGCGTTGATAGTGATAGTTACTGAGAGCCAATCACGGTGTTGATGGCGATAGCTACTGAGAGCCAATCACGGTGTTGATGGCGATAGTTACTGAGGGCAATAACGGCGTTGATAGTGATAGTTACTGAGAGCAATAACAGCGTTGATAGTGATAGTTACTGAGAGCAATAACAGCGTTGATAGTGATAGTTACTGAGAGCCAATCGCGGTGTTGATGGCGATAGTTACTGAGAGCCAATCACGGTGTTGATGGCGATAGCTACTGAGAGCCAATCACGGTGTTGATAGTGATAGTTACTGAGAGCCAATCACGGTGTTGATAGCGATAGTTACTGAGAGCAATAACGGCGTTGATAGGGATAGTTACTGAGAGCCAATAACGGAGTTGATAGTGATAGTTACTGAGAGCAATCACGGAGTTGATAGTGATAGTTGCTCAGAGCCAGCCACGGCGTTGATAGCGATAGTTACTGATGGCAATAACGGCATTGATAGTGATAGTTACTGAGTGCAATAACGGAGTCGATAGTGATAGTTACTGAGAGCCAATCACGGCGTTGATAGCGGTAGTTACTGATGGCAATAACGGCGTTGATAGTGATAGTTACTGAGAGCAATAACGGCGTTGATAGTGATTGTTACTGAGAGCCAATCACGGCGTTGATGGCGATAGTTACTGAGAGCCAATAACGGAGTTGATAGTGATAGTTACTGAGAGCAATAACGGCGTTGATAGTGATAGTTACTGAGAGCAATAACGGCGTTGATAGTGATAGTTGCTCAGAGCCAGTCACGGCGTTGATAGCGATAGTTACTGATGGCAATAACGGCGTTGATAGCGATAGTTACTGAGGGCAATAACGGCGTTGATAGTGATAGTTACTGAGAGCAATAACGGCGTTGATAGTGATAGTTACTGAGAGCAATAACGGCGTTGATACTGATAGTTGCTCAGAGCCAGTCACGGCGTTGATAGTGATAGATACTGAGGGCTATAACAGCGTTGATAGTGATAGTTACTGAGGGCTATAACGGCGTTGATAGTGATAGTTACTGAGGGCAATAACGGCATTGATAGTGATAGATACTGGAAGCCAATCACGGCATTGATAGTGATAGCTTCTGAGAGCCAATCACGGCTTTGATAGTGATAGTCACTGCGAGTAAATCACCGTTTTGATAGTGATAGTCACTGGGAACCAATAACTGCATTGATAGTGATAGACACTGAGAGCCCTTCTCGACATTGACAGACACTGAGAGCCATTCACGGCTTTGATATTGATAGTTACTGAGGGCAATCACGGCGTTGATAATGATTGGTACTGAGAGCAATAAAGGCGTTGATAGCGATAGTTACTCGGAGCCAATCACGGACGGCGTTGATGCTGATAGTTACTGAGTGCAATAACGACGTTGGGATTAATAGTTACTGAGAGCCAATAACGGCGTTGATAGTGATCGTTGCTGAGAAACAATCATTGAGTCGATAGTGATAGATACTGAGAGCCAATCACGGCGTTGATAGCGATAGTTACTGAGAGCCAATCACGGCGTTGATATTGATCGTTCCTAAGAAACAATCACACGGCGTTGATAGTGATAGATACTGAGAGCCAATCACGGCAGTGATAGTGATAGATACTGAGAGCTAATCACGGCTTTGATAGTGATAGTTTCTGAGAGCAATAACAGCGTTGATAGTGATAGTTAATAAGATCCAATCGCGGCATTGATAGCGATAGTTACTGAGAGCAGTAATGGCGTTGACAGTGATAGTTATTGAGAGCCAATCACGGCGTTGATAGTGATAGTTACTGAGAGCGAATCACGGCGTTGATAGTGATAGTTACTGAGAGCCAATCACGGCGTTGATAGTGATAGTTACTGAGAGCCAATAACGGCGTCGATAGTGATAGTTACTGAAAGCAATAACGGAGTTGATAGTGATAGTTACTGAGAGCCAATAACGGCGTCGATAGTGACAGTTACTGAAAGCAATAACAGCATTGGTAGTGATAGTTACTGAGAGCCAATCACGGCGTTGATAGTGATAGCTACTGAGAGCCAATCACGGCGTTGATAGTGATAGTTACTGAGAGCAATAACGGCGTCGATAGTGACAGTTACTGAAAGCAATAACAGTATTGGTAGTGATAGTTACTGAGAGCCAATCACGGCGTTGATAGTGATAGTTACTGAGAGCCAATCACGGCGTTGATAGTGATAGTTACTGAGAGCCAATCTCGGCGTTGATAGTGATAGTTACTGAGAGCCAATAACGGCGTCGATAGGGATAGTTACTGAAAGCAATAACGGCGTTGATAGTGATAGTTACTAAGAGCCAATCATGGCGTTGATAGTGATAGTTACTGAGAGCCAATCACGGCGTTGATAGTGATAGTTACTGGGAGCCAATCACGGCGTTGATAGTGATAGTTACTGAGAGCCAATCGCGGCGTTGATAGAGATAGTTACTGAGAGCCAATCACGGCGTTGATAGTGATAGTTACTAAGAACCAATAACGGCGTTGATAGTGATAGTTACTAAGAGCCAATCACGGCGTTGAAAGTGATAGTTACTGAGAGCCAATCACGGCGTTGATAGAGATAGTTATTGAGAGCCAATCACGGCGTTGATAGTGATAGTTACTAAGAACCAATAACGGCGTCGATAGTGATAGTTACTAGGAGCCAATCACGGCGTTGATAGTGATAGTTACTAAGAGCCAATCACGGCATTGATAGTGATAGTTACTGAGAGCAATAACGGCGTCGATAGTGATGGTTACTAAGAACCAATAACGGCGTCGATAGTGATAGTTACTGAGAGCCAATCACGGCGTTGATAGTGATAGTTACTGAGAGCCAATCACGGCGTTGATAGTGAAAGTTACTGAGAGCAATAACGGCGTCGATAGTGATAGTTACGAAGAGCCAATCATGGCGTTGATAGTGATAGTTATTGAGAGCCAATCGCGGCGTTGATAGTGATAGTTACTGAGAGCAATAACGGCGTTGATAGTGATAGTTACGAAGTGCCAATCATGGCGTTGATAGTGATAGTTATTGAGAGCCAATAACGGCGTTGATAGTGATAGTTACTGAGAGCAATAACAGCGTTGATAGTGATAGCTACGAAGAGCCAATCATGGCGTTGATAGTGATAGGTATTGAGAGCCAATAACGGCGTTGATAGTGATAGTTACTGAGAGCAATAACGGCGTCGATAGTGATAGTTACGAAGAGCCAATCATGGCGTTGATAGTGATAGTTATTGAGAGCCAATCACGGCGTTGATAGTGATAGTTACTGAGAGCAATAACGGCGTCGATAGTGATAGTTACGAAGAGCCAATCATGGCGTTGATAGTGATAGTTATTGAGAGCCAATAACGGCCTTGATAGTGATAGTTACTGAGAGAAATAACGGCGTTGATAGTGATAGTTACTGGGAACCAATCACGGCGTTGATAGTGATAGTTACTGAGAGCCAATCACGGCGTTGATAGTGATAGTTACTAAGAGCCAATTACGGCGTCGATAGTGATAGTTACTGAGAAAAAATCACGGCGTTGATAGCGATAGTTACTGAGAGCCAGTCACGGCGTTGATAGTTACAGTTACTGAGAGGCAATCGCGGCGTTGAAATTGATAGTTACTAAGAGCCAATCGCGGCGTTGATAGTGATAGTTTCTGAGAGCAATAACAGCGTTGATAGCGACAGTTGCTGAGAGCCAATCACGGCGTTGATAGTGATAGTTGCTTAGAGCCAATTACGGCGTTGATAGTGATCGTTACTGAGAGCAATAACGGCGTTGATAGCGATAGTTACTGAGAGCCAATAACGGCGTTGATAGTGATAGTTACTGAGAGGCAATCGCGGCGTTGATAGTGATAGTTACTGAGAGCCAATAACGGCGTTGATAGTGATAGTTACTGAGAGCAATAACGGCGTTGATAGTGATAGTTACTGAGAGGCAATCAGGGCCTTGATAGTGATAGTTACTGAGAGCAACAACGGCGTTGAAAGTGATAGTTACTGAGAGCAAAAACGGCGTTGATAGCGATAGTTACTGAGAGCAATAACGGCGTTGATAGTGATAGTTGCTCAGAGCCAGTCACGGCGTTGATAGCGATAGTTACTGATGGCAATAACGGCGTTGATAGCGATAGTTACTGAGGGCAATAACGGCGTTGATAGTGATAGTTACTGAGAGCAATAACGGCGTTGATAGTGATAGTTACTGAGAGCAATAACGGCGTTGATAGTGATAGTTGCTCAGAGCCAGTCACGGCGTTGATAGTGATAGATACTGAGGGCTATAACAGCGTTGATAGTGATAGTTACTGAGGGCTATAACGGCGTTGATAGTGACAGTTACTGAGGGCAATAACGGCATTGATAGTGATAGATACTGGAAGCCAATCACGGCATTGATAGTGATAGATTCTGAGAGCCAATCACGGCTTTGATAGTGATAGTCACTGGGAACCAATGACTGCATTGATAGTAATAGACACTGAGAGCCCTTCTCGACATTGACAGATACTGAGAGCCATTCACGGCTTTGATATTGATAGTTACTGAGGGCAATCACGGTGTTGATAATGATTGGTACTGAGAGCAATAAAGGCGTTGATAGCGATAGTTACTCGGAGCCAATCACGGACGGCGTTGATGCTGATAGTTACTGAGTGCAATAACGACGTTGGGATTAATAGTTACTGAGAGCCAATAACGGCGTTGATAGTGATCGTTGCTGAGAAACAATCATTGAATCGATAGTGATAGATACTGAGAGCCAATCACGGCGTTGATAGCGATAGTTACTGAGAGCCAATCACGGCGTTGATATTGATCGTTCCTAAGAAACAATCACACGGCGTTGATAGTGATAGATACTGAGAGCCAGTCACGGCAGTGATAGTGATAGATACTGAGAGCTAATCACGGATTTGATAGTGATAGTTTCTGAGAGCAATAACAGCGTTGATAGTGATAGTTAATAAGATACAATCGCGGCATTGATAGCGATAGTTACTGAGAGCAGTAATGGCGTTGATAGTGACAGTTACTGAAAGCAATAACGGTGTTGACAGTGATAGTTATTGAGAGCCAAACACGGCGTTGATAGTGATAGTTACTGAGAGCCAATCACGGCGTTGATAGTGATAGTTACTAAGAGCCAATCATGGCGTTGACAGCGATACTTACTGAGAGCCAATCACGGCGTTGATAGTGATAGTTACTGGGAGCCAACCACGGCGTTGATAGCGATAGTTACTGAGAGCCAATCACGGCGTTGGTAGAGATAGTTACTGAGAGCCAATCACGGCGTTGATAGTGATAGTTACTAAGAACCAATAACGGCGTTGATAGTTATAGTTACTAAGAGCGAATCACGGCGTTGATAGTGATACTTACTGAGAGCCAATCACGGCGTTGATAGAGATAGTTACTGAGAGCCAATCACGGCGTTGATAGTGATAGTTACTAAGAACCAATAACGGCGTCGATAGTGATAGTTACTAGGAGCCAATCACGGCGTTGATAGTGATAGTTACTAAGAGCCAATCACGGCATTGATAGTGATAGTTACTGAGAGCAATAACGGCGTCGATAGTGATGGTTACTAAGAACCAATAACGGCGTCGATAGTGATAGTTACTGAGAGCCAATCAGGGCGTTGATTGTGATAGTTACTGAGAGCCAATCACGGCGTTGATAGTGAAAGTTACTAAGAGCAATAACGGCGTAGATAGTGATAGTTACGAAGAGCCAATCATGGCGTTGATAGTGATAGTTATTGAGAGCCAATCACGGCGTTGATAGTGATAGTTACTGAGAGCAATAACGGCGTTGATAGTGATAGTTATGAAGAGCCAATCATGGCGTTGATAGTGATAGTTATTGAGAGCCAATAACGGCGTTGATGGTGATAGTTACTGAGAGCAATAACGGCGTTGATAGTGATAGTTACGAAGAGCCAATCATGGCGTTGATAGTGATAGTTATTGAGAGCCAATAACAGCGTTGATAGTGATAGTTACTGAGAGCAATAACGGCGTCGATAGTGATAGATACGAAGAGCCAATCATGGCGTTGATAGTGATAGTTATTGAGAGCCAATCACGGCGTTGATAGTGATAGTTACTGAGAGCAATAACGGCGTCGATAGTGATAGTTACGAAGAGCCAATCATGGCGTTGATAGTGATAGTTATTGAGAGCCAATAACGGCCTTGATAGTGATAGTTACTGAGAGAAATAACGGCGTTGATAGTGATAGTTACTGGGAACCAATCACGGCGTTGATAGTGATAGTTACCGAGAACGAATCACGGCGTTGAGAGTGATAGTTACTAAGAGCCAATTACGGCGTCGATAGTGATAGTTACTGGGAAAAAATCACGGCGTTGATAGCGATTGTTACTGAGAGCCAGTCACGGCGTTGATAGTTACAGTTACTGAGAGGCAATCGCGGCGTTGAAATTGATAGTTACTAAGAGCCAATCGAGGCGTTGATAGTGATAGTTTCTGAGAGCAATAACAGCGTTGATAGCGATAGTTGCTGAGAGCCAATCACGGCGTTGATAGTGGTAGTTGCTTAGAGCCAATTACGGCGTTGATAGTGATAGTTACTGAGAGCAATAACGGCGTTGATAGTGATAGTTACTAAGAGCCAATCATGGCGTTGATAGTGATAGTTACTGAGAGCCAATCACGGCGTTGATAGTGATAGTTACTGGGAGCCAATCACGGCGTTGATAGTGATAGTTACTGAGAGCCAATTACGGCGTTGATAGAGATAGTTACTGAGAGCCAATCACGGCGTTGATAGTGATAGTTACTAAGAACCAATAACGGCGTTGATAGTTATAGTTACTAAGAACCAATCACGGCGTTGATAGTGATAGTTACTGAGAGCCAATCACGGCGTTGATAGAGATAGTTACTGAGAGCCAATCACGGCGTTGATAGTGATAGTTACTAAGAACCAATAACGGCGTCGATAGTGATAGTTACTAGGAGCCATTCACGGCGTTGATAGTGATAGTTACTAAGAGCCAATCACGGCATTGATAGTGATAGTTACTGAGAGCAATAACGGCGACGATAGTGATGGTTACTAAGAACCAATAACGGCGTCGATAGTGATAGTTACTGAGAGCCAATCACGGCGTTGATAGTGAAAGTTACTGAGAGCAATAACGGCGTCGATAGTTATAGTTACGAAGAGCCAATCATGGCGTTGATAGTGATAGTTATTGAGAGCCAATAACGGCCTTGATAGTGATAGTTACTGAGAGAAATAACGGCGCTGATAGTCATAGTTACTGGGAACCAATCACGGCGTTGATAGTGATAGTTACTGAGAGCCAATCACGGCGTTGATAGTGATAGTTACTAAGAGCCGATAGCGATAGTTAATGAGAGCCAGTCACGGCGTTGATAGTTACAGTTACTGAGAGGCAATCGCGGCGTTGAAATTGATAGTTACTAAGAGCCAATCGCGGCGTTGATAGTGATAGTTTCTGAGAGCAATAACAGCGTTGATAGCGATAGTTGCTGAGAGCCAATCACGGCGTTGATAGTGATAGTTGCTTAGAGCCAATTACGGCGATGATAGTGATAGTTACTGAGAGCAATAACGGCGTTGATAGCGATAGTTTCTGAGAGCCAATAACGGCGTTGATAGTGATAGTTACTGAGAGGCAATCGCGGCGTTGATAGTGATAGTTACTGAGAGCCAATAACGGCGTTGATAGTGATAGTTACTGAGAGCAATAACGGCGTTGATAGTGATAGTTACTGAGAGGCAATCACGGCCTTGATAGTGATAGTTACTGAGAGCAATAACGGCGTTGAAAGTGATAGGTACTGAGAGCAATAACGGCGTTGATAGCGATAGTTACTGAGAGCAATAACGGCGTTGATAGTGATAGTTACTGAAAGCCAATAACGGCGTTGATAGTGATTGTTACTGAGAGCCAATCACGGCGTTGGTAGTGATAGTTACTGAGAGCAATAACGGCGTTGATAGGGATAGTTACTGAGAAACAATCACGGCGTTGATAGCGATAGTTAATGAGAGCCAGTCACGGCGTTGATAGTTACAGTTACTGAGAGGCAATCGCGGCGTTGAAATTGATAGTTACTAAGAGCCAATCACGGCGTTGATAGTGATAGTTACTGGGAGCCAATCAGGGCATTGACAGTGATAGTTACTGAGAGCAATAACGGCGTTGATAGTTATAGTTACTGAGAGGCAATCGCGACGTTGAAATTGATAGTTACTAAGAGCCAATCACTGCGACGATATTGATAGTTACTAAGAGCCAATCACGGCGTTCATAGTGATAGTTACTGAGAGCCAATCACGGCGTTGAAAGTGATAGTTACTGAGAGCCTATCACAGCGTCGATATTGATAGTTAGTAAGAGCCAATCACGGCGTTCATAGTGATAGTTACTGAGAGCCAATCGTGGCGTTGATAGTGATAGTTACTGAGAGCCAATCACGGCGTTGTTAGTGATAGTTACTGAGAGCCAATCACGGTGTTGAAGGTGATAGTTACTGACAGCCAATCACAACGTCGATATTGATAGTTACTAAGAGCCAATCACGGCGTTCAAAGTGATAGTTACTGAGAGCCAATCACGGCGTTGATAGTGATAGTTACTGAGAGCCAATCACGGCGTTGTTAGTGATAGTTACTGAGAGCCAATCACGGCGTTGATAGTGATAGTTTCTGAGAGCCAATCACGGAGTTGATAGTGATAGTTACTGAGAACCAATCAGGGCGTTCATAGTGATAGTTACTGAGTGCAATAACGGAGTTCAGAGTGATAGTTTCTGAGAGCCAATCACGGAGTTGATAGTGATAGTTACTGAGAACCAATCACGGCGTTCATAGTGACAGTTACTGAGAGCAATAACGGAGTTGAGAGTGATAGTTACTGAGAGCAATAACGGCGTTGATAGCGATAGTTACTGAGAGCCAATAACGGCGTTGATAGTGATAGTTACTGAGAGGCAATCGCGGCGTTGATAGTGATAGTTACTGAGAGCCAATAACGGCGTTGATAGTGATAGTTACTGAGAGCAATAACGGCGTTGATAGTGATAGTTACTGAGAGGCAATCACGGCCTTGATAGTGATAGTTACTGAGAGCAATAACGGCGTTGAAAGTGATAGTTACTGAGAGCAATAACGGCGTTGATAGCGATAGTTACTGAGAGCAATAACGGCGTTGATAGTGATAGTTACTGAAAGCCAATAACGGCGTTGATAGTGGTTGTTACTGAGAGCCAATCACGGCGTTGGTAGTGATAGTTACTGAGAGCAATAACGGCGTTGATAGGGATAGTTACTGAGAAACAATCACGGCGTTTATAGCGATAGTTACTGAGAGCCAGTCACGGCGTTGATAGTTACAGTTACTGAGAGGCAATCGCGGCGTTGAAATTGATAGTTACTTAGAGCCAATCACGGCGTTGATAGTGATAGTTACTGGGAGCCAATCACGGCATTGACAGTGATAGTTACTGAGAGCAATAACGACGCGGATAGTTATAGTTACTGAGAGGCAATCGCTACGTTGAAATTGATAGTTACTAAGAGCCAATCACTGCGACGATATTGATAGTTACTAAGAGCCAATCACGGCGTTCATAGTGATAGTTACTGAGAGCCAATCACGGTGTTGAAAGTGATAGTTACTGAGAGCCAATCACAGCGTCGATATTGATAGTTATTAAGAGCCAATCACGGCGTTCATAGTGATAGTTACTGGGAGCTAATCACGGCGTTGATAGTGATAGTTACTGAGAGCCAATCACGGCGTTGTTAGTGATAGTTACTGAGAGCCAATCACGGTATTGAAAGTGATAGTTACTGACAACCAATCACAGCGTCGATATTGATAGTTACTAAGAACCAATCACGCCGTTCAAAGTGATAGTTACTGAGAGCCAATCACGGCATTGATAGTGATAGTTACTGAGAGCCAATCACGGCGTTGTTAGTGATAGTTACTGAGAGCCAATCACGGCGTTGATAGTGATAGTTTCTGAGAGCCAGTCACGGAGTTGATAGTGATAGTTACTGAGAACCAATCACGGCGTTCATAGTGATAGTTACTGAGAGCAATAACGGAGTTGAGAGTGATAGTTACTGAGAGCCAATCACGGCGTTGTTAGTGATAGTTACTGAGAGCCAATCACGGCGTTGATAGTGATAGTTACTGAGAGCCAATCACGGCGTTGATAGTGATAGTTTCTGAGAGCCAATCACGGAGTTGATAGTGATAGTTACTGAGAACAAATCACGGCGTTCATAGTGATAGTTACTGAGAGCAATAACGGCGTTGATAGTGATAGTTACTAAGAGCCAATCACGGCGTTGATAGTGATAGTTACTGAGAGCAATAACGGAGTTGATAGTGATAGTTACGGAGAGCCGATCACGGCGTTGATAGTGATAGTTACTAAGTGCCAGTCACGGAGTTGATAATGATAGTTACTGAGAACCAATCACGGCGTTCATAATAATAATTATTGAGAGCAATAACGGCGTTGGTAGTGATAGTTACTAAGAGCGATAACGGCGTCAATAGTGATAGTTACTGAGAGCAATAACGGCGTCGATAGTGACAGTTACAAAGGGCAATAACGGCGTTGATAGTGATAGTTACTAAGAGCCAATCACGGCGTAGATAGTGATAGTTACTGAGTGCAATAACAGCGTTGATAGTGATAGTTACTAAGTGCCAGTCACGGAGTTGATAATGATAGTTACTGAGAACCAATCGCGGCGTTCATAATAATAATTATTGAGAGCAATAACGGCGTTGGTAGTGATAGTTACTAAGAGCAATAACGGCGTCGATAGTGATAGTTACTGAGAGCAATTACGGCGTCGATAGTGACAGTGACAAAGAGCAATAACGGCGTTGATAGTGATAGTTACTAAGAGCCAATCAGGGCATTGATAGTGATAGTTACTGAGAGCCAATCACGGCGTTGATAGTGATAGTTACTGAGAGCAATAACGGCGTTGATAGTGATATTTACTGAGAGCCAATCACGGCGTTGATAGTGATAGTTGCTAAGAGCCAATTACGGCGTTGATAGTGATAGTTACTGAGAAACAATCACGGCGTTGATAGCGATAGTTACT
Organism: Pictodentalium vernedei; assembly: GCA_031216915.1. Taxonomy (NCBI): domain Eukaryota; kingdom Metazoa; phylum Mollusca; class Scaphopoda; order Dentaliida; family Dentaliidae; genus Pictodentalium; species Pictodentalium vernedei. The sequence continues at coordinate 10,383,766 of CM062292.1, forward strand.
GAGAGCCAATCAAGGCGTTGATAGCGATAGTTACTGAGAGCCAGTCACGGCGTTGATAGTTACAGTTACTGAGAGGCAATCGCGACGTTGAAATTGATAGTTACTAAGAGTCAATCACGGCGTTGATAGTGATAGTTACTAGGAGCCAATCACGGCGTTGATAGTGATAGTTACTGAGAGCAATAACGGAGCTGATAGTGATAGTTACTGAACGGCAATAACAGCGTTGATGGTGATAGTTACTGAGAGGCAATCGCTACGTTGATAGTGATAGTTGCTGAGAGCCAATCGCGACGTTGATAGTGATAGTTGCTGAGAGCCAATCACGGCGTTGATAGTGATAGTTACTGAGAGGCAATCGCGGCGTTGATAGTGATAGTTACTGGGAGCCAATTACGGCGTTGATAGTGATAGTTACTGAGAGCAATAACGGCGTTGATAGCGATAGTTACTGAGAGCAATAACGGCGTTGATAGTGATAGTTACTGAAAGCCAATAACGGCGTTGATAGTGATTGTTACTGAGAGCCAATCACGGCGTTGGTAGTGATAGTTACTGAGAGCAATAACGGCGTTGATAGGGATAGTTACTGAGAAACAATCACGGCGTTGATAGCGATAGTTAATGAGAGCCAGTCACGGCGTTGATAGTTACAGTTACTGAGAGGCAATCGCGGCGTTGAAATTGATAGTTACTAAGAGCCAATCACGGCGTTGATAGTGAAAGTTACTGGGAGCCAATCAGGGCATTGACAGTGATAGTTACTGAGAGCAATAACGGCGTTGATAGTTATAGTTACTGAGAGGCAATCGCGACGTTGAAATTGATAGTTACTAAGAGCCAATCACTGCGACGATATTGATAGTTACTAAGAGCCAATCACGGCGTTCATAGTGATAGTTACTGAGAGCCAATCACGGCGTTGAAAGTGATAGTTACTGAGAGCCAATCACAGCGTCGATATTGATAGTTAGTAAGAGCCAATCACGGCGTTCATAGTGATAGTTACTGAGAGCCAATCGTGGCGTTGATAGTGATAGTTACTGAGAGCCAATCACGGCGTTGTTAGTGATAGTTACTGAGAGCAAATCACGGTGTTGAAGGTGATAGTTACTGACAGCCAATCACAGCGTCGATATTGATAGTTACTAAGAGCCAATCACGGCGTTCAAAGTGATAGTTACTGAGAGCCAATCACGGCGTTGATAGTGATAGTTACTGAGAGCCAATCACGGAGTTGATAGTGATAGTTACTGAGAACCAATCACGGCGTTGATAGTGATAGTTTCTGAGAGCCAATCACGGAGTTGATAGTGATAGTTACTGAGAACCAATCACGGCGTTCATTGTGATAGTTACTGAGTGCAATAACGGCGTTGAGAGTGATAGTTTCTGAGAGCCAATCACGGAGTTGATAGTGATAGTTACTGAGAACCAATCACGGCGTTCATAGTGACAGTTACTGAGAGCAATAACGGAGTTGAGAGTGATAGTTACTGAGAGCAATAACGGCGTTGATAGCGATAGTTACTGAGAGCCAATAACGGCGTTGATAGTGACAGTTACTGAGAGGCAATCGCGGCGTTGATAGTGATAGTTACTGAGAGCCAATAACGGCGTTGATAGTGATAGTTACTGAGAGCAATAACGGCGTTGATAGTGATAGTTACTGAGAGGCAATCACGGCCTTGATAGTGATAGTTACTGAGAGCAATAACGGCGTTGAAAGTGATAGTTACTGAGAGCAATAACGGCGTTGATAGCGATAGTTACTGAGAGCAATAACGGCGTTGATAGTGATAGTTACTGAAAGCCAATAACGGCGTTGATAGTGATTGTTACTGAGAGCCAATCACAGCGTTGGTAGTGATAGTTACTGAGAGCAATAACGGCGTTGATAGGGATAGTTACTGAGAAACAATCACGGCGTTTATAGCGATAGTTACTGAGAGCCAGTCACGGCGTTGATAGTTACAGTTACTGAGAGGCAATCGCGGCGTTGATAGCGATAGTTACTGTGAGCAATAACGGCGTTGATAGTGATAGTTACTGAAAGCCAATAACGGCGTTGATAGTGATTGTTACTGAGAGCCAATCACAGCGTTGGTAGTGATAGTTACTGAGAGCAATAACGGCGTTGATAGGGATAGTTACTGAGAAACAATCACGGCGTTTATAGCGATAGTTACTGAGAGCCAGTCACGGCGTTGATAGTTACAGTTACTGAGAGGCAATCGCGGCGTTGAAATTGATAGTTACTTAGAGCCAATCACGGCGTTGATAGTGATAGTTACTGGGAGCCAATCACGGCATTGACAGTGATAGTTACTGAGAGCAATAACGACGTTGATAGTTATAGTTACTGAGAGGCAATCGCTACGTTGAAATTGATAGTTACTAAGAGCCAATCACTGCGACGATATTGATAGTTACTAAGAGCCAATCACGGCGTTCATAGTGATAGTTACTGAGAGCCAATCACGGTGTTGAAAGTGATAGTTACTGAGAGCCAATCACAGCGTCGATATTGATAGTTATTAAGAGCCAATCACGGCGTTCATAGTGATAGTTACTGGGAGCCAATCACGGCGTTGATAGTGATAGTTACTGAGAGCCAATCACGGCGTTGTTAGTGATAGTTACTGAGAGCCAATCACGGTATTGAAAGTGATAGTTACTGACAACCAATCACAGCGTCGATATTGATAGTTACTAAGAACCAATCACGCCGTTCAAAGTGATAGTTACTGAGAGCCAATCACGGCGTTGATAGTGATAGTTACTGAGAGCCAATCACGGCGTTGTTAGTGATAGTTACTGAGAGCCAATCACGGCGTTGATAGTGATAGTTTCTGAGAGCCAGTCACGGAGTTGATAGTGATAGTTACTGAGAACCAATCACGGCGTTCATAGTGATAGTTACTGAGAGCAATAACGGAGTTGAGAGTGATAGTTACTGAGAGCCAATCACGGCGTTGTTAGTGATAGTTACTGATAGCCAATCACGGCGTTGATAGTGATAGTTACTGAGAGCCAATCACGGCGTTGATAGTGATAGTTTCTGAGAGCCAATCAAGGAGTTGATAGTGATAGTTACTGAGAACAAATCACGGCGTTCATAGTGATAGTTACTGAGAGCAATAACGGCGTTGATAGTGATAGTTACTAAGAGCCAATCACGGCGTTGATAGTGATAGTTACTGAGAGCAATAACGGAGTTGATACTGATAGTTACGGAGAGCCGATCACGGCGTTGATAGTGATAGTTACTAAGTGCCAGTCACGGAGTTGATAATGATAGTTACTGAGAACCAATCGCGGCGTTCATAATAATAATTATTGAGAGCAATAACGGCGTTGGTAGTGATAGTTACTAAGAGCAAAAACGGCGTCGATAGTGATAGTTACTGAGAGCAATTACGGCGTCGATAGTGACAGTTACAAAAAGCAATAACGGCGTTGATAGTGATAGTTACTAAGAGCCAATCACGGCATTGATAGTGATAGTTACTGAGAGCCAATCACGGCGTTGATAGTGATGTTACTGAGAGCAATAACGGCGTTGATAGTGATATTTACTGAGAGCCAATCACGGCGTTGATAGTGATAGTTGCTAAGAGCCAATTACGGCGTTGATAGTGATAGTTACTGAGAAACAATCACGGCGTTGATAGCGATAGTTACTGAGAGCCAATCAAGGCGTTGATAGCGATAGTTACTGAGAGCCAGTCACGGCGTTGATAGTTACAGTTACTGAGAGGCAATCGCGACGTTGAAATTGATAGTTACTAAGAGCCAATCACGGCGTTGATAGTGATAGTTACTAGGAGCCAATCACGGCGTTGATAGTGATAGTTACTGAGAGCAATAACGGAGCTGATAGTGATAGTTACTGAACGGCAATAACAGCGTTGATGGTGATAGTTACTGAGAGGCAATCGCTACGTTGATAGTGATAGTTGCTGAGAGCCAATCGCGACGTTGATAGTGATAGTTGCTGAGAGCCAATCACGGCGTTGATAGTGATAGTTACTGAGAGGCAATCGCGGCGTTGATAGTGATAGTTACTGGGAGCCAATTACGGCGTTGATAGTGATAGTTACTGAGAGCAATAACGGCGTTGATAGCGATAGTTACTGAGAGCCAATAACGGGTTTGATAGTGATAGTTACTGAGAGCAGTAACGGCGTTGATCGTGATAGTTACTGAGAGGCAATCGCGGCGTTGATAGTGATGGTTACTGAGAGCAATAACGGCGTTGATAGTGATAGTTACTGAGAGCAATAACGGCGTTGGTAGTGATAGTTACTGAGAGCCAATCACGGCGTTGATAGTGATAGTTACTGAGAGCAATAACGGCGTTGATAGTGATAGTTACTGAGAGCAATAACGGCGTTGATAGTGATAGTTACTGAGGACCAATAACGGCGTTGATAGTGATAGTTACTGAGAGGCAATCGCGGCGTTGAAATTGATAGTTACTAAGAGTCAATCACAGCGTCGATATTGATAGTTACAAAGAGCCAATCACGGCGTTCATAGTGATAGTTACTGAGAGAAATAATGGCGTTGATAGTGATAGTTACTGAGAGCAATAATGGCGTACATAGTGATAGTTACTGAGAGCAATAACGGAGTTGAGAGTGGTAGGTGCTGAGAGCAATAACGGCGTTGACAGTGATAGTTACTGAGAGCAATAAGGGTGTTGATAGTGATACTTACTAAGAGCCAATCACGGCGTGGATAGTGATAGTTACTGAGAGCCAATCACGGCGTTGATAGTAATAGTTACTAAGAGCAATAACGGCGTTGATAGTGATAGTTACTGAGAGCAATAACGGAGTTGAGAGTGATAGTTACTGAGAGCCAATCACGGCGTTGATAGTGATAGTTACTAAGAGCCAATCAAGGAGTTGATAGTGATAGTTACTGAGAGCCAATCACGGCGTTGATAGTGATAGTTACTGAGAGTCAATCACGGCGTTGATAGTGATAGTTACTGAGAGCAATAACGGCGTTGATAGTGATAGTTACTGAGATCAATAACGGCGTTGGTAGTGAGAGTTACTAAGAGCCAATCAAGGAGTTGATAGTGATAGTTACTGAGAGCCAATCACGGCGTTGATAGTGATAGTTACTAAGAGCCAATTACGGCGTTGATAGTGATAGTTACTGAGAAACAATCACGGCGTTGATAGCCATAGTTACTGAGAGCCAATCACGGCGTTGATAGCGATGGTTACTGAGAGCCAGTCACGGCGTTGATAGTTACAGTTACTGAGAGGCAATCGCGACGTTGAAATTGATAGTTATTAAGAGCCAATCACGGTGTTGATAGTGATAGTTACTAGGAGCCAATTACGGCGTTCATAGTGATATTTACTGAGAGCCAATCGCGGCGTTGATAGTGATAGTTACTGAGAGCAATAACGGAGCTGATAGCGATAGTTACTGAGAGGCAATAACGGCGTTGATGGTGATAGTTACTGAGAGGCAATCGCTACGTTGATAGTGATAGTTGCTGAGAGCCAATCGCGACGTTGATAGTGATAGTTGCTGACAGCCAATCACGGCGTTGATAGTGATAGTTACTAAGTGCCAGTCACGGAGTTGATAATGATAGTTACTGAGAACCAATCACGGCGTTCATGGTGATAGTTACTGAGAGCAATAACGGCGTTGGTAGTAATAGTTACTAAGAGCAATAACGGCGTTGACAGTGATAGTTACTGAGAGCAATAAGGGTGTTGATAGTGATAGTTACTAAGAGCCAATCACGGCGTCGATAGTGATAGTTACTAAGAGCCAATCACGAAGTTGATAATGATAGATACTGAGAACCAATCACGGCGTTCATAGTGATAGTTACTGAGAGCCAATCACGGCGTTGATAGTGATAGTTACTGAGAGCCAATCACGGCGTTGATAGTGATAGTTACTGAGAGCCAATCACGGTGTTGATTGTGATAGTTACTAAGTGCCAGTCGCGGAGTTGATAGTGATAGTTACTAAGAGCCAATCACGGCGTCGGTAGTGATAGTTACTGAAAGCAATAACGGCGTTCATAGCGATAGTTACTGAGAGCAATAACGGAGTTGAGAGTGATAGGTGCTGAGAGCAATAACGGCGTTGACAGTGATAGTTATTGAGAGCAATAACGGCGTTGATAGTGATAGTTACTGAGAGCCAATCACCGCGTTGATAGTGATAGTTACTGAGAGCCAATAACGGCGTCGATAGTGATAGTTACTGAAAGCAATAACGGCGTTGATAGTGATAGTTACTAAGAACCAATCATGGCGTTGATAGTGATAGTTACTGAGAGCCAATCACGGCGTTGATAGTGATAGTTACTGAGAGCCAATCACGGCGTTGGTAGTGATAGTTACTGAGAACCAATAACGGCGTTGATAGTGATAGTTACTGAGAGCCAATAACGGCGTTGATAGTGATCGTTACTGCGAGCAATAACGGCGTTGATGGTGATTGTTACTGAGAGCCAATAACGGCGTCGATAGTGATAGTTACTGAAAGCAATAACGGCGTTGATAGTGATAGTTACTAAGAACCGATCATGGCGTTGATAGTGATAGTTACTGAGAGCCAATCACGGCGTTGATAGTAATAGATACTAAGAGCCAATCATGGCGTTGGTAGTGATAGTTACTGAGAGCCAATCACGGCGTTGATAGTGATAGTTACTGAGAGCCAATCACGGCGTTGATAGTGATAGTTACTGAGAGCCAATCACGGCGTTGATAGTGATAGTTACTAAGTGCCAGTCACGGAGTTGATAGTGATAGTTACGGAGAGAAATAACGGCGTTGATAGTGATAGTTATTGAGAGCCAATAACGGCGTTGATAGTGATCGTTACTGCGAGCAATAACGGCGTTGATGGTGATTGTTACTGAGAGCCAATAACGGCGTCGATAGTGGTAGTTACTGAAAGCAATAACAGCGTTGATAGTGATAGTTACTAAGAGCCAATCATGGCGTTGATAGTGATAGTTACTGAGAGCCAATCACGGCGTTGATAGTGATAGTTACTGAGAGCCAATCACGGCGTTGATAGTGATAGTTACTGAGAGCCAATCACGGCGTTAATAGTGATAGTTACTAAGTGCCAGTCACGGAGTTGATAGTGATAGTTACGGAGAGCAATAACGGCGTTGAGAGTGATAGGTACTGAGAGCCAATCACGGCGTTGATGGTGATAGTTACTAAGAGCCAATAACGGAGTTGATAGTGATAATTACTAAGAGCCAATCACGGCGTTGATAGTGATAGTTTCTGAGAGCCAATCACGGCGTTGATAGAGATAGTTACAGAGAGCCAGTCACGGCGTTGATAGTGATAGTTACTAAGAACCAATAACGGCGTCGATAGTGATAGTTACTGAGAGCAATAACGGCGTCGATAGTGATGGTTACTAAGAACCAATAACGGCGTCGATAGTGATAGTTACTAAGAGCCAATCACGGCGTTGGTAGTGATAGTTACTGAGAGCAATAACGGCGTTGATAGTGATAGTTACTGAGAGCCAATCACGGCGTTGATAGTGATAGTTACTGAGAGCCAATCGCGGCGTTGATAGTGAAAGTTACTGAGAGCAATAACGGCGTCGATAGTGATAGTTACGAAGAGCCAATCATGGCGTTGATGGTGATAGTTATTGAGAGCCAATCACGGCGTTGATAGTGATAGTTACTGAGAGCCAATTACGGCGTCGATAGTTATAGTTACTGAGAGCCAATCATGGCGTTGATAGTGATAGTTATTGAGAGCCAATCACGGCGTTGATAGTGATAGTTATTGAGAGCCAATCACGGCGTTGATAGTGATAGTTACTGAGAGCCAATTACGGCGTCGATAGTGATAGTTACGAAGAGCCAATCATGGCGTTGATAGTGATAGTTATTGAGAGCGAATCACGGCGTTGATAGTGATAGTTATTGAGAGCCAATAACAGCGTCGATAGCGATAGTTACTGAGAGCAATAACGGCGCTGAGAGTGATAGTTATTGAGAGCCAATCACGGCGTTGATAGTGATAGTTACTAAGAGCCAATTACGGCGTCGATAGTTATAGTTACTGAGAAAAAATCACGGCGTTGATAGCGATAGTTACTGAGAGCCAGTCACGGCGTTGATAGTTACAGTTACTGAGAGGCAATCGCGGCGTTGAAATTGATAGTTACTAAGAGCCAATCGCGGCGTTAATAGTGATAGTTTCTGAGAGCAATAACAGCGTTGATAGCGATAGTTGCTGAGAACAAATCACGGCGTTGATAGTGATAGTTGCTGAGAGCCAATTACGGCGTTGATAGTGATAGTTACTGAGAGCAATAACGGCGTTGATAGCGATAGTTACTGAGAGCCAATAACGGCGTTGATAGTGATAGTTACTGAGAGCAATCACGGCGTTGATTGTGACAGTTACTAATAGCCAATCACGGCGTTGATGGTGATAGTTAGTGAGAGCAATCACGGCGTTGATAGTGATAGTTACTGAGAGCCAATCAAGGCGTTGATAGTGACAGTTACTGAGAGCCAATCACGGCGTTGATAGTGATAGTTACTGAGAGGAATCACGGCGTTGATTGTGTTAGTTACTGAGAGCCAATCACGGCGTTGATAGTGATAGTTACTGAGAGCCAATTACGGCGTCGATAGTGACAGTTACTAGGAGCCAATCACGACGATGATAGTGATAGTTACTGAGAGCAATCACGGCGTTGACAGTGATAGTTACTGAGAGCCAATCACGGCGTTGATAGTGACAGTTACTAGGAACCAATCACGGCGTTGATAGTGATAGTTACTAAAAGCCAATAACGGCGTTGACAGTGATAGTTACTGAGAGCCAATCACGGCGTTGATAGTGATAGTTACTGAGAGCCAATCACGGCGTTGATAGTGATAGTTACTGAGAGCAATAACGGCGTTGATAGTGATAGTTACTGAGAGCCAATCACGGCGTTGATAGTGATTATTACTGAGAGCCAATAACGGCGTTGATAGTGATAGTTACTGAGAGCCAATCACGGCGTTGGTAGTGATAGTTACTGAGAGCCAATAACGGCGTTGATAGTGATAGTTCCTGAGAGCCAATAACGGCGTTGATAGTGATCGTTACTGCGAGCAATAACGGCGTTGATGGTGATTGTTACTGAGAGCCAATAACGGCGTTGATAGTGATAGTTGCTGAGAGCCAATCACGGCGTTGATAGTGATAGTTACTGAGAGCCAATAACGGCGTTGATAGTGACCCTTACTGCGAGCAATAACAGCGTTGATAGTGCTTGATGCTGAGAGCCAATAACGGCGTTGATAGTGATAGTTACTGAGAGCCAATCACAGCGTTGATAGTGATAGTTACTGAGAGCCAATAACGGCGTTGATTGTGATAGTTACTGAGAGCCAATAACCGCGTTGATAGTGATCGTTTCTGCGAGCAATAGCGGCGTTGATGGTGATAGATACTAAAAGCCAATCAAAGCGTTGATAATGATAGTTACTGAGAGCAATAACGGAGTCGATAGTGATAGTTACTGAGAGCCAATAACGGAGTCGATAGTGATAGTTACTGAGAGCAATAACAGCATTGATAGTGGTAGTTACTGAGAGCAATAACGGCGTTGATAGCGATAGTTACTAAAAGCCAATCACGGCGTTGATAGTGATAGTTACTGAGAGCCAATCACGGCGTTGATACTGATAGTTACTGAGAGCAATAACGGCGTTGATAGTGATAGTTTCTGAGAGCCAATCACGGCGTTGATAGTGATAGTTACTGAGAGCAATCACGGCGTTGATAGTGATAGTTACTGAGAGCCAATCACGGCGTTGATAGCGATAGTTACTGAGAGCAATAACGGAGTTGATAGTGATAGTTACTGAGAGCCAATCACGGCGTTGATAGTGATAGTTACTGAGAGCAACAACGGCGTTGATAGCGATTGTTACTGAGAGCCAATAACGACGTTGATAGCGATAGTTACTGAGAGCAATAACGGCGTTGATAGCGATAGTTACTGAGAGCAATAACGGCGTTGATAATGATAGTTGCTGAGAGCCAATCACGGCGTTGATAGCGATAGTTACTGAGAGCAATAACGGCGTTGATAGCGCTAGTTACTGAGTGCAATAACGGCGTTGATAGTGGTAGTTACTGAGAGCAAATAACGGCGTTGACAGTGATAGTTACTGAGAGCCAGTCACGGCGTTGACAGTGATAGTTACTGAGAGCCAATCACGGCGTTGATAGCGATAGTTACTGAGAGCAATAACGGAGTTGATAGCGATAGTTACTGAGAGCAATTACGGCGTTGATAGCGATAGTTACTAAAAGCCAATCACTGCGTTGATAGTGATTGTTACTGAGAGCCAATGACGGCGTTGATAGTGATAGTTACTGAGAGCCAATCACGGCGTTGATAGTGATAGTTACTGAGAGCCAATAACGGCATTGATAGTGATAGTTACTGAGAGCCATTCACGGCGTTGTTTGTGATAGTTACTGAGAACCAATAACGGCGTTGATAGTGATAGTTACTGAGAACCAATAACGGCGTTGATAGTGATCGTTACTGCGAGCAATTACGGCGTTGATGGGGATAGTTACTGAGAGCCAATAACGGCGTTGATAGTGATAGTTGCTGAGAGCCAATCACGGCGTTGATAGTGATAGTTACTAAGAGCCAATAACGGCGTTGATAGTGACCGTTACTGCGAGCAATAACAGCGTTGATAGTGATAGATGCTTAGAGCCAATAACGGCGTTGATAGTGATAGTTACTGAGAGCCAATAACGGCGTTGATAGTGATAGTTACTGAGAGCCAATAACGGCGTTGATAGTGATAGTTACTGAGAGCCAATAACGGCGTTGATAGTGATAGTTACTGAGAGCCAATAACGGCGTTGATAGTGATCGTTTCTGCGAGCAATAACGGCGTTGATGGTGATAGATACTAAAAGCCAATCAAGGCGTTGATAATGATAGTTACTGAGAGCAATAACGGAGTCGATAGTGATAGTTACTGAGAACCAATAACGGAGTTGATAGTGATAGTTACTGAGAGCCAATCACGGCGTTGATAGTGATAGTTACTGAGAGCCAATCACGGCGTTGATAGTGATAGTTACTAAGAGCCAATTACGGCGTCGATAGTTATAGTTACTGAGAAAAAATCACGGCGTTGATAGCGATAGTTACTGAGAGCCAGTCACGGCGTTGATAGTTACAGTTACTGAGAGGCAATCGCGGCGTTGAAATTGATAGTTACTAAGAGCCAATCGCGGCGTTAATAGTGATAGTTTCTGAGAGCAATAACAGCGTTGATAGCGATAGTTGCTGAGAACAAATCACGGCGTTGATAGTGATAGTTGCTGAGAGCCAATTACGGCGTTGATAGTGATAGTTACTGAGAGCAATAACGGCGTTGATAGCGATAGTTACTGAGAGCCAATAACGGCGTTGATAGTGATAGTTACTGAGAGCAATCACGGCGTTGATTGTGACAGTTACTAATAGCCAATCACGGCGTTGATGGTGATAGTTAGTGAGAGCAATCACGGCGTTGATAGTGATAGTTACTGAGAGCCAATCAAGGCGTTGATAGTGACAGTTACTGAGAGCCAATCACGGCGTTGATAGTGATAGTTACTGAGAGGAATCACGGCGTTGATTGTGTTAGTTACTGAGAGCCAATCACGGCGTTGATAGTGATAGTTACTGAGAGCCAATTACGGCGTCGATAGTGACAGTTACTAGGAGCCAATCACGACGATGATAGTGATAGTTACTGAGAGCAATCACGGCGTTGACAGTGATAGTTACTGAGAGCCAATCACGGCGTTGATAGTGACAGTTACTAGGAACCAATCACGGCGTTGATAGTGATAGTTACTAAAAGCCAATAACGGCGTTGACAGTGATAGTTACTGAGAGCCAATCACGGCGTTGATAGTGATAGTTACTGAGAGCCAATCACGGCGTTGATAGTGATAGTTACTGAGAGCAATAACGGCGTTGATAGTGATAGTTACTGAGAGCCAATCACGGCGTTGATAGTGATTATTACTGAGAGCCAATAACGGCGTTGATAGTGATAGTTACTGAGAGCCAATCACGGCGTTGGTAGTGATAGTTACTGAGAGCCAATAACGGCGTTGATAGTGATAGTTCCTGAGAGCCAATAACGGCGTTGATAGTGATCGTTACTTCGAGCAATAACGGCGTTGATGGTGATTGTTACTGAGAGCCAATAACGGCGTTGATAGTGATAGTTGCTGAGAGCCAATCACGGCGTTGATAGTGATAGTTACTGAGAGCCAATAACGGCGTTGATAGTGACCCTTACTGCGAGCAATAACAGCGTTGATAGTGCTTGATGCTGAGAGCCAATAACGGCGTTGATAGTGATAGTTACTGAGAGCCAATCACAGCGTTGATAGTGATAGTTACTGAGAGCCAATAACGGCGTTGATTGTGATAGTTACTGAGAGCCAATAACCGCGTTGATAGTGATCGTTTCTGCGAGCAATAGCGGCGTTGATGGTGATAGATACTAAAAGCCAATCAAAGCGTTGATAATGATAGTTACTGAGAGCAATAACGGAGTCGATAGTGATAGTTACTGAGAGCCAATAACGGAGTCGATAGTGATAGTTACTGAGAGCAATAACAGCATTGATAGTGGTAGTTACTGAGAGCAATAACGGCGTTGATAGCGATAGTTACTAAAAGCCAATCACGGCGTTGATAGTGATAGTTACTGAGAGCCAATCACGGCGTTGATACTGATAGTTACTGAGAGCAATAACGGCGTTGATAGTGATAGTTTCTGAGAGCCAATCACGGCGTTGATAGTGATAGTTACTGAGAGCAATCACGGCGTTGATAGTGATAGTTACTGAGAGCCAATCACGGCGTTGATAGCGATAGTTACTGAGAGCAATAACGGAGTTGATAGTGATAGTTACTGAGAGCCAATCACGGCGTTGATAGTGATAGTTACTGAGAGCAACAACGGCGTTGATAGCGATTGTTACTGAGAGCCAATAACGACGTTGATAGCGATAGTTACTGAGAGCAATAACGGCGTTGATAGCGATAGTTACTGAGAGCAATAACGGCGTTGATAATGATAGTTGCTGAGAGCCAATCACGGCGTTGATAGCGATAGTTACTGAGAGCAATAACGGCGTTGATAGCGCTAGTTACTGAGTGCAATAACGGCGTTGATAGTGGTAGTTACTGAGAGCAAATAACGGCGTTGACAGTGATAGTTACTGAGAGCCAGTCACGGCGTTGACAGTGATAGTTACTGAGAGCCAATCACGGCGTTGATAGCGATAGTTACTGAGAGCAATAACGGAGTTGATAGCGATAGTTACTGAGAGCAATTACGGCGTTGATAGCGATAGTTACTAAAAGCCAATCACGGCGTTGATAGTGATTGTTACTGAGAGCCAATGACGGCGTTGATAGTGATAGTTACTGAGAGCCAATCACGGCGTTGATAGTGATAGTTACTGAGAGCCAATAACGGCATTGATAGTGATAGTTACTGAGAGCCATTCACGGCGTTGTTTGTGATAGTTACTGAGAACCAATAACGGCGTTGATAGTGATAGTTACTGAGAACCAATAACGGCGTTGATAGTGATCGTTACTGCGAGCAATTACGGCGTTGATGGGGATAGTTACTGAGAGCCAATAACGGCGTTGATAGTGATAGTTGCTGAGAGCCAATCACGGCGTTGATAGTGATAGTTACTAAGAGCCAATAACGGCGTTGATAGTGACCGTTACTGCGAGCAATAACAGCGTTGATAGTGATAGATGCTTAGAGCCAATAACGGCGTTGATAGTGATAGTTACTGAGAGCCAATAACGGCGTTGATAGTGATAGTTACTGAGAGCCAATAACGGCGTTGATAGTGATAGTTACTGAGAGCCAATAACGGCGTTGATAGTGATAGTTACTGAGAGCCAATAACGGCGTTGATAGTGATCGTTTCTGCGAGCAATAACGGCGTTGATGGTGATAGATACTAAAAGCCAATCAAGGCGTTGATAATGATAGTTACTGAGAGCAATAACGGAGTCGATAGTGATAGTTACTGAGAACCAATAACGGAGTTGATAGTGATAGTTACTGAGAGCCAATCACGGCGTTGATAGTGATAGTTACTGAGAGCCAATCACGGCCTTGATAGTGATAGTTACTGAGAGCCAATAACGGCGTTGATAGTGACCGTTACTGCGAGCAATAACATCGTTGATAGTGATAGATGCTGAGAGCCAATAACGGCGTTGGTAGCGATAGTTACTGAGAGCCAATCACGGAGTTGATAGTGATAGTTACTGAGAGCCAATAACGGCGTTGATAGTGATAGTTACTGAGAGCCAATAACGGCGTTGATAGTGATCGTTTCTGCGAGCAATAACGGCGTTGATGGTGATAGATACTAAAAGCCAATCAAGGCGTTGATAATGATAGTTACTGCGAGCAATAACGGAGTCGATAGTGATAGTTACTGAGGGCCAATAACGGCGTTGATAGTGATAGTTACTGAGAGCCAATCACGGCGTTGATGGTGATAGTTACTGAGAGCAATAACGGCGTTGATAGTGATAGTTACTGAGAGCCAATCACGGCGTTGATAGTGATAGTTACTGAGAGCAATAACGGCGTTGATAGTGATAGTTACTGAGAGCAATAACGGCGTTGATAGCGATAGTTACTGAGAGCAATAACGGCGATGATAGTGATAGTTACTGAGAGCAATAACGGCGTTGATAGTGATAGTTACTGAGAGTCTATTACGGCGTTGATAGTGATAGTTACTGAGAGCCAATCACGGCGTTGATAGTGATAGTTACTGAGAGCCATTCGCAACATTGATAGTGATAGTTACTGCGAGTCTATTACGGCGTTGATAGTGATAATCACTGAGAACCAATGACTGCATTGATAGTAATAGATACTGAGAGCCCGTCACGACATTGATAGTGATAGATACTGAGATCCATTCACGACATTGAGAGTGATAGATACTAAGAGCCTTTCACGACATTGATAGTAATAGATACTGAGGACCCGTCACGACATTGATAGTGATAGATACTGAGGACCAGTCACGACATTGATAGTGATAGATACTGAGAGCCGTTCACGACATTGATAGTAATAGATACTGAGGACCAGTCACGACATTGATAGTAATAGATACTGAGAGCCCTTCCCGACATTGATAGTGATAGATACTGAGAGCCAATCACTGAGAGCCAATCACGGGATTGATAGTGATAGATACTGAGAGCCAATCACGACATTGATAGTGATAGATACTGAGAGCCAATCACGACATTGATAGTGATAGATACTGAGAGCCAATCACGACGTTGATAGTGATAGATACTGAGAGCCATTCACGACGTTGATAGTAATGGATACTGAGGATTAATCGCGGTGTTGATAGTGATAGATACCGAGAGCCATTCTCGACATTGATAGTGATAGTTACTGAGAGCCAGTCACGGCGTTGATAGTGAAAAATACTGAGAGCCAGTCACGGCAAAGATAGTGAGAGATACTGAGAGCCAGTCACGGCAATGGTAGTGATAGATACTGAGAGCCAGTCACGGCAATGATAGTGATAGATACTGAGGACCAGTCACGATATTGATAGTGACAGATACTGAGAGCCAATCACGGCATTGATATTTATAGATACTGAGAGCCCATCACGGCGTTGATAGTGATAGCTAAAGACTGAAAGTAATGAGTTTACATCGATGCCCGTTAGCAGGTTGCGCTAAATAACGTGATGACAAACAACAGAAATAATATGTGGTGTTTTGCCGCCTTCTCTGTTTTACGTAGCCAGCTGTGCTGTTTACATCTGTTTTACTTCGCCAGCTGTGCTGTTTACATCTGTTTTACTTCGCCAGCTGTGTGCTGTTTACATCTGTTTTACTTCGCCAGCTGTGTGTTGTTTACATCTGTTTTACTTCGCCAGCTGTGTGCTGTTTACATCTGTTTTACTTCGCCAGCTGTGTGCTGTTTACATCTGTTTTACTTCGCCAGCTGTGTGTTGTTTACATCTGTTTTACTTCGCTAGCTGTGTGCTGTTTACATCTGTTTTATTTCGCTAGCTGTGTGCTGTTTACATCTGTTTTACTTCGCTAGCTGTGTGCTGTTTACATCTGTTTTACTTCGCTAGCTGTGTGCTGTTTACATCTGTTTTACTTCGCCAGCTGTGCTGTTTACATCTGTTTTACTTCGCCAGCTGTGCTGTTTACATCTGTTTTACTTCGCCAGCTGTGTGCTGTTTACATCTGTTTTACTTCGCCAGCTGTGTGTTGTTTGCATCTGTTTTACTTCGCTAGCTGTGTGCTGTTTACATCTGTTTTACTTCGCTAGCTGTGTGCTGTTTACATCTGTTTTACTTCGCTAGCTGTGTGCTGTTTACATCTGTTTTACTTCGCTAGCTGTGTGCTGTTTGCATCTGTTTTACTTCGCTAGCTCTGTGCTGTTTACATCTGTTTTACTTCGCTAGCTGTGTGCTGTTTACATCTGTTTTACTTCGGTAGCTATGTGCTGTTTACATCTGTTTTACTTCGCTAGCTGTGTGCTGTTTACATCTGGTTTACCTCGCTAGCTGTGTGCTGTTTACATCTGTTTTACTTCGCTAGCTGTGTGCTGTTTACATCTGTTTTACTTCGCTAGCTATGTGCTGTTTACATCTGTTTTACTTCGCTAGCTGTGTGCTGTTTACATCTGTTTTACTTCGCTAGCTGTGTGCTGTTTACATCTGTTTTACTTCGCTAGCTATGTGCTGTTTACATCTGTTTTACTTCGCTAGCTGTGTGCTGTTTACGTCTTAACACAATTTCCGCCACAATAAATAGCAACAACTAACGAGCGATCTCGCATTGGCGAGATCGCCCGTTAGTTTTGCGATTTATTGTGGCGGAAATTCTCTTAAGACTTAAATACCAGGCCATTCGACTCATATGTAGATACTGAGCGCAACCGATAAGTCGTGATAGTCCCAATAGACTGTCAGGTTTGACAGGCATACCATGCCGTATTAGGAATTTAATTTATATTGTATTATTTTGTCGTTGTATTGTTTTGTCGTAACCTGTAGTTCGTTCGCTTATTTCGCACCCCCCCCCCCCCCCCCCCCCCACGTAACCTAAACGGTCGTTCGCGAGTTAGTTCTGGGTCGGTATCGCCTTTATAGCTCCAATGACGTTTTCATCCAGTTCTCTAGATTTCCTCCACTACTGACTTCCAGCATGTGCCCTATGATAGAGCCCTCCACCATTACTACCGACTTGTAACACAACTAAACACTTGATAACACCCTCCGATCATATACCAATCTCTACCATCGGCCAAATCTTAGAATATACATAAAATCTCTCACACTCTACCACGATACTAGAACCAAGCATGCTCAACACAACCACGTGATCTAGAATTCCGAATCATCTATAGGATAGTACATCGCTTCTGTGGATTAGTGAGGATATGGGATAGCAGTAGACTAACGTGATACAGAGAGTGCATCATCCTCATTGGTGTAAGACAACAAAACATTCCCCACAACACAACATGACCAGTAGACCAACAAGGTACACACAGTGCGTCCTATACTACTGTACCAGACAGTAAACATATCCCACATTGCTAGCATTACGTACTATTTAAGGAATAGTGCATGGCTTGGAGTTGACTACGCCCATATAGTGCCCAGTGAGGTGGTGTAGTTCCCGCCGCGAAGCGGAGGGAACTACACCACCTCACTGGGCACTATATGGGCGTAGTCAACGACAAGACATGCACTAATCCTTATATTATATCGAACACCCATCACGAAAAACATCTGTCCGATTTGTTAATCTATTACCAAGGTAGCAGCCCTACCAACCAGCGTTATATAGAAAAAAATACCATGTAGTTTTTAAAAAACATTTTCTTCTTCCAAAACACGGCTAACTTGGATTATTGATATGAGCAGAAGACAGATTTTGAATCGGTCGGCAAGGGTAAACAAAACATTTCCCCCAAACGGAACTGTGTATTCTAGAATCGCGCAACTCGCGAATGAAAACTAAAATTTTCGAAATTTGACAACGCAGTTTGATAATTTCCACACATTTGTCACACATATACATTACCGAATGGGCCAGTACGGGATACAAACTCCGAAGATTCAATTGAATTCCATTATTTATTCGTTTACTGCCCAAAACATACAGTTAAATAGCGAAATAATATGAGCAGCGAAACAAACGATTTTTCATATCCGGACGCGTTCTTATGAAAGTTGGACCCAGGTATGGATCATTCTCTTCGAAACGAGACAAGAATCATCTTCTCAAGGAATAAAATGAACGCCTCGAAAAATGTGACTTCAACACTGAATGGAAAAGCGATACATTTTTCCACAAAGATTTCTTTCCGGGTCGTTTTGTGGATGTTGTGCCTCTGTGAATCGATTTTTAAATTTAGCCTGATCAGTTTTATTCGCCCAGTATGAAAAAAAACTGATATAGTAGTGTGCTAAAAATAGAAAACGTGTAGTGCCTGGGTGTAGTGCCTGGTCAGTTCTGTGGATGCAGACTACACGAAATAGGGTATCATCTTTCAGCCAATCAGAATGCAAGGAGGTCACGTGAGATATAATACCAAAACAATAGTAAGGCAGTATAAAACCTTAGATGGATTAATACAGTACGGCTGCCGTGGACTGATCACTTTTCACGAGTGGGCAATATTTCCACGGACGCAATAATATTAGATTCCGAACACTAATTATAGGAATAATCATCAAAAATTTAATTAATGAAGCACCGGGTACACCCGGTGTTTCATTAATAAAACTTTTGCTGGCTATGATTTTTATTACCTGGTAAACACATGCGTAGACATCACTGCCCATGAGTGACTTATGACCAGCACACGGCGACTGTACTGTAGTACTAAGGGCTAACAGTAGATAAACAGGGGGACAGACTTCCCTGACTCAACACTTGAGACAATAACAAGCACAGACTCTTTTTGACACAACTCCAGATACGTCACGTACAGACCTTAAACGGATTGATAAGTGTGGGCGTAGAAATAAGCTTTAACCTATACACCTGGAACTTCATTAAGCACCCCCTGTTTTATTTTTGCAGTGGTGTTAATAGAAACTTCATTACTTTCATGCTATCTTTCAGATGACCAAAGGTCATCGTTTTCGGAAAGAATGGTCTATTAACAAATGGCAGACAACACAATGATGAAAATATGCAGTATTGTAACGGCGCTATCGTTATATATCTGCCACTGACGTTTTTGAAGGAAAAATATTTTTAGACAACTATAGTGCTGGAACAGTTCATGATGAAACAATGCCGGTAATTACTGACAAAATATGTAACTTGGATGACAGCCTGAACAGAACCCTCCCCCTATTGCTACCAGTGATTCTTCTGATAGGTCCAGAGGCAACTGTTGCCACTCCTCATGCAATGCAGCGTCCAAATCGGCTAAATTCTGTAGAGGCGGATCCCTTGCTTGTACATGACGTCCAAGATGTGTTTTAAGGGGTTCTAAACGGGTCTCATTGCAGACCAAGGTAGTATTGTAATGTAATAGCTTTGTTCTGAAGAAATGCTCTCACGGGTGAGGACGTGGCCTTGCATTGTCATCCATGAATACAAGGCGAGTAGCCAACGGGTGGTTGTCAAAATGAGGCACGACAACCGGATTGAAATGCCCCGGATGTACTGATGACCATTGATATTCCCAGGCACAATCACCATATCAAGTTTACAATCATGAGAGAGGCATTCCCAGGTCAATACTAATCCTCTGCCATAAGAAACAGTAGGTTTGATGTTCTTGGGCACTTAAGCAGTATGTCTATGCCTCCACACTCTCGTGCAACCATCTGTGACGTAAAGCAGGAACCTACTCTCCGACTCTCCCCCACTTCCTGAGATACCAAAGTTGTCGTGCCATACACCACTCCAAACATCGTTTTTGATGCTGGTCGGACAGAGCTGGACGCTTGTTGACCATTCTGGACTTATACCCAGGACATTGAGACTGTTGCGGACAGTTCTGTTGGGGAGACAAATGCGTTTCAAAACCTCGCTTGAAGCACGCCTAACGAGGCGTAATGGATTCCGATCTTTTCCGAGGAGTGGTATTATGTGGTTGTCCAGACCTTGGTCGGTATTTAACATTATTAGTTTCTTGATGTTTTCAGACAAGTCTGCTGATGACAGAATGATTATAGCCAAGTTGCCTTCCAATAGCTTTCAATGACACCCATGTTGCATCCATGCCAACAATTCGCCATCTTGGTTCATCTGACAGTCTCCTCCTTGCCATGTTAACATTTATTGATAAAAGAAGTGACAAATTTTCTTGTTTTATACCCAGATATTGCATGTGGATGATAGTGTTTTTTGTGACATTCTTGGGAAGATGCTTCACGTGGACGAGGGGATGTGTTTGGGGTACGCGATCAACCAGAAACATCATGTTTCACCAGATGAAATGTACTGCAAGACACAGCAATCATTAAAACATAATAATCAGTAACAGCAACTTCACTGTCATGAAACATTTCAGGGGTGCTCAATTAAGTTCCAGGTGTTTATTAAGGACGCTGACGACACTTACAGAACAGCCGCCATGGATTGGTCGTAATGCACACGTGAGCAGTGATGTCGACGCATGCGTTTACCAGGTAATAAAAATCACCGGTTGTACCCAGTGCTTCATTAATTAAATTTTTGATACTTATTCCTGTAATTAGTGTTTGGAGTCTAATATTTTTGCCTGCGATAAAATATTGCCCACCAGTCCACTGCGGCCGTAACGTACACACACACACACACACACACACACACACACACACAGACACACAAAACATAGACCTCTTAACTAAACGAATGTTTACCATTGTTGCCTCAAAAAACAAAGCTTATGACCCCTCATTGCAAAGCGCTCATAAGCTATGCTTTTTTTGAGACAAAAATGAAACAAATAATAAAATTTGAATGACGATTCGGTTACAGACATAACGTTATGTGAAGAGTTTGTTTTAAAAACCGGTTTGAAGAATTTATCAGATACATGGAAATGGTGTTGTTACTTAAGAGAGACCCCTCCCCCCCTCCCCCCCCCCCCCCCCCCCCATCTGCAAGTGCAGGTGCTCAACTCAAGTCTCATAGAAGAAGTCATGTTTTATAACATTTTTGATCCATGGCTGAGAATTTTCGTCGTTGAAAGAGATTTACTGAAAAGCTAGCTCCCCTTAATTCCCTGAAGGGGTCATTAAAGTTAACCCCAATGGTATGGGAATTTCATTTAGAAACTGAAATTTAGAAATGTTAGCGAATTTGTACCATTGATTTGCGCATCATTTCACAAACATCTGGCATTTTCCTGTAGAATAGTATAAAAAAACTGGCTTTTTAGAATTTCCTCAATGAGTTTGAATGTTTGACTATTATTCTGTGTTGAAACCCATTTAAAAATAAGACTGCATTGTTCTGTGGCGTTTTTGTCCTGTTAATTGTTTCAACACTGCGTATATCGTGACATATAATGTTTTCAAGGATGGATTATCTCGAGGGTATTCCCCTTCCCTATTGGAAGAATTTAGTTTAATGGGTTGTAGTTAAAAACGTTCATTCAGTTAAAATTCAGATCACCTTTGTTATATTTTCATTAAGTTTAAAATTTATTCAGTTAAACTTTGTTCAGTTCAAAGGGTGTTAATACCTTCATTTAGGTTATGGTTGAAAAATAGAGTTCATTCAAACATTTCAAAGAGGATATAGTTCAGAAATAAAGTTCATTCAAACAATTCAAAAGGTGTTAACCCCCAGCACTCTGATGTCGAGAATACTCGACACCTCCCCCCACGCTAAGCCCCACCACACCTCCCTGTCATCCATGGTTATCCCCCCCCCCCCTGTGTTGTCAGAAATTCAGCAATTTAGATTTTGGTTGACAGAGCTCAATTGGAGCTCTGTCAACCAAAATCTAAATTGCTGAATTTCTGACAACACAGGGAGGATATCCATGGATGACAAATCAGGCGTTTCGTCATCAGAGTGCAGGGTGTTAATACCTTCATTAGGGTTAGGGTTCATTGAAAGTGTTCAAAGGGTTAACATTGGGTTATATTTGTGTTCATTCAGTTGAAAACTTTGTTATGGTCAGTTTACTTCCATACCTTCATTGGGTCAGTTCGATTTTCTTCAATTTGTACTGTTCACTTCGATTTTGGTTGTGTTGGATCTTTGTTCACTTCGACTTCAACAGTTCAACTGTAGTTGTGTTCAGTGATGAATTGCAGGGGGCACGCGGGGGTACGCAGTCCCCTCACTTTATTTGAAGCAGGGACGTCGACCATCCTCAATTTTTTTTTTGGAGTTAGGCAGATTTCGTGTTTTTGTTTTTTTGACGCTCTTGAAAATAACCGTTTTGCCTAACGCGTTGTTCTATGAGACAAGAAGTGCTGAAAATCGATCACAGGGCTCTCCAGATAATGATTTTTTTTTTAAAAAAAAAGTACCCGGGCCCCAACATACAGTACAGTTAGTATGGATTGGCACCTTTTCACTGTGTTGGCCGTTAGTTCTCGCAGGCGATGTTGCTAAAATCTGTCAAGTGTCTAAGCCAGCAGATGTTTTATTAATGAAGCACCGGTTTAAACCGGTGCTTCATAAATAAAATTCTGCTAGCTTTTTGTGCAAATTATCTCAGAAAATTTCACTGGTACCAACAAAATGCCCGCTCATGGAAACGTGTCCGTTCACGCTGTTTGTACTGAATTAGTGGGATTACCCCGCTCGAGCTCTGCCCTCCGGTCCCTTCGACGTTGGTCATCGCTTCACACTGCGTCACCGTCCACTCACTATTTTATTTAGCAATTCATCACTGGTTGTGTTGGATCTGTTAAGTTGTTTCCAGCCAGTTCATCTTTTTTCGCTTTGTTGTTTTCTGTTCACTTCGATCTTGGTTTCTGTTGGATCTTCGTTCTGTACTTTTGTTGTTTTGTAGTGGTTGGTTATCAGTTGTATCTGTTCAGAGTTTTGTAGTCATTGTTGAATTGGGTGTTGTCAATCCCTTTCCATACCCTCGAGTCAATCAAAATTTTACGGACTCGGCTAGGAATATCAATTACGGAATGCCTTATATGTATACAGGAGAAATCTGATTGAACATTTTAAAAGCGTAAAGCTATGAAGTAGTGATACAAGTCAATATTAACGGATGATAGTTTAGTCAATAGTACTGGTACAAGGCCGCAATGGAATAAGATTGTTGTAGAAGATAATGACAGGACAGATAGACCATAGACCAGTAGTGGCCTTGGAGCTTTGGCGACAAGGTGGAAGCGGTTGGTAAGACTACATTATACCTCATTGAGGGATTACTCATGGTCCTCATGGCATCATACGACAAACAAGGGATTCTCCAAATGGTATCCTCGATAGGTATCCTCGAATAATACAATACCAGGCCATAGGTATCCTCAAATACTGAAATGAGGCTAAGGATCCTAGTACATTATACCTCATTGAGGGATTTTTCATGGCCCTCATAACCTCAAAATTCAATGAGGCTATGAGGGATAGTAAATTAGGCCTCATTGAGGGCTTTTACATAGCCCTCATGGCCTCATGCGACAAGAAAGGCATTCCATAGCCATAGGTGTTTCCCCCAAATGGGATTCCATGGAATATAGCTGTTAAATACCGAAATGACGCTAAGAGGCGTAGTAAATTATACCTCATTGAGGGATTTTTCATGGCCCTCACGACCTCAAAATTCAATGAGGCTATGAGGAATAGTAAATTAGGCCTCATTGAGGGCTTTTACATAGCCCTCATGGTCTCATGCGACAAAACAGGGGTGCCGAAGGCCATATGTTTCCCCAAAAATGGGAAGCCATGGGATGTGGCCATTAAATATAGAGATGATGAGAATCGGATACGACTTCATTGTTATAAGGGGAGATAACTCTGCATACAGATTATGGGAAATCAAGCAATCTGAAAGATCTATATAAATGATCTAGATAAATGAAACAACAAGAGTGCTCGGAATAGGGTCAGAACTAACAAGAATAGACCAGAATAGCTAAATATAGTAATAATAAGCAAAGCTGTTCCAACTAATAGGGTCTTCTACGCTACTGGAGTATACTCCAGGGCAAAGAACATGGCCAGATAGACGAAAGCTATTGCATATATAGATAGAAGCAGACAATTCTGAAAGAATTCGAAATAGTAAAAGTTGTCGGGTTGTTTGTGGTAATTCGTGATTCTCCGATTCAATCGAACATTCCCCCCGAACATACCCCCGTTCCATTGCAGAAAATTGGGTAACATAGCGATGACGTGCTACCATAGAAACCAAGATGGCGGCCTCCAGTATACAAAATGGACGACGGAAACACGTAACACCCTAACAACACGCGCTGCGCATGCGCACTCACACCACGTATCACTATGGAGATGACGTCACAACATGGCCGCTCACGCGGGTTACCATCACCACACAACATGGCGCCACTAGGTCACGTGACATGACGTCACTTCCGAGGTCCTACACCGAGGTCCTGCCAATGGGCCCTGAAACATACGAGACCTACTACTCCGGCGTAAGATCTGATTTAATGTTAGACAGTGTGAATTGCTCAAAGTTCTCAGTTTAAGCATTTATTTAGCACATATTCCCAGAATAATACCAAATAATAATAAGTTGATAATTCTATCATAAATGTATTGGCATTTCAGTAACTAGAATCAATTTTATGTCCCCTTTCATGGCGTCATTTTCAAAATCTTTCTGGGTTTTGAATTTCCAACTATGGGGAGGGATCGGGAGGGGAGTTTTCCCCCTCCCGGTCCCTCCCTCTAAATGGAAATTCACTACCCTTCACCCCATCAATCTGAAACCTTTAGCCACGTCCCAGAAGAGATGTTGCAAAAGCTGGGTCAAAATTTTAAAACCAAAATATACCAAACAAAAAAAAAAGAAAAACGAAACGCAACACAGGTTAAATTAATGCCATAACAAATTACTGGTCAATATGATACAACATAGGCATGTACTGACATTGTGAAATGGAACGTTCCCACTTAATTTCTTAATAAATAAACTTTTCTGCAATGATCAAATTGTTGCGTCATATTGACCAGTAATTTGTTATGGCATGAGTTTAACCAGTGTTGGGGCGCGGTGGCTCAGTTGGGAGAGGTGCACGCTGCAAATCGAGAGGTCCTCAGTTCGAATCCCACCTGCAGCAAACGCGTTGTCTTCTTGGGCAAGATACTTCACCCCCCATTGCCCATGTGGGGGCACGGTGACGTTCTGCACTAAGGCGTACTGCACGCCGATGGTGCACTTGTCTTCAACCAATGCTAACCCTGCCTGTGTGGAGTTAGTATGTTGGTGAGCTGACAATTGCTCGCCGTTGCTCGGGTGGTTCTCTCCGGGAACTCCGGCTTCCTTCACCAGAAAAACTGTCGTGGTCATGATTAGCCACTATGCAGAAATATGTGACCGTAACCACCAGTAAATAAATAGATAAATAAATAACCCGTGTTGCGTTTTCTTTTTTTGTTTTGTGTGTCGATTGGTCCTATTGACGTTATAAATTATTAAAATAACGGAATCAACTGTGGGAAAATGAGAGAAGAAACTAAAAACAAATGTCTTGTGGAATGATTCACAGAATTTAGCTCCTACTGGAAGACACGGCGTCCACCTACCACACACAAGCCCTTTGTACCCTACATTGTAAAGACCACCCTCGCCACTCGACATCAGATGTTCTCGTGTATGTACAGGACGGAGAAGGCTTGGTTAAGTGTTATGGATTGGGGCGATGATTTCTCAATGAAATACATTTTGATGATGGTTTGCGAAGTTACAGTACAGTCCCCGTGTACTGGTCGTAATCCACGCACGGGCAGTTATGTCCACGCATGCGTTTACCAGATGACAGAATTCATCAGCGGCAAAACTTTAATTAATGAAGAACCGGGTTGTACCCGGTGCTTCATCAATTAATGTTTTGATGATTATTCCTATAATTAGTGTTTGGAATATATTTCTGCGTCCGTGGAAATATTGCCCACCGGTGGAAAGTGACCAGTCCACGACGCTGTACTGTACTTTATTCTGTGAGAGATGGTGAATATTATGCAGGAAAAATGAGAAATCGTCCAGTTTCAAATATTGCTCAGTATTTTCAACAACCACTTTCACACCGATTCAGTGCAGTGTCCTATACCTCCTAGGTTGAAGTTAACACAACATACATACCATTGACCTAAGACGTTACAGACCAGCGGCAATGTCGTGCCTTTTCGTAATACAGTATTATATGAAAAGATGTCAATATTGATAGTGAAATAAAAGTTGGTATCTTATAAGGTGGTGTTTGCTTCACCAACAGAATATAGACAAAAGAATAAACTTCAAAATCATTTTATAAAATATATTCCGTTTTCTATTTGAAAGATTTATTCATATTATACTGTTTTCATAGCCCTAAAGCAGACGTTCGTAGCGATATATAAATCTTAGATGTGGGTCCAACATTCAGGTGTCCAGGAGTTTTTATTGGGCTATCTTATCACAAAGATTAAAACATGGCACAGTTACTGCGCGCATGCGTTGTTTTCTGTATAGTTGGAGTCATTGGTAAGATTTTTTTCCGTATTTCTGTAGATTTGCAGCATTTCACATTCTAAAAATTAACAGCCACCTCGATGTAATATTGTTTGATGCCAAGTACCACACGGGTATTAAAACACTAAAAAACTAACCTTTTCTATTAAACAATTGGTTCTTGTTTAATATGAACTTCTCCTCGGTCTTAGTATTGGTGGATCGTGGGTTGGGTATGGGTATTAGCACTAGCGATTTGAAAGGTGTATGCTCGTACCCTTTTTAAGTAACGACTATTTGGAAGATTAACTGCAGTACTATTAATTACAAACTTAATCTCTTTCGTGATCAGATTGCGACCTGATCGCTATCCGACGCGATCCGGTCGCGACACACTTATAGCAGTTGGTCGAAATTTCACGAACAAAATAGCGCGAATTCAAGTCTTGGACAAGGAAAGTTAATCCAAAGAGCATCTGATAGTCACTGTTATCGTATTTCGATGGGTGTGGTTCGACAGAGTTGTTGGGAGGAAAGGAGACAGAGAATTTCGCGCGGATCGCGACCAAATCCTCTTTCCGTTTTAAAAATCAGAGAACTGCAAAATTGCTATGGCTTCGTGGTTATGGCATTGGATTTCAAACCGAAAGGTCTAAGGTTCGATCCCCACCAATTGTAACTGCGCGTTGTGTCCTTGGACAAGGCACTTAATCCAGATTACCCACGTGGGGGCACCCATGGCACTGTGTATTAAGACGTACTGCAGGTCGATGGTGCACTTGTCTTCAGCTAATGCCTACCCTGCCTGTGCGAAGTTAGTCATTTGGGGAGTCGGGTAGTTATTCGCAGGTGCCCGGTGGTTCTCTCCGGATACTCCGGCTTCCTGCACCAGTAAAACTGTTCGCCACGAGGTGACCCTGGGTGTCGAAAGTGTCGTTAAATCCCAATACAAAAATCACACACTAGTCGTGAAAAAGAGTTGTTCGCGATACGTCAAGGTAATAGTTAAAGACTCTAGCACACTAGACCAATCAAGCTTAGCGGTTTTGTTCGTAGATAATATGGCTCAAGTGTACGGGGTTCGTTTCCTGAGGCCAATAAGTCGAGGGCCAAACACTTCGCACATCAAACATGTTTGATATTTCTGACTCGCGAGTCTGATTGCTCATAGTGTTCGGGGGATGCTCGCCAGATGAATCACGATGACCGCGCTATTTTTGTCGTTTGTGGCGGGTGTTCAACTGATTACCAAAAATGGTAGCTGACTGTTTACCAATTACTTGGGCATACAATCGGCCGATTCTGATGTCGATTCCGACTGTAATACCGTGCACTACTTAGACAAGTCGTGACTCGAAAGAGCTACATTAAACGGAACATTTTTCACTGTGTTGAACCTCGTTGACTGAGGTCGTAGTAAAATTACCAGTCGCGCACACTTGGGCGGTAAACGTGGATCTTAGAGCCACGTTTACCGCCCAAGTGCGTGCGACGAGTAATTTTACTGCGACCTCAGTGAATGAAGTGCATCCTTCACTTATCCGATATGAACTGGCGACTGTCGCAAGTACGCTCAATTGTAAGCTTTTACACGTCGTTTTACTTGTATATCCTATGATGGGGCGTTGAGAGACATTAAGAATGCACACTATGGTTGATTCTCAACTTTATTGAATGGCATCATTGACATCATTGTACATTAACAACTGAGTAATTACAGAAGATAATATAATGCGGTTAATGAATCAACTCAAAATGCTTGACAACAATCGGTTGAACCGGTGTTTCAGGAGCCGTTGCCGTTGTCATATGATTGCCCACAATTGGCAATGGGCAATGGGCCGATTCTGGTGGCCGGTTCCGATCATCGGTTGAACACTATTTGTGGCAGTGTTCTGCGAATCAAATCACTCAGATATGACTTGTACAAAATGACAAGATCTACAATAGTACAGGAATACGCAGGACAAGATTATACAGGCAATTGCAGAGACATGAGTGTCTTTGCAACAGTAGATCTGCCGATTTCAAAAATAGAAGAGCGAAATTAGCGCATCTCGAAAGACATCACGTACATAAAACGCAATTTATATCAAACTTTCGACTCGACCGCTCCCGATGTCGGCCAAATCAATCCCGAACGAACGGTAACACGTACCCAATTATAAATTGCATATACCGTTTGGGTATCTGTGTATAAAATGTCCGTCATTTCGTTAAAATAATTTTTAAACACTGAAATCAGAAATGGGAGTACGGTACGGTTTGAGTATGTCTGTCTTGAATGTAGTTCGAAAAAAACGACGATAAGTACTAATCTAGATTGCTCAAGTCTGCGAGAAAAACGACCCTTTAAGTAATCTTCCTCGTTAATTATATAACTGTGAGCTCAAGTATACCGTGGTCTTAAACCTTTACCCAACATAACGGCAAAAACTGACCAATGCAATTCACGAAAATCACCATTCAATGTTCATTATTTTTTCCAGTTTATGTTTCAAAAACATAGCTTATGACCCCTCGTTGGAATGATCTCGTTGAGCTCGTTCCTATGAGGGGTCATAAGCTATGTTTTTGACGCAAAAATGAAAAACATTTGTTATTCAAGAATTTTGTTTAGCAAGTGTCGTGTTCCTTTCGTGATAGGTAAAGGGTTAACGATTTTGTTCCTCAGTGCTGTTCCGCTCGGTTTTGAACTTCAACATGGCGCGATGCCTTACTGTCGATCAAGGACAAGAAATTAAATTCAGTTCAGTATCTGAAGTGAACCATGCAATCATTAAATAATATTTTGAAGCAACGATTTGTTTCGTCAGAATAATAATCAGAAATTTATGTTTTATTTTGTACATTGATCTTAGTTGTTTACAGCAAGATGCCAGTGTTAAGCATCATACTCTGGGGTACATAAAAACCCTATAGGAAAAAAAAACATCGAAAGGAGAAAAATGAATAATGGAAAAATCTCAACAAAACCTTAACAAAAATGAGAGGGAAAAGAAAAAAAAAACCGATTTTTTTTCAGTTTGCCCACGATTCCAAAAAAAAAAAAAAAAAAAAAAAAAATAGAATGAATTAAAATAACAAAATTTCAATCCATTTGGTTAAAAAATATATACATTACAGTACGCCTCCGTGGAATGGTCATTTTCCACAGGTGGGCAATATTTACACGGACGCATAATATTAGATTCTAAACGCGAATTATAGGAATAATCATCAAAACTTTAATTAATGTACAACCCGGTGCTTCATTAATTAAAATTTTGCTGCTGATGATTTTTATTACCTGGTAAATGCATGCGTGGACATCACTTCCCACGCGTGGATTACAACCAGTCCACAGCGGCTATACTGCATACTGAAGAAACTAAATGTGATATCCATAATAAATCCATATTAACTCTTTCATACTGATGTTAAAATATCAAATTTCAAGAAGCAAATTATTCCCATAATGCAACTTAAAACTTAAACAACTCAGTGTTGTTTGAAAGACCTCAATGCGCCCTGTCAAACAAGATTGATTTGATTAAAGTTTTTGTTACATTATGAAGATAACAGAGATCATATTAAAAAAGTCTTGAAATAATGAAATTACAAAAATTAACTTTGAATTGGAATTGCAATGGGTAAAAATATTGGGGGAGGGGTAGCCAAAAAATAAGGTTTTTTTCCTACCCATGCGATGTTTTCATTGGGTTTTTTTTCAAAGGGTTTTTCCTATAATTTCTTTCTCCGCAGGTATTTTCACGTTACTCTTATACTTTGTCGAGGCTGTAAAACGAGAAGGAAAATTATTCATTTTTAATTTAACGTATCGCGCGAATATCTCGCAGTGACAGGTCAATACGATTTCTTAAAGATTATTTTGCTACTAAATTTCCCAAAAGAAATATTCCACTGCAACACAATAGGGGGGCGACTGGCATTCAGACGCACGGCATTGGTACGTGCGTCAGTACAGCGACATTATTCACTGCAACGTTTGTAGATGACACTGTATTTTGTCAAACAATGTTTTAAGTTATTGAATGAATTGACAGTAACATGGATTGAGGTTTGCGGCTCGGACATTATGTTCAACCGAGGCGCAAAGCGTCAAGGTTTAATTTACGCTCTGGACTCCATGCTTTTGAATATCACTTTAATTAATTGATGCTTTTTTTTAAAAAAAAAAAAACCCGCGTAACTAAACACTAAATTTCTCCTGATTGAATATTCAGATTCATTTAAAAAACAAGTTCTGCCATTTTAGACCCTTCAGCATTAGAATCTACTCCAAATCACTTTAGAGGTTATATATATTCTTGCGGGGGCATGGTGGCTCAGTTGGTAGAGGTGCAGTCTGCAAGCCGAGATGTCCTCGGTTCGAATCATACCTGCGGCAACCGCGTTGTGTCCTTGGGCAAGACACTTCACCCCCATTGCCCACGCGGTGGCACGGTGACGTTGTGTACTAAGGCGTACTTCACGTCCATGGCGCACCTGTACTCAACCAATGCTAACCCTGCTTGTTTGGAGTTAGTATGTTGGGCAGCTGACAGTTGCTCGCCGTTGCTCAGTGGTTCTCTCTGGGTACTCCGGCTTCCTCCACCCGTAAAACTGTCGTGGTCATGATTAGCCAATGTGCAGAAATATGTGACCTTAAACATCAATAAATAAATAATAAATAACTTACGCCCTGAGCCGCAAACCTCGGACCATGCTACCGTCTATTCACCACAATAACGAATAACCAAAACACAACAAGCCAACTTTTCACGATCACAAGTTTAGTGAATAAACCTCTCGTGTACCCCATGACGCCACTGGACAAATAATCAATAAAACAGGCAAAGGTCGAGGTCACTCCATCTTCGTTCAAATCGTAAAACGATTTCTATTTTAACTCTTTTGGCGCGACAGGCGACTAAAGTCGACAGACGGCAGACCCCGGAAAGGTACTGCAGTAGTCATTTTAGCCAACTGTGTGTGTCCATTTCTAAGTACTTGTAACCCTTTACCCAACGCAGACGATACCAAAATTTATCATTTTAAATATCATTTTTTTTTCAAATTTTTCGAACAATTTCAACAAATCCATATCATGTGACCGCTCGTTGGAACGAGCTCGACGAGCTCGTTTCAACGAGGGGTTACATGATATGGTTTTGTTGAAATTGTTTGAAAATTTTTTTTTCAGCTGCTGAAGTTGCATAGTTCGCGGGCGAATGCGGCCGATTCGTTAGGTAAAGGGTTAAACAAAGATACGTATTCCTATGTTTCATGCACCATTTATGTCCTATCCATGAACAACGATATCGTCCGTTGAAAGTATAAAGGTGCCATTTAAATATATACAGAAAATCATTTGAAAAACTGTCAATGAGATCATTAGAACATCTTTTAAAATAATAACGCTTTAGTCTAACAACCTGTACTTTCTGTAAAATTCCTGATGAATATTAGGCGCTAAAAATTCTGTTTCTCAGATTATTCTGCGCCAAAAGAGTTAAAAAATATTGTAAGTTATTGTGGTGAATTGATGGTAACATGGTCTGACGTTTGCGGCTTGGTTGAACATAAGTCCCGAGACGCAAACCTCAGACCATGTCACCGACAATTCATCACAATAACGTATATGCTCCAATAAGACACTACCCATAGCAGAAAACCTATATTGTGAAACACGAGAGCTTTATTTACTAAACATGTAATCGTTAAAAGTTGCCTTCTTCGAGGCAACTTTTAACGATCAAAGGTTTTGTAAATAAACCTTTCGTGTATCCACGACGGCAGTGGATAAATAATCAATAAACCAGATAAACTCATTCCATCTCAGTTCAAATCGCAAATCGGTTTGTAATTTAAACAACACTTCATCCGGAACACCGTCTACTGCACGAGTGAAAAATGAACCGGCTTGCCAGTCACTCCGTTGATAGCAATTACGAAACGGGCGACGTCATTTCGAATATTTCGCGTGGTGACGTCAGACGGTAATATTTGCCAGTTGAACCGTAATCATATAATATACTAAGCGAGCTCTCGTCCAATCAAAGGAGGAGGATTTTAGTCTTATTGGATGGAACATCACTTCATTCGGAACATCGACTGTAGCACCACCGAAAAATCTATAAAAATGAAGAATCCGTTTGCAAGTCTCGCCGTTGATGAAATAATTGCGAAATGTGTAATCTTATTTCAAATATTTCTCCTGGTGACGTAAACGGTAACATATGCTACTGGAGCCGAAAACGTAGAAAAAAGTAAAAAGCTCTCGTCCAATCAGAGGGCGATAATTTTCATCTTATTGAAACATTATCTAACGCGACACGATACCACAGGTCGTTTTGTAGCAGTAACAAAATGCCGCGGTGACAAAATTTCGCTATCGTCCATTTTTTTATAAGAAAAGGATGACAGGTCAAGGGAAATGGGTGAGGCAGGTGATTTGTTTTGGTTTTGTTTAATCTCTACGTAATAAGGCTAACTACAAAATTTCTATCTTCGCTTCAAAAGCAGACCTTTTGACCCAATGAGGATAATAAGGACCTTTTTGGCAAAGTTGAACATTTTTCAGTTGAGGTTACAGTTAAAACTAGAAGTCCTGTCATTGGCGGAAACATTGCTTGTGTTTTTAGTCAGTATATATAAAATTTGAAAGTTATAGTTCGGGTGATAATTCCATTCCGCGGGTGATTTAGTTACAATCCACTCTCCACGTACTGTAGCACTGATACAATAACGAGCAATACATTTAGTCATTATTAAAATTATTAAAGTCATTTTCTGTCACCTGAACTTGAAAACCCCTGGATTTTGTTTTGTTTTGTCAAAATCGAAGTTTTCTAATTTCTCCTTATGCCCGGAGAAGCTCGTGTTTTGAAAACAAGCAAATCAGTGTTTATTTAAACATGTGACAATTTAGGTATTGCTAATTAAACACGCAAGAGACTTTTCATAACGCTTCAAGGTACAAACTTGATAAGGCATTTTAAAATTCTAGAAAACATAAACGACATATTTAAATTTCACAATTTTGTGGCATTCTGTCGTGCTGTATTGTGGCATTCTGTCGTGCTGTATTGTGGCATTCTGTCGTGCTGTATTGTGGCATCGCGTCGCATGATGTAATGCGGCAAATTGCCATGAGAGTTAATATCAGAGGAAACTGTTTGTAGGATACTCACAAGGAAACTTCTCGTAATATTTCTCCGTCGGTGATAGTAGTACAGTACAGTCGTCGTGAACTGGTCACTTTCCACGGGTGGGCAATATTTCCACGCACGCAGTATTATTAAATTCCAAACATTAACTATGCACTGCAAAAAATATAGGTTCTCTTTAGAACCAAAACTGGTTCTAATCTTGTCTCTGAGATGGAACCAGTTCTGTTTAAACAGTATTTATTTCAAATCAAATAAATTTACCAAGATTAGCATTAAATTTTAACAGAATATTACATGAACTGAAGTAGATTCAGCAGTAAACTTGGAGCTTATTCAACACAGTCGCCAAACATTTTGAAACGAAGAAGATATGAACAGTTGGCATATCGAACCAACTGTTCATATCTCCTTTGCTTAATAATGATTTGAGACAACCTCGTATAAGCTCTAAACTTACGGCTGAAACCCCTTCAATTTATGTTTAATTCTGTTAATATTTAATGTTAATCTTTATAAATTTATTTGATTTGAAATAAATACTGTTTAAACAGAACTGGTTCCATCTCAGGGACAAGATTAGAACCTGTTTTGGTTCTAAAGAGAACCTATATTTTTTGCAGTGTGGAATTGTCATCAAAATATAATTAATGAAGCGCCGGGTATAATCCGGTGCTTCATAAATTAAAATTTTGCTGATAGTGATTTTTGTTACCTGGTAAACGCATGCGTGGAAACTACTGCCCACGTGTGGATTACGACCAATCCACGGCTATTGTACTGTAAGTGTCGTCAGCGTTTTTTGCAAAGCTCTCAGAGAGAGCTTTCACAGAATTATAATCACAATCAGATACTCATCACTTTCTAAAATGGTCATGAAAAACGACTTCCGATAAAGTTATCGCCCCTAGAATTAGTTGACGCACAAGGAAAGGCCAACTAAGAAACACTCTCCAATAATTTGTAATATAACAAATTTATAATAACAAACTATTATTTGCGTTTGACTGAATATAAAATATTAGCAAGAAAAACGTTTACGTTTACTCTAGTACCCTCATTTTGTTTGAAAGCCCTGAGAGTGGCTTCTTGCACTCAACCAGTTAACGACCCTCTGCGTACTACCTTCTCCGTACTACCCAGTAGTCAATTGTTTTAAACCCCCCTCCCCCTCCGGTTGCTTTAGTAGTTAACCGCATTCATAATCTGGATTCGCAATTGATACTTGACCGGTACCAGATATACCTAGTAACTCGGGCAGTACCGCCCGGGACGCCACTACCAACCGGGGCCGCCGGTAACATTCGAATAGGTAGGTACACGTTGATTATCGGCCAATTGGACAGGGACCAGGGAGCGAATTTGAACGTGAGTGGGGCGTATGAAATGTTAGTGAGACCCTTTCCCAGAAATGCTGTGAACATTGATGAACTGATAAGCGATCCGGGCGATTTTTAGTGAACTGTCAATACCATCGTGGTGCCAGTAATTCACTAATTCCGTTAACTCGTCTGGATCGTACAATAAGCCTGTGTGATCTGTCGCGGTGTTGAGAGTACTCGAACATTCGAATAGTATAACACAAGCCACCCTTACATTTCAGTATTGGCAAACGAAATATGAACGTGCTGCATTGTAAGCTGAGGAATGTGTGCAGTAATCTTAATTTGTACAAATCTGCAAACTGTATTGCTAATTCATCTCATTGATCTTGTGGGATTGATATTTATTTATTTACAGTACGTGGGGAGTGTATTATCACTAAATCACCCGCAGAGTGGAGATTCCACCCAAGCAATAATTGCAAATTTGTTGCAAAGCCTCACCAGCACAAGCAACGTTTCAGCCAATGGACCTCCGGGTTAAACCCGGAGGTCCATTGGCTGAAACATTGCTTGTGTTTTTTGTCGATATGTACAAAATTTGAAAGTTATAGCTCGGGTGATAACTCCACTCCTCGGGTGATTTAGTTACAATCCACTCTCCACGTACTGTATTTATTTATTTATTTATTTACTGGGGTTTAACGACTCTTTCGACAGCCAGGGTCACCTCGTGACGGGCAGTTTTACAGGTGGAGAACCATCGAGCAACGGCGAGCAACTTTCAGACTCCAGAGCGTACTATCTCCACACAGGCAGGGTTACCATTGGTTGACGACAAGTGCACCATCACAATGAAGTACGCCCCAGTACACAGCGCCACCGAATCCCCACATGGGCAATCGGAATGAAGTGCACTGCCCAAGGACACAACGCAGTTACGCCTGGCGGGGAGCAAACCGTGAACCTTTCGGTTTGAAGTTCAATGCCGTAACCACTGTGCCACCTCGCTGCGTATGGGAGTAGTACGGAAGATACTAATCATTATTTCTTTTTATGTCCACTCTATGATAATATAGCAAAATACAATACCTCAAGTGTTCCGCAGATTTTATTTGGTGATGTTAGCCTCCCAAAGACAGCAAGTTTATTTTCTCTGTATTATAACGCTTTATTTCGGATTCAGAGAGATATAATCAGGACTGATAGCCGTACCGAACATGCGAACTCCAGTTCATATCCTCCTCCGTTCTTGGTCGATATTTGGTGCGCGAGAATCTAAATCTTCTATTACAGTACAGACCCTGTGGACTGGTTACTTTCCACGGGTGGTCCGCGGATGCAATAATATTTGATTCCAAACACTAATTATAGGAATAATCAGCAAGGTAAACATGAAGAAAAGCGGACCCAAGAAATTATGCCAAAAATACCAGCTTTTCCCAACTTTTTATGATTTCCCTACATTCTTTAGTGTTTTTTCTTCACGTATGTACCAAAAACCCTGAGTTTTTAATACATTTAGACATTATTTACTCAGTTTTTCCTTCCCGTAAGAGAGGCACGGAAAAGTCGTCTGGTCGTGTTTATCAACAGCGACGTTCTTTCAATGGAGACTGTCAAAGATGTGACGTCACGGTGGGCGTCTCCTCCCGTTTGTGGAGAATTCAGTATCACATCAGTTCCGAAAATCGCACCGTGTTCAACAGATTAGGGTCAGTGTAGGAAGGGTTCGGGTTAGCTAACCCGAACCCTTGCTAGACTGACCCTAACCCGTCGAGCGCGGTGCTATTTATTACATAACTTACCTTAATAATGAAAAAAGTTAAAAAAAAAACACTGTACTTACCGACTTCTCCTTGTGGTACCAGTGCAGAACAAGTACGTTTCAAACTCGAACACACACTTTCGATTTAAAAGATAGTTGACGCGCAAGTTGAATTGCTTCGTCTCGGAAGTTAAAAACTAGTAAAAACAAGCTAAAAAGTTATTTTTATTCCCCCAAATTTATGAATATGTAAATAAAAAACACTAACGAATGTAGGGAAACCATGAAAAACTGGGAAAAGTTGGTATTTTTTGTATAATTTGTTGGGTCCGCTATTCTTCATGTTTACCATCATCAAAAATTTAATTACTGAAGCACCGGGTGTAACCCGGTGCTTCATTAATTAAAATTTTGCTGATGATGATTTTTATAAGCTGGTAAACTCATGCGTGGAGACCACTGCCTACGCGTGGATTACGACCATCCACTGC
The DNA here is from genome assembly GCA_031216915.1 of Pictodentalium vernedei. Taxonomy (NCBI): domain Eukaryota; kingdom Metazoa; phylum Mollusca; class Scaphopoda; order Dentaliida; family Dentaliidae; genus Pictodentalium; species Pictodentalium vernedei. Next base: position 10,421,220 of record CM062292.1, read on the forward strand.
GGCTGTACTGCATTTTGTGCATTTTGTGGACTGAGCAAGAGAAGCAGCAGACCACACCCTTTTAACATCCTCATCAATTTCTGGAAACTTTTGTCATATATTGTGTATAGTAGGCCGCCGTGGACTGGTTACTTTCCACGGGTGGTCCACAAATACAATAATATTAGATTCCAAACACTAATTACAGGAATAATCATCAAAAATTTAATTAATGAAGCACCGGGTACGATTCTGTGCTTCATTAATTAAAAGTTTGCTGCTGATGATTTTTATTACCTGATAAAAGTATGCGAAGACACCACTGCCCACGCGTGGATTATGACCAGTCCACGGCGACTGTACTGTATTTTGCGCACTTCATGGACTAAGCTAGACCACATTTTTTTAATATCCTCATCAATTTCGGAAAAATAGTTTGTATAGTGTATAGGCCGCCGTGGACTGGTTAATTTCCAAGGATGGTCCATGGATGCAATAATATTAGATTCAAAGCACTAATTATAGGAATAATCATCAAAAAATGAATTAATACTGCACCGGGTACCAACCGGTGCTTCATTAATTAAAATTTTGCTGCTGATGATTTTTAGAAGCTGGTAAACGCATGCGTGGACATCAGTGTCCACGCATGGATTGCGACCAATCCACTGCGACTGTACTGTATTTTGCACACTTCGTGGCCAGAGCATGAGGCGCAGCAGACCATACCCCTTTAATATCCTCATCAATTTCGGGAAACGTATGTCATATATTGTGTAGAGATCCTTGTATTATGTGACATATTGGGCCGTGGTATCCAGTTACTTAACTCTTTTCTTCTGTATTTTCGTTTTCAGTATGTTTTTTACATTTTTTTTTCTTTGCAATCATTTTTTCTTTAAATCGTCGTTGTATTATAGTGTTTTGAAGTTATGTAAGCATTATATTAGACATATGTTCGGGGAGGGCTGCGACACTACGTGGTAAGCACTTGCACTCCAATCTCTTTTGTGATTTTGTTGGCAAATAAAATATGTTTAAACTATAAAACAGCAGTTTATCGCCCTGTTGAACCACGGCTTTAATCGGTTATTTCAACAAACAATATCAACATGTGTTATACCTCACGTGACTTCCTTGCATTCTGATTGGCTGAAAGGTGATACCCTATTTCGTGTAGTTGTCCAGCACAGAGCTGAAGGGTCACTACATGCGGGCACTATATGTTCTCTATTTTATGGTTATAAAAACGTACAAAGCAACGATTTATCCAAAATGGTGGCAGAAAATTCCGGCCACCAATTGGACAATTCGATTTCATAAAAAATATACACTTCGTTTTTTTAGTGTCGCAAGATTAGCCGCAAAGTTTTCCGAGGTGATACGTTCCGATAAATAGAAATTATTACCATTATGTGGATGTACAAAATGTGTATCCGAATCGAGCTCCGGGTTCTAAGGGCAGATCACGACGTGTCGAAGACGAGTCGTGGTCTACCCCTAGAACCCAGAGTGAGGCATTGGTAGAGGCGAGTATCATTGTGTCGAACAATTATCAATATCCACACCTTATTCTCATTTCTCCTTTATTGTTTAAAATAAAAACATCATTACATGTTTACAATTTGGATTGTAGATTATTTAGTTAATTTGCATTTTCGGGGTTGTTCGATATAATATAAGGACTAGTGTATGGCTTGTCGTTGACCACGCCCAAATAGTGCCCAGTGAGGTGGTATAGTTCCCCCCGCTTCGCATCGGGAACTACACCACCTCACTGGGCACTATATGGGCGTAGTCAACGACAAGCCATGCACTATTCCTTAAATAAACTTTATTGCACTCTTCTGTTCCAGCGTTAACAAGCATTGAAAATAGAATATGTTTTCATTTATACAATTCACTTTGAAAAAAAAATCCACAATCCAGTATAAGCCTTTCCATTGGTTCCTTGAACCCTGCATCGCATGTAACATGTAAACAACTAACCATGTGCATTTTAATTTACAACCTTAGTCAGCGTATATTTTCATGTAGTGGGTGATATGACAGCATTCAGCGAATGCAGTGCAATGCCGATTGTTAGCCAGTGTTTGTTAACTCTTTCAATACGAGAGGCCGTTTTTTTCCAGTTCAGGAACACGATACATCGTATCCCATTAAGTAGGATGGCCACTACGTGAACGTGTGTGGTAGAAAATTAATATTTTATACGTGCAGCCTGAATGCTGCACGTTAAAAATATTAATTGTTCTACCCCAAATAATGGATATGGACTCTTCCAATTTCTGCAATTTAACTGGCATGGAAGATACCACCAGTGTTGAAAGGGTTAACTTACCAACTAATTCTCTACATAGAGTTAGTCATTACTTTCTCTCTTGTTATATATAACATCATTTCTATTATGCGACCAACCCTGCACATTTCACAGCTTTAGTGTACATTTTCATATAGTTCGTGATGTGGCAGTTACCAATTTTTTATAACCAGAAAGTGTGACCAACCCTGTGCATTACACCGGATTACTCACACTTTCTGGTTATAGAAAAAATATCATTATCAACTGAATAACATTTCATTCGTTATCTTTTCTATTGGGCGTGTTTGTTGAAATTCGTAACGCTGTTTCTCTTAGTCTGGTGTCCATTCGCGCATAACTATGTGGTGGCTATTACTCTTAGTGAAAATATAAGTACAAATGTGGGCATATTTGCAAAACTGCTGGGACAGACTTTTTTAAAAGAAGTTCGATGTATGTCAAGATGTCGACGGATTTACCGAAATAAAGTTGATCAGTTTAGATATATCGCGATCCGCAGACGAGACGGCCACGGGACTGGGTTAATGTTTTGGTTGGAAATGATTGTTTTCTTTTATTATCTCATTTTTGGTTAACTTTTTTTTTTGAACCGACTTTATTTTGCTTTGGACGTTTTCATGTTCACATTACGCGACAGACGATCGATAATTGTATAACGAAATTTGGAAGCTTTTTCGAAGCATAACTAATGACTCTACGGGAAAGGAACTGGTATGAACGGAGCTGGGAAAACAAAAATCCGGCTTGAACATCACCAGTTGAATACAGAAACATTTATGTCATAGCGGCGATTCCGTTAAATACGATAGTTTAGAGTTTAATGGATGGGTAATAAATAACAATTTGGAGAAATAATTCATCTCTTGTTGGAGTCGTTTTCATTGATTTGTTTCTTCCACTGTCAATAAGGTCGAGGAATAGAACATTTTGGCTTCATATTTAAATGTGGGGAAATATGTTAAATATGGAAACGAAACTCGGCAATTTGCTAAACCATATAGGAGCGTTTGTCCCAACGGTAACTTTGTGTATATTATTCCTACGCTCTCACAAGGCACCTGTTCTACCACTTATATATCTCAGTGTGTAGATGTCTGTTAGGCCTGTTGTATACGTCGCACTAACGTCGCACTAACGTCGCTTCGAATTCTTCAATTGTCGCACTACCGTCGCGTCGTATTCAAACTCACAATACTTGAGTCTACACACAATTCTTATGTGATATCTGTACATATATTTTAACTGTGTGCACGTATAGAAATACATTATACTATGGCTTAATTTTATTTATACGGACGCTCCATCGTCGCTTTGAATTCATTAGGAGATTGTCTTTCACATTATAGGGTTTATAAGTTTGACTTGCACATACAGGCATGTTTGTTTGCATTTTAAAGTGCTTTAATGGGGTAACATGACGCATAATGTTTTTAAAGAAAATTGCCAAGTTGTGACTGTATAGCTTAGCTGGCTGCCTCCCTATCCCACCCCAAACAAAAGAAGAAAAACAATCCCAAATTTGAATTAGATCCGCGCTGGATATATACGACGCATCACCGTCGACTCAAAATAAATTCCGCTGTGAACGTTATTGAAAAGTGTAGATTACGTCACGTCATTCGGTGTTTTCCTGATTAGCATATCATTATCATTTCATTTGCATTTAACCCTTTACCTAACATGAAAAGCAGACGACACTTGCAAAAAAATTCTTGAATGACTATTTGTTTTTCATTTTTTGTCTCAAAAACATAGGTTATGACACCTCGTTGGAACGAGCTCAACGAGCTCGTTCCAACGAGGGGTCATAACCTATGTTTTTGAGACAAAAAAAAATGAAAAAAATAATGAAAATTAATTGGCGATTTTCGTGAATAGCGCTGGTCGGTTTTGGCCGTTACGTTAGGTAAAGGGTTAACGAGTCGACGGTGAAGCGACGTCTATCACCAACACGGATATAATTCAAGTTTGGGAATTAGATTCGTCTGGCTGACATGAAAAATCGTCCGAAGTTCATCTACTCGCATTTAATGGTTATATACGTCGCACTACCGTCACATCAAATTTAATTAATTGGAATTAATTAAATTTGACGCGACGGCACTGAGACGTGTTTCTAATACACTTACTATAAATCTCGAAATTTGAATGGTTATTCAATTAAATTTGCGACAGTAAAATTGGCGTAAACCTGTCGGAAATGTTGTTTTGTCGAAAACTATTTCAGGTAAGTCAAGATGTATTCGTGGGCGTTCTATTTTCGCTCCATTTGGCGTCATTGACTACCGTATCCAAGGTAAATAAACGCTGTGGACGCTTTGACTTTCTGTAAAAGAAAACGTTTTCTAACTGTCTTGTAATTAATTGTGATTAATGTGAATGAAGTTGAAAATTTTAATATTAATGCGGAAGAGGTTTTGGGAGAGACTGATGAGTAATGAAATGAAAGAAGTTAAAAAAATGGATTCCGACAGCCTTAATGGTAACCGTGTGGAACCAGTCAGTGATATTATAATTTATAAATAACACTTTTTCGTACGATGAAGCATTTATATGCGAAAGAGAAAATCAAAATCCTGACAACTAGCAATAATAATTTTAATTGTTCAAGACCAAATATTTGAGACCGTTCCGCTAGCGATGTTATAACATCGACTTCGATTTGGACTCCCGCGTTGTGTCCTTGAGCAAGGCGCTTAACCCCGATTGTCCACATGGGGGCACGATGATGCCGTGTATTAAGGCGTACTGCACGTCGATGGTACGCATGTCTTCAACCAATCTAACCCTGCCTGTGCTGCAGTGCGGAGTTACGATGTTGGGGAGCTGGCAGTTGCTCGTCGTTGCTCGGTGGTTCTCTCCGGGTACTCCGGCTTCTTCCACCCGTAAAACTGTCACGGTCATGATTAGCCATTGTGCATAAGTATATGGCCTTAAACAACAATAAATAAATAAATAAATAAATAAATAAATAAATAAATAAATAACATCGACTTTAAATGTAAGTGGTCTGTTCATTTTCTAATTTGTCACCCGCGTTCGTGACACAAAACATGTGCAGCTACAGGAACGCGTTTACCACTGAGAAAGGTGAACTATTCGTTCTGCAACAATTATACCAAAACCAGGAGCGTAATTCCACAAGCCATCACTTTCCAGAAAGTTTGAAATAAAAAAATGTTCTGTGACCATAAGTAATTATTACTGTCAACCAAGTGCTTTCAATCCAAGCACCCAAAATTTTAAAATTTTACGGTAAATCATCGAGTGCGTTCCGACTCAGACTGAAACATCACAAGGTGAACTCCAAACTTTGAACGAGAAAAGCAGACGGAGTATTGTGTTTTCAGATTGTCAGAAACATGATAAATGTTGTCAGTACAAATATAAATATATTTTGTTATTGCTGATAAAATGACTACAACGTTTGGGACTATTTGTATAGTGACAGCGTAAAATGTGCTTCGTGATTTGGTTAGGAACTCCCAAATGATGTCACGAAGAGAGTATTTTTAGATTTAAATTGTTGTCTTCAACAAGGCGTTGTTTTAGAGTTGAGAGATAAAAAAAACTATCCGCGTCTTCAGCTGAATTATATTAGAATGGTGATAACTATCACCATTCTAATATAATTCAGCTGAAGACGCCGATAGTTTTTTTTTATCTCTCCACAGTGGACGAGCAATAACACCGAAAATGTGACAAGGAATACACGTCGTTTTCGCCCCTTCACCTGATATACCAAATGACGAGAGCCCATAGAGGCCACTAATCCAGTTTCCTTCCAGTAAGATAGTTTGGGCAGTTTATGCACAAACACATTACAACCTTTTGGCCGTTTTTTTCTTGGAGTGGGTTTTGCAGAATATTTGGGTTCGAACTGGAAAAGCAGAACGAAAACGGTTGTACTAAATACAGCAAGTCCCTAATAAATCCCGAAGTCCCTAAGTCACTAAGTCCCCTCGGATACAAAATACAGCAAGTCCGTGAAAACACATCGCTAATAGCGTCAAAAATTAAAAATTAGAAACTTTATCATACTGCAAGTTAACTATTTATTTTTGTTTTTATTTGTTTGTTTTTTTTTTCAAATTTAAAAGTAGTAAATGCTTGACAATCTTTTGTTGTTTTGAACAGCAGTTCTGGCGATTTCAGAGTCGCTTGTGTGTAAAATAAAAGTACAACTTTTAAAAGAGATGCTTTTGAAATGCTATCTGAAAATGTTTTTTTGATACTTACTTGTTTTATTTTTTATTTTATTTTTTTATTTCATTTTTTGTTTGTTTGTTTTATCATGTTTAAAGAAGGTCCGCTGGCTTCAGCACGCTAATATTTTACCTGTTCAAAACAAGCTAGTACTTAAGTTCTGTCAGGCTTTCATCCACAATTAAATCTCTCTATCCGACCCTGGCTGCTGAAAGTGCAGAGAAATAAATAAATAAATAAATAATTTAAGCAAAACTAGTCAACGCAAGTCGTAACGGGTCAAACATGCGCAAACACCGAATAGCAAGCTTGCTTTAATTTCAGCATGTTTTGTGAATTAAATCTAGAAAATAATTTACGAAAATCATCATTGAGAAGTATGCTTTGAAAATTACAATTTCAGTAAATAATGTAATAAATAATTATAAATAACGAAACTACCAACCCGAATTTCTGAAGTGTTTGTTTATAAACAGTCAAAAAAGTTCCGAATTTATCAATGAAAATGCTCGATATATACTTAATAATTGCACATAATAAACAAATTTCACAGTCCTTTGCAAATTCATGTCTGAGGTTAAATTTTGTGAGTGTTTTACATGATAAATGATGTGTTTTAAAGGGACTTGCTGTAATTAGTACATGAGGGGACTTAGGGACTTAGCGACTTATTAGGGACTTGCTGTATTTAGTACGACCCAACGAAAAAGAGCAAACTCTACTTCTAACCACTGTAAACATAGCCAAAGTGGAATAATTTGCCCACGGACGGGACCCATCACTCGGTTGGAGTTAGTCAACTATTACCTCATAACCTCATAACGGGATAGATAACACGAATATGTACATAAACAACACATACGCATGCGCGCCAGGCCCGAACGTGAGGTTATGACAGCGTATTAATAATTAACATCACAATGTGTTGTTTTCTTTGCCAAAATATCTGACTTGAAACAGATGAGTATAAGCGTTTAGCTTGATGCTGAATCCATTTCCTTAATAATTGCATTCTTCTTTTGTATTTTTCAATATGTACTTCAAATCTTGAAAATATATACAGTTTTAACTAATCCATTTCTTATTTTACATTGCAGCTGCCTCCTCGTCACCTTGGTCGTATTCAGGTAAGCCGTTAGTATATTAATTCAGTTATCACACTTTGAAATTATGCAATTTAAAACAATATTTTTACAATAGTTAGAACTGGCAGTCACAGTGGCTAGGATTAATAGTTAGGATAAAGAATGAATGAAGTAAAATCTGCGCATGCGCAAACAAATTGAGGTTATATTCAAGTTGTTTGAAGTTGTTACTTGGTTAGTTTCATATCGGCAGAAATATCAGTCCTCGGTAACTTCACATCAAGTTTCGACCTCGGGCTGATATAAAGTTACCTCGATCTGATATCTGGGGCGTTATGAAACTAAGTAATAACCACTTTGTGTGTTAAACAAAAACAAATAATTGCAAAATGTTCTCAGATCTGTTACAGTTTTGTGACAGTGTTATTGTTTCTAATTCTTTTCGCAAAGTCCGATTTTTCCTCTTCGCCCACTCCTAGTTCAGCTATCCGAATGTCTCGGCTTCCCCACCGGGGAAGCCGCAACGGTCGGATAGCTAAACTAGGTCTACCTCTTCTCCCACAGCGATGAATCACCGCTTACGACACTAAATTTTAATTTGCGTTGAATTTTCTGTACAACACTCTTCTCTTCTCCCACCTAATCATTGCACATTGCCATCATTGTCCCAAATTCGATCCCCACCTGGGACGACCCGCGTTGCGTCCTTAGGCAAGGCACTTTATACCGGTTGCCTACATGGGGCGCGAAGGCGCCGTGTACAAAGGCCAACTGCCCGTCGATGGTGCACATGTCTTCAACCGCTGTAACCCTGCTTGAGCGGAACTTGCACAAAGTTAGAATGTTGAGGAGCTGATAGTTGCTCGTCGATGATTGGTGGTTCTCTCCGGGTACTCCGGGTTCCTCCAGCCGTAAAACTGTCACGGTCACGATTAGCCATTGTGCATAAGTATGTGACCTTAAACACCAATAAGTAAATAAATATATAAATAAATTGCCACCATTAACTGCTCGTCATATAAACTTTGCCCCAAACCACCCATAATGGCAGGTAATGCAATTTGTTCTGGTTTAGTTTGACGAACGACTGTGAATATTTTGAAGTGAACAAATGGATTACGACTAGTAATGCATCAATGGAGACAACTCTAGCGTGATTGACAATATTTTATCTCCAAACAAACAAGATAAAAACTACAGAAAAGAACAAATAATAAACAATATTAACAAAAGTTGTGAATTTGAAAATGGATCCAGAAGTAAGCTCCTGTAAGCTGTCTCGACCTTTAGCATTGAACGTTATAGCACGGACGAACGGAGATCACTTTGTTTTTCTTACCTATAAAATGGTAATCTGAGAAGTGAGGTTGCATTTTGTAATAACGGAGTTTTTTTGTTTTCTGGATGGTGAATGTTGTAGGATGTAGAGGTTGGAGTAGTTCGACTGATCGGGTGGATACTGCAACTAACGGGCTCCTATGAGATGAACTGCATGAAATCAATTGTAACGAATCAGATTTAACTTGCCGCGTTTTCAAAGGTAAACTGTGTGTGCTTTGTCATGTCACGATCAACGGGGATTGCCAGAGGGAAATCCCCGATGAGTCCCAACAGGAGTTTAAAGCAATATCAGCCTACAGTTAAAACTAGAAGTCCTGTCATGAACAGTGCGCTTATCTAGGCTTAATTGCGCGTAGGAATTGCGCGCAATTGCAATATCAAATGGCGTCCAAAGCACGGCAGGTTCTCCTGGTTACTTATAGCAAACACAGGCAAAGTTTCTGCCAATGGACCTCCGGGTTACCCGGAGGTCCATTGTCTGAAACATTGCTTGTGCACAGGCCATATATACAGAATTTGATAGCCTTACTGTGGTCATAACGCGTAGATTAACGCACAGATTGACGTGTTATTTGTGCGCATTTCATGACAGGACTTCTAGTTTAAACTGTACTGATAGATATTCTTAATGACAGATTATATATTTGATTTTTTCAGTCAATTTAGAAATTGAATCAGACACTTTACAAATTGACATCGAAATGGTGAATTCTGGGAAAGAAAATCACATTCAATAAATAATGCTAACGTATTCCGGTGTGACAGAAATGGCAGTCCGTAGGAAAATTAGTCCCTCTGGACTATTATTCCGCGGAATTATAGTCCTAGGTCTAACATTTCTAGGAACAGTAGTCCGCCGGACTACTGTTCCTAGAAATGTTAGACCTAGGACTATAATTCCGCGGAATAATAGTCCAGAGGGACTAACGTTCCTACGGACTTCCATTCCTTTTACACCGGGACTAAACGTCTTTAACAACAAAGGTAAATTATACAGCAAAATGGAGGATATGATTAATAGAACACGAAAGATTGCATATCTGAAACGATTTCGGAAAGTATACTACCGCATATTGGTCAAAACTGACAACAGATCCAAAATAGTATTTAAACTATTGATGTCTGAAGTTGATATCGAATAATTAAATATTCAAATTTGTTTTATTTCATTTGTTTCTCTTCCCCCAAAACAAATTGTATTCCCACTCCCACTTGCCGAAAATGGTATTCCACTCCCAGCATCGTGTTCCACTATCTTTTTTTGACAGGTTTTGAAAGTAACCAATTATAAAAAGGTTGTTTTGGCGAAACAAATAAGGAGAATGTATAATAAATACAAAAGTTCACTGCTCCCCAATTCTCTTAGGCCGTGTCTCGTGAAATAATATCCTCCTCATGCCCCACTAGAGGATACAAAGTGGTACTCGAATCCGAGCAGTGAACTATTGTCTATTGATTTGTTTCTGTTCGAAGGAGACTCTATCTTATTTTATAGTGGTACATATTGGGTGCCATTTATTGTGGTATGATGAGGTCACATGCAACACTATTTTGGAGGTTGGACGCGGTGTAACAGGCTTGTTCAAAAATTATACATTTTTCGTACTAAATACGTTGTGAGAGAGAGAGAGAGAGAGAGAGAGAGAGAGAGAGAGAGAGAGAGAGATGGCCCTCCAGATATGACGAAATATTACATCATCGGCATGCAGGTACCCTTTCCTCTGTCAATTCTACAATCCAGTTTATCTCTTCTGTTCTCTTTTTCGGGTCTTGTTGTCTCAGTCCCATAAAGAGTGAGCAGGAGGTGGTTCCAAAATCACTAGTCGTGTGATGCGATGAGAACGAGCAGAAAGTGGCACCCAAAATCATTAGTCATGAGACGTAACGGGAAAGAGCAGAAGGTGGACCCCAAATCATTTGTCATGATATGCAACGAGAAAGAGCACAGATTGAGCCCAAAATCATTAGTCGTGAGACGTGGTGAGAACGAGCAAAAAGTGAGCCGAAAATCATTAGTAATGAGATGCGACCAGAACGAGCAGAATGCGAGCCCAGAATCATTAGTCATGGGATGTAGGGAGGACGAGCAGAAAGTGAGCCCAAAATCATTAATCGTGAGATGTGGAGAGAACGAGTAGAAAGGGAGCGCTAAATCATTAATCGTGAGATGCACGGAGAACGAGAAGAAAGTGAGTCCAAAATCATTAGTCGTGAGATGTGGTGAGAACGAGTAGAAAGTGAGCGCTAAATCATTAATCGTGAGATGTGGTGAAAACGAGCAGAAAGGGACCGCAAAATCATTAATCGTGAGATGTGGTGAGAACGAGCAGAAAGGGAGCGCAAAATCATTAATCGTGAGATGCACGGAGAACGAGAAGAAAGTGAGCCCAAAATCATTAGATGTGGTGAGAAAGAGCAGAAAAAGGAGCCCAAAATCATTAGTCGTGAGATGCAGGGAGAACAAGCAGAAAGTGATCCCCAAATCATCAGCTGTGAGACGTGGTGAGAACGAGCAGAAAGTGAGCCCAAAATCATTAGTCGTGAAACGTGGTGAGAACAAAGCCAAAAATCATTAGTAATGAGATGCGGTGAGAACGAGCAGAAAGTTAGCCCAGAATTATCAGTCATGAGATGCAGGGAGAACAAGCAGAAAGGGAGCCCAAAATCATTAGTCGTGAGATGCCGGGAGAACGAGCAGAAAGTGAGTCCAAAATTATTAGTCGTGAGATGTGGTGAGAACGAGCAGAAAGGGAGCCCAAAATCATTAGTCGAGAGATGCAGCGAGAACGAGCCGAAAGTGCGCCCAAAATCATTAGTCGTGAGATGTGGTGAGAACGAGCAGAAAGTGGGCCAAAAATCATTAGTAATGGGATGCGACGAGAACGAGCAGAAAGTGAGCCCAGAATAATTAATCATGAGATGCAGGACGAACGAGCAGAAAGTGAGCCCAAAATCGTTAGTCGTGAGATGTGGTGAGAACGAGCAGAAAGGGAGCCCCAAAGCATTAGTCTTGAGATGCAGCTAGAACGAGCAGAAAGTGAGCCCAAAATCATTAGTCATGAGATGTGGTGAGAACGAGAAGAAAGTGGTCCCAAAATTATTAGTCCTGAGATGCGGTGAGCATTTCAGGTGCACCTGGGATGTGGGAGGTCCAGTTCGTGCTCGGCATACAATAATCCCTGGTATCTGGACCGCCATTAAACTTCAAGACGTGAGAATACTAAGAAGTCAGCAAACCTACAGTACCACACAGGGTGTTTTGATAGGCGTTTGTGGGATGAATATTGAGTTAAAGGACGTCCACCAGAACCGAAAGGGCCAGAGTGCAAGTATGGGGAATTTTACCAAGAGTTCGTCTGATTATTTACTAATTCTGTTATCAAATCTTGCCATTGATATATATAAATATATATATACAGATTATCACCACAGCGTGTGTCTCCGGGAATTCAGATCAAGTCGAGTTGTAGGAACAGAATATTATGTCGACGAGCCTGTTAGGGCGAGTCGAAATGCGATTCTGAGCCTACAACGAGACTTGATCAGAATTTCCGGAGACACACACTGTGGTGATGATAATTTATCTCACAATATTCATCACAAAATGTGTTATAAAACTATTTTAAGAGGAACTTTTTTCCTTTGCCTTATCGATGGAAAGACGCAAATTGAAAAAAATAGAATAGCGTTCCTTGATCTCCATAATGAGGTCGGTGATGACGTTACACTTCAGAGAAAATTACGTCACTGGGATTCACTTTACGGAATACTGTCTTGCGAAGTGGAGCAACTGTGTGTTTCGTCAACGTGAATTTGGTTATTACTTTTACAATAATTACTGGTGAATTAAATATCCCACTTGGTGTAAAGGTTTATTATATTTTAAAATATGCCGTTCATCGTTTATTGAGGTGGAGTTTTCCACTTTTCTTAGCGAAAGCTAATCCTTCAACTTCAAGAGAGAAGCCTCGACTCGAGCGTTCAGGAAAATCCCAATAATATTCTATAAACCAGCCCAAGATGCCGAAAAATGCGCATAATTTAACTATTCGTTGAGTTAACTTCCCCAGTGACATGTTAGCATGCCGTGCATAATAAACACATTACAGGGCGTTTAGTTGGCAGATACAGTGTCATATTCGGCTCAGAGAAAACAATATTAGGTTCGGCTTCGCCTCACCTAATATTGTTTTCTCTGAAGGGAAAAACGTGAAGCGATCGAAAAATGATATTGATGCCGTTGTTTTGGCAACAGCAGAATCACGCGCATGTATCAGGGGCCCTTGATACGGATTCGGAACAAGGGCCCAGATACATTAAACTTTAGTTGCGTAACAGTGCTAAAACGCCCCGATTGTGAGATCAATATATATTATCACCACAGTGTGTGTCCAGGAATTCGGATCAAGTCGAGTTGAAGGAACGGAATAGTATTTCGACGAGCCCGTAAGGGCGAGTCGAAATGCGATTCCGTTCCTTCAACGAGACACGATCCGAATTCCTGGACACACACACACTGTGGTGATGATAAATTTATCTCACAATACTTGACCACAAAATGCCTTAAAAGAATATTTTAATAGGCACTATTTCTTTTTCGCAGTGGGTGAAAGAACGTTAATTTAAAAATAGAATGACGTCACGCTTCTGAGAAATTCCCTGTCGCTGGGATTCACTGTGCTTTTGCGAAATTGATGTAACGTGTATTTTGTCAACGTGAATCTGATTGTTAATTGCAGTAATAACTGATGAATTAAATGTTTCTCTTGGTGTAAAGTTTATTATATATAAAAGGATCCCGTTAATCGGTTATAGAAGGAGTTTTGCACAATTTACAGCGAATGCAGCTGCAACTCTGCTTGCGAATGTGAGTCTTCAAACACTATTAGAACATTGAAAAACCGAAATGAGCTTCCTCGTTGTTTTGGAAACAGCAGAATCACGCGCTTGTATCAGGGGCCCTTGATTATGGATTCGGAACAAGGGCTCAGATACATGAATTTTATTTGCGTAACAGTGCAAAAACGCCCCGATTGTGAGATAAATGTACAGCACGTCCCTTGAGTGCAACAAGACACACTCCATAAATATTAGGCACAACAGATGACGATATGTTACAGTCGAAGGACGTGTTAGAATTCTTTCATACACCATATATTACACGAACTAAACAAAATAATCAAGGATACCAAATGAACAATTACTACATCTTTTAGTATTTTTGACGGGCTTGGGGTGAATGGGGTGGGTGAGTGTGGTGGGCTATCACTGAATTTACAACGGAAAAAAGTTTAACCAGTTATATAACGCAATTTGCTGACACTTGCGGCGTCTTTTTCCTAAAAATAATACTTATCAACTTATCATTTTGTTCTTGAGAAACATACCATATGATCCCTCGTTGGGACGAGTTCACCGAGCACGTTCTAAAAAGAGGCCATACATAAGTACTGTTTTGAAAGTAACAATTGAGAAATAAAATTTGATTGAATGGTATTTGTATAGTACAATGACGTACCGATATTTTGAAGGCACAACGCTCTTAAGGTCCAATATTTCGAAAGTTCAGCACTACGAGATACCGCTAGACTTGAGGTCTAATAGTCCGAAGGCCCAATACTCCTACGATCCAATACTGCTAGAGTCCGCTTCTCCGAAGGTCTGATACTCCGAAAGCCAAATAACCCGAAGGCCCAGTACTACGAAGGTCCGACACCCCTATGGTCTATAAGATGGTCAGAATATTAGAACGTAGGAGTGTCGGACCGTCAAAGTATTGGACCTTCGGAAAATCGGGACTTCAGCGTATAGAACCTTCGGACTATTGAACCGTCGGAATATCGGACCTTCAGAATATTGGATTCCCGAAGCATTGGGCGGTTGGAATAACCGTCCAATGCTACTTTGAAGGCCCGATACTCCGACGGACTAATACTCTGACCGCCTTATAAACCGTCTATAAGACGGTCTATAAGGCGGTCAGAGTTTTAGAACCTCGGAGTATCGGGCCTTCAAAGCATTGGGTCTTCGGAAAATCGGCGTATATGACCTTCGGACTATTGAAGCGTCGGAATATCGGACCTTCGGAATATTGGATCCCCGGGGCATTGGGCAGTCGGAATAACGGTTATTGGACGGAATATTGGCCCTTCGGAGTAATTGACCTTCAGAGTAATGGGCCTTCAGAATACAGGATCGACGCCGTCAAGTACCAGGCTGTTTTAACTGCTTCGTTAGTAATATCACCTACTGTCGTTTTTCAGACCCAAGCCACTGGGACGAGGACTATGAAACATGCGGAGAAAGTCACCAGTCTCCAATCGACATAGATACAGATAACGAAGAATATAACTCGAACTTGGGGGAATTCAGTCTCACTGGATGGGGAACTGATTCTTTTGCCAGTGGAGAGCAGCCAACCTACGAACTAATAAACAATGGACACTCTCGTAAGTTTTTATTTATCACCTGTTTTTTCTGCGATAATCAAAACGTGAGCGCGGAATACAATTAACGGCTGTTATGGTATCATCGACAAATGAACAAATATATGCCCAGCGCACCGATGACACTTCTGCACGATACTTCGTTGCGTCTGTACGATTTAAATTATTTTCCTCTGAACTGTTTGGAGAAATAGAAAATGTGAGTCGGGGGTGAAGGTTATAGTCGGGGAGTGTTATGAATAGCTACTAACAACTATACCAAAGACTAATGTGGCTGCACACAGAATAGAAAGACTAATGTGGCTGCACACAGAATAGACTGCACTGCGTAGAAAATCTCTGCCAAATTTCACCCGTAAGCATGGAAACAAACAATTTGTGAAGCTGAAATAATTCCTCTATATCTTTTGATTGTACCTTAATGTTAATGAGGAATTTCGTAACCTTGTAGATGAATCTTTTTATCGGGTTATAATTTACTCCACAAAAAATTTGAGAAAACCATGGATGACAATACAATCTATTATAAAGGCCCAAATTAAGTTACCTTTGTTCAGAAACGGAACAAAGCGTGTACTTTTTTGCTCAGCTATGTTACTACCCGTGAAAAGCCAGTATGTAAATTTTAGCTTTTAACCCTTTACCTAACATGAAAAGCAGACGACACTTGCAAAAAAAAAAAAAAAAAAATCTTGAATAACTAATTTTTTTCATTTTTTTGTCTCAAAAACATAGGTTATGACCATGAGCTTGTTCCAATGAGAGGTCATAACCTATGTTTTTGAGACAAAAAATGAAAAAAATAATTAAAATTAATAGGCGATTTTTTAGAATAACGCTGGCCGGTTTTTTCCGTTACGTTGGGTAAAGGGTTAACAACGCTACAGATGGAAACCTTCTACTCCAGTTAAAACGTTTTAACCCTTTACCCAACGTAACGGCAAAAAACGGCCAGCATTATTCTCAAAAATCGCCAATTAATTTTTATTATTTTTTTCATTTTTTTTGTCTAAAAAACCTAGGTAGTGTCCCCCATTGGAACGAGCTCATCGAGCTCGTTCCAAAGAGGGGTCATAATCTATGTTTTTGAGTCAAAAAATGAGACAAATTAGTTATTCAAGAATTTCCTTTGCAAGTGTCGTCTGCTTTTCATGTCAGGTAAAGGGTTAAAGGGAATTCCATTACAAATATTAACACCTATAGTAGGAACTACATCCAACTTGACCTTTGTCATGACCCAGTTTGCCGACTTCGATACTTTCACATCTCGCGATATTTCATTCAAACATACAACGTTTTGCGGTACTATCTACCACGTGCAATGACTTATTAAGTTTACAATACCTACAGTTAAATATTTAGAATAAAATTTAACCCTTTACCTAACGTAACGGCCAAAACCGGCCAGCGCTATTCCCAAAAATCGCCAATTAATTTTCACTATTTTTTAAATTTTTTGTCTCAAAAACATAGGTTATGACCCCTCGTTGGAACGAGCTCGTCGAGCTCGTTCCAATGAGGGGTCATAACCTATGTTTTTGAGACAAAAATGAAAAAAAATAGTTATTCAAGAATTATTTTTGCAAGTGTCGTCTGCTTTTCATGTTAGGTAAAGGGTTTTAAAAAGGTCAATAATAATTTGACTGAAAAAGCAAAAGGTGAATTCAATCAACTTTGTGTTGTGTCTAGCTGCCAATCAAGCATTCGAGTCTAGCTGCCAATCAAGCATTCGAGTGCAGCCGGAAGTACTGCCCACCGGCGTAGATGTAAACAAAATAAACGCACGTGTTTGCGACAGAAAGTATCGTTTTATTCTCCATTTTGAGTGACAAATTCGATTATTGATTAAGAGCATGGCATAAATAAAACAAAGAGGTACAAGGTCGATAATCAGATTTAAACCACTCGTAGAATAAGAGTTTTAACTACTCGTCAGAGCCTCGTGGTTAAAAACGCGGGGGAGGAGGTGTCCTCTTCATTGTTTCCCCAGAGGCGTATGGAAGGAGATTGACAACGCATTCTGTCTGAATAGTTCATACACACACCCCTTCGAACTTCAAGTAAGAAGGAGCAGTGCTCTTTCCAAACGGGGACGTCCTGAATAGAGTGGGGTTCTCAAGCAAAGGGTTTAGAGTATTACATATGTCAATCACCGAAACACACACACGCGAATGAACGGGAATATAGTGTTATATAAACTAGTGGAGTATTTGTGTGTCCGTACGAACTGCTACTCTAAGATTTTACTTTTAATGACGTCTCTGGCAGGCGGATATTGTAACAACAAACCACTTGTGTTACATCTCACCACTTTTGTTACAACACTTGCCCATTTTGTTACAGCTCACCACTTTTGTTACAAAATCAACCACTTTTGTTACAAAATGAGCGCACCACTTTTGTTACAACCATCGCCCATTTTTGTAACAAAAAAAAAACCCCAACTCGCTCACCACTTTTGTTACAATAATGGACAAAAACGTTCAATACGAATAATTAATAACAAAAAGTACAATTCTCATACAGATCCCCTCTTTAAAGAAAACCAAATACTCAAGGTTGATGATTTGTTTAGGCTACATGCACTACTGTTCGTGTTTGACTGGCAGAACGGCAGATTACCGGTGTCTTTCAATGATATATTTAAAATTACTGACAATCCATCTGGTAGGAGAACTAGACAGTCAGGCCTCCTATACATAGAAAAAACACGGACCCAAACTCTGGATAAATTTCCTTTATACTCCTTCCCGAAACTATGGAATGCTCTGGACGACACAACTCGTAATATTAGCGACAGAAGCATGCTTAAGAACAAGTTAACTTCCACATTCATTTCCTCATATTCCAGTTATGTCAGCTGCAACAATCCCTACTGCCCTGATTGCACTTCGTAAACTTCGTAAATTGCCAAAGTCGTGGTCCGCGTCTAAATCTGGAATCCTCGTCTTGTGCAACCTGTCGCGCTTCCTCCTTACAGTGGTGCTATGTAAAATACTATATGGATACAAGTAAGAACTTGCAAATAAAAGTCTAAACAAATAAATCATAACATTCGTCATCCTACAATGATGATGCAGCTAACGTAGACACCACGCCCAAACATCATGACCAACCTCCTTGTCGCAGTCTAAACGATATGAACTTCACGATGGGACTTGCTGCCGCCCTCATGTGTTATGATAAGTAGTGGAGGGAGTCCTATAGGCAGGTTGCTTCTTGCCTACCTTGAATCACCGTCTTTCCGCTGGCGAAAATGAAACACTAATACTCTAATATCAGAAAAGTAATGATTCGATCGTCATTCTCCATCATGTGTCACATAATTGGCTCTCAGTTCATTCTTTCAGTCACAGTCTGTTTGCAATCACCCCATCTTCTTCCAGGGGGTGGCAGGTAGACAGCCAATCTGGCTATGCCACTTCCCACGGTATACTTCTCATTACATTTGTGCAATATGTTTATTTGTAACCATTTTACATGTATGTGTACCGTAAATAAAGAATCTGAATCTGAATCTGGACCATTATCGTTACAATTTTTGTTAGCGTGAAAAATGAAGTGATCTGCAAGTAGTGCGAGACGTGACGTTGGGTCATGATTATCGGGTGCGCGGCTGTTCAGTGGTTAGAGTGTTGGTCTTCAGACCGGAAGGTTATGAGTTTTATGCCTGGCAGGGGTAAACTGCGTTTTGATCTTGGGAAAGGCACTTAATCCCAAATGCTCGCTTGGGAGCACGGTTGCACCATGTGCTGAGGCGTATCGCACGTTGATAGCACACATACCTACAACCAATGCTAACTCTGCTTCTGTGGGATTAGTACGTTGGAGAGTTGACAGTTACCCGCCACTGCTCGGTGGTACTCACTAGGTACTCCTGCTTCCTCCACACGTAAAACTATCTTCGACACAATATGACATTATCTATTAACGTGTCATAAAACACCAACGATCCAATAATGATTATCAAACCAAACCATTGTCGCGTATGTTCAGCAGTAATGCCACATCCTTGCTTATTATTGGTTAATATAGTAACCTGCCACCTTACGACGTAATTGTCATGGTAATACGTAGTGTATCGTGCGGATGCGCACACGTATATCTGAAATGAAACGTGCCTATCGGTGCCAATTATAGGTGATTCCAGTTCATCGAACCTTGGATCTTAGTAGTATGTGATGTTTACTTCTTGCCCTTTTAGCAGGTTCCTCACGCAGGTCCTCATCTGACGTCATCAGTCACGCTACCGAAATGGGTAGGGTGAGTCTTCCATTGTAACCCGCGTGAACGGCCATCTTGTGACGTCATTCCCATGGTGATACGTGGCCCACATGCGCAGCACGTTTTTATATGGTGACGCACTTTTCCGTCAGTCATTTTGACATTTGGAGCCACCATCTTGGTTGCTAGGGGTAGTACATGGTTGCTATGGAACCCTGTGGCTTTCTTGTTGGATAAGAGCGAGTTTTGAGGGTGTATTCGATTCAGCGGGAGAACATCGAATCACCACAAACAACCCAACAACGACCCAAACCAACTCCAACGGACCTTTTATTGGATCAAATCCCCACCGAAACTTACTCAAACGCACCTTTGTGAGCTTCGCCCCACACGAGTACAATGTGCCTATGGGGACATGCTTCAAAGAGGCTCTAACTCGTAGTTCTTAGGCCTCCCCTGCACTCTTAGCCCCCACCTCATGGTCTTCCCTGACTCATAGCCCTCATGTCATGGCTTTATCTTTCCCACAGAGCCCTCTAGTGAACATCTCCCGTATGAGCATAAGAGGCTTCACCTCACACCCCTCTTATCCTCATTTCGGTTCGAGTGATCATTAGTGATCACCTATGGTGATCATTAGTGATCGCCTGTAGTAATTACTAGTAATCATCTCACCATATATCAGGATATGAGTGGTGTGAGATGAGATGAGGCCCAGGTCACTGGATGGAGGAGCACGGGGTTTCTGGAAGGAGGGGGAGGGCGATTGTGTCGCTCCTGCCAGGGTGTCTGTTGCAACGTCATTTGGAAGGGACCCCAGGAATGAGGGGGGGGGGGAGCTAGGGATAGGGTAACTGGGGAGGGTCACCGTGTCACACGGATGGAAAGGTGTGTCACGTGGGGAGGACTTCTGGTCAAAGTTTCTGCAAAGATTTGGGTCGCCGGGGAATGGTGTCGCTCTAGGTCGGGATACGGGAGTAGGATCTCAAGGCAGGTCTTCCTTGGAAGGGGTGGTGAGATGTTGAGTCAAATGTGTAAGGCTAGGGCTTCTGGAAGAAGTAGGGCGACTGTGTCGCTCTTGCTCGTCCCGTTGGATCACCTCACAAGTGATCAACTGTGGTGATCACCAGTGATCATTCTCCCCGTATGAGGATAAGAGGTGTGTGAAGTGAGACCTCACCTCACACCCCTCTTATCCTCATCTCGGTTCAAGTGATCACTGGTGATCGCCTGTGGTGATAACTAGTGATTATTTCTCCCGTACCGTATGAGGATAAGGGGTGTGTGAGGTGAGGCTTCTGTTATGAGGTAGTGGCAATATTAGCAGCCGGTGGCCCCAGGGATGTATCATTTCAGGGGTCTCGTAGGGGTCGTCTCGAGTGCCACCGGGGATAACCGGGCCTGGGTGGTCTGACATGCGTCCGCTGGCCCGGCCAGTGAAAACCGCTGCAGTTTCTCTCTACCTTGGTCGAACAGCTACCCCCTGGTCCCCAGAAAGCTTATGTGTGCCTCACTACGAAACCCTGGAACGACACATCCTCAGTGGGCATCCCACAGTCTTCTTCCTCTTCTTCCAGAAGCCCCATCCTTCATCCAGTGACCCGGGCCTCACCTCAGACCCCGCTTATCGTCATACGGGAGATGATCACTAGTGATCAGCAACAGGCGATCACTAGTGATCACCATAAGTGATCACTAATGATCACTCGAACCGAGATGAGGATAAAAGGGGTGTGAGATGAGACCTCACTGAGGCCTCACCTCATAGCCCTCTTATCCTCATACGGGAGATGTTCACTAGATGGTAAGATGAGGCAATGAGGTGAGGGTTATCAGTCAGGTAAGGCCGTGATGTGGGGGCTAAGAGGGTAGGAAGGCAGTGAGAGCTATGAGTTAGGGCCTCATTGAGGCCTCTCGCCATAGGCTTCTTGTACTCGTGTGGGGCGAAGATCACAAAGGTCCGTTTGGATAAGTTTCGGTGGGGATTCTGTCCAATAAATGGTCTGTTGGGGTAGGTTTGGGTCGTTGTTGGTCTGTTTGTGGCGATTCGATATGCGCCCTCTGAATCGAACACACCCTCAAACACGCCCCTCTCCAATAAGAAGGCCATTGGGCTCCATAGCAATCACACGTTACCCCTTACAACCAAGATGGCGGCGCCCATACTCAAAATGGCTGACGAAAGAATGCGTCACCTTAGAAACTCGCGCTGCGCGTGCGCTGTACCTGCATGAGGAACCTGCTAAAAGGGCAAGAAGTCAACATCACATACTACTAAAGTTCAGGGATCAAGGAGTTGAAATCTCCTATAATTGGCACCGATACGCACGTGCCATTTCAGATATACGTGTACACTACATATCACCACGACAATGACGTCACAAGGTAGCACATTACTAAATTAGCCAATAATAAGCATGGGGGTGGCATTTCTACTGAACAAACGCAACAGTAGTTTGGTTTGTTAATCATTATTGGATTGTTTGTGTTTTATGACTCTTTAATAGCTACGGTCATATTGTGCATATTGTGTCGAAGACAGTTTTACGTGTGGAGGAAGTCGGAGTACCCGGAGAGTACCATCGTGCAGCGGCGAGTAACTGTCAACTCTCCAACGTTCTAATCCCACAGGAGCAGCGTTAGCGTGCTATCAACGTACGATACGCCTCAGCACATGGCGCAACCGTGCTCCCAAGCTGACAGTTGGGATTAAGTGCCTTGCCCAAGAACACAACACAAGTTACCCCGGCCATCGTCAAACTCACAACCTTCCGATCTCAAGACCAAAGCCCTAACCACTGAGCAAACGCGCACCAGATAATCATGACTGAACGTCACTGACGTCTCTCATTACTTCATTTTTCACACTGACAAAAATGGTAGCAATAATGGACGATTGTTGTAGCAAAGGTGGTGAGCGAGTTTTATTTGTTACAAAAATGGGCGATGGTTGTAACAAAAGTGGTGATCTCATTTTGTAACAAAAGTGGTTGATTTTGTAACAAAAGTGGTGAGTTGTAACAAAAGTGGGCAAGTGTTGTAACAAAAGTGGAGAGCTGTAAGAAATGTGATTGTTGTAACAAAAGTGGTTGCAACAGAAGTCCATACCAGCTATTCACTCAACAATACATATTAGACGCCTTTTGTTTAACACAGGACGTTCGTCTTCAAGCGAAATATTCAACTGAAAAGCTTTGACATCGCATGAATGCCCCCACTTAGCGGTGCGCACAAACCCCAAACACACATGTAGTACGGTTGTCATGGAAAATTCAAATTCCACGCGTTGGCAATATTTCCACGCGTGCGTTAACAGTGAATGTCGTACCTTTTCAATCGCCATCAAATTTTCAGCGAATGAAGCACCGGGGACGACACGGGTACGACACGGGTACGACCCGGTGCTCCATTCATTGAATATTTGCTGAAAAGTACTGATTATTGATTGAGAAAAGCGCCCATGGGCAACACTGCCCACGCGTGGATTTTGGCCATTCCACTGCGGCTTTACTGTACACATATTTGGGGGCACCTAAAGTTTACTGTCCCTTTTTTCCAAACGTATGCTTGTTAAAAAATAAGTTGAGTTACATTACAGATGACAGTTGAGTTATTATAAGTGAATACATAATGAGATGACTATATTATGTAATATAACAATTTTAAAAGCCGTTTCATTTGAGATATATTTAAAACAGGTGTTACACCACACAAAGTTCTCTGGTCTTGGTGAATTATTTGATGTAAAAAACAAGATGTGGTTTTTGATCTTTTCTTTTAATGACTTCTTGTTCTATTTGCAGTACAAATAAATCTTAATGCGCACCACATACACATCAGCGGTGCCAGTCTATCCGGAAATTACAGAACAGCACAATTACATTTACACTGGGGAGCGGACAGTTCACATGGATCAGAACATACAGTTGACGGAGATGCTTTCCCGATGGAGGTAAACAACCACCCCATTTCAGGGTTTAATCCAAGCCTTTGGTGGACCGATTATATACCCAATTCCCTATGCGAAACAAACAGTAGAACTTTCACTATGATCTCCCAGACTTCTTTTCTGCCTGTAATTCATAACCCCTGGGCACTCTGTGGTGATTTGTCAGGGCCATTTTAATAATGTAAATTCCATAGACCTCAGTAGATGTGTAGTGTGTCTGACAAATTGCGAAGCACAGGAGATCTTTTTGGAATCCCTGGAATTATGACGTGGTTTGCTTGAACATGGCCGGTTATGGTCGCCCAGGTTTGTTATTGGTCCCCACAGCAGGTACTTTTCAATATGATGGACTAAGCATTAGCCGCGGCGGTAACATTCTTCTAGTAACCTTTGTAGAAAAGATCAATCCATTTTGATCCAATGTCGTATTGGTCATACATTAGTGTACACATCTTACAACCTTCTATCATGCTGTGGTCGTGCTTTCTCTGTTGCTGGTCCGAAGCTCTGGAATTCGCTTGCCGCTTATATGAAGACGCCACAAACTCTCAACCAGTTTAAATCTGATCTGAAGACACATCTCTTCAAGCAAGTATACAACACTGAGCTTAACCTTAGTTGATTAATAGTTGCATGATAGTTGTTACTTTTTCTTTTTGTATATATTCATCCCCTGCCTCAGAGTCTATTTATTTATACACCTCGCGTGTAATCGATATTGTAAAGGCCGCGAGCACATTGTGGAACCGATGTTACGCCCACTTTTGTAGTAACTGTCCACTTTTGTAGTAGCTCACCACTTTTGTAGTAGAAAACGCCCACTTTTGTGGTAGCTCACCACTTTTGTAGTAACGTCGCCCACTTTTGTAGTAAAATGAGGTCTCCACTTTTGTAGTAACCATTGCCCACTTTTGTCATAAAAAAACAAAGTCACCACTTTTGTAGGAACTTTTTTACCACTTTTGTAGTAACATTTTCAAAAACTGTTAGACTTTGAAAATTTTGAACAAACCATTTCATTTCAGATGTCCACACGAAATGATCAGATTTTCATCTTCATCTTTTTATTTTAGGCTGAGCTCTCTTTGTTGAGATTACCATGACATGAATATATTCGGTCTGTCCGTTCGTCTTTCAGCCAGTACTATGGGCATATGTGGGTGGGGTGTCAGGTCGTTTTAAAAAGTTTTTTTGGGGTTTCTATTTGTGATTATATATTGTGTATTTTATATTCAAGTATGTCGTTGTGTGATAAGGCATGCCGCTCATTGAGTATGTCCGTACATTTAACCAATGCTAACCCTACTTCAGTGGGATTAGTAACTTAAACAGTTTGACAGTGACTCGTCTCTGTCCGATGGTTCTCCCCGGCTTCCTCCCCGTGACACTGTCCAGCACTCCATGACTCTGGCTGTTTAAGTGTTTAACCAAAATTAATCAACCTTGGCATTTCCCAAGCGTTACAAAAGGTTTTGACGATACTATGTTTTGGCAGTTTCATTTCAGATTCACCCTTTTTCATTCAGTTGAGAAGGGTGTGAATTGGCAGGGACTCAGATCAAAGATTTTCAGATCGACGAAACGGAACTCTCTGCCCAAAGTTTCATAGGTTAATTCTTTGTAATTTTGATAACATAACATTTCTAACAGACCGGATTCCCTGTGCTATTCTTTGATGTTGAGGTGCTGGTCTTTTGGGGGAAAATCAAAGTTGTCGACTTCCATCATGTCGAAATGGTAAAGATACGCGAAGTTGTCGATTTCTATCATTAAAAAAGACGCACCTGTAGCAAAACCATAATAATGACATTTTTGCAATTTTGCTTTTTAGTGGGCTCTTTTTTTTATAACTGAAACTGCATCTTTGCGCTATTTTTCTTGTAAAGAGAAGATTATTTTTCCCTTGTGAAGATAAGCTTTTTTTGCGATATTTAATCTGAAGACGAATATTCAGTACAGGTGAGTATTACGTACATAATTATGCACGCACGCTTTCAAATTAAATGTCGTTGGCACACGTAGGAAAATCTTGTCGAGGAGAGACTTACATAGCGATGAGCAGGGGTGGTGGTGGTGGGGGGGGGGGGGGGAGGGATTGTTAGGTCCCCAAAGAGATCCAACACTGACATCTGATTTAGGAAACAGTTTCTGTGGACCAAAAAATAGACGAATGATCAAATATATGGAATGTTTGAATACTTTTCATTTCTGTGGTGTGGTGCGATGAGTTAATTCATGAGAATTTTCCGTGATTTGTACGTTTGCTGGAAAGTTTGAGATTCCTTGGAGGTAATTTGGTTGTTTGTTACTACTACTAACCAATCAATCAATCAATTGTTATGTTCATAATATGAATATAACAATTGGTTGATTATTTTGTAGGTCTTCCTGGACCAAATAGGCCATTTGTCCCCAGACGTCAAATATGGAGGGAATAATAATTAATGAATGAAGTAATTAATAATTATTTATAGTAGTCCTAGATAAGATGAAAATGGTACATATATGATTGAAGAAGAAATGACCGTCGGAAAAGTGGCGGTGGGCACTTCCATTTGAGCGTTTCCTTGTTTCTGGCTTCCAGAGGCTCCCGGTACTTGGTTCCAGAGTAATTTAGATATAAGCAAAGCCTTGGACTCCCCTCCCCTTCCCCACATTTTCCATGACTTACATGTGTACGCGGCCCAGGGGGCGCGGTGGCTCAGTAGGTAGAGGTGCAGGCTGCAAGCCGAGAGGTCCTCGGTTCGAATCCCACCTGCGGCAACCGCGTTGTGTCCTTGGGCAAGACACTTCATCTCCATTGCCCGCGTGGGGGCACGATGACGCCGTGTACTAAGGGGTACTGCACGTCGATG
Source organism: Pictodentalium vernedei (assembly GCA_031216915.1). Lineage (NCBI taxonomy): Eukaryota > Metazoa > Mollusca > Scaphopoda > Dentaliida > Dentaliidae > Pictodentalium > Pictodentalium vernedei. The sequence continues at coordinate 10,447,628 of CM062292.1, forward strand.
ATACGCATGTCTTCAACCAATCTAACCCTGCCTGTGCTGCAGTGCGGAGTTACGATGTTGGGGAGCTGACAGCTGCTCGTCGTTGCTCGGTGGTTCTCTCCGGGTACTCCGGCTTCCTCCACCCGTAAAACTGTCACGGTCATGATTAGCCATTGTGCATAAATATGTGACCTTAAAACATCAATAAATAAATAGTAAATACGCAGCCCAGTGTTACTTTTTTCCGAGCCAATCTAAGGGGCTGAAAACAGTTTTTTTTGTTTGTCTCACGTCTTGGGCCCTACACTCGAAGTCCAATACTCGCATCACTTGAAGCACCAGTTACAGAATATAAGTTAGAACCATTATCATTGTCTCTTCTTGGTTAGCATGTGGCACGAATACCTGGCAGAACAACAGATTAGGTACTTCAATACCTGGCTAACATGGATCCCCATCATTTCAATTCTAACATAAATCATTTTGCGTACGAAAAATGATTCAATGCACACAAAAATGTGTTTTTATTTATTATGAAACAAAAACAGACATACATACTTCATTTTGAAAGAGCAATTCAATTTCTTGTTATCTGCTTGTTTTGCATTTTTCTGTCGAAACATAGCTTATAGGCTGTCATTGTAACGTGCTCGCCGAGCTCATTCCAGTTAGAGTCATAGAGTATGTTTTGAAAGCACAAAATGAAACATTTATTAATTTGGCAGAAATGTGTTTTTTTTTTATTATTTTCCATCCCGGAACACTAAAAGGCTCAATGAGCGTTTACCAGTAGGGGATGAGAACTCAAATTCTGTGAGCGAAAAGTGAAAGTTTCAATTGTATTATTTAGCAACTGGAAAAGATAAACAGTTCTTTCATAAACTTGTAACCTTTAATGTTCCCGCGCACATGATCTTGTTTCTTTCTTCAGAAGATATTGCAAAATAAGAAACAGAACACCGGCGTCTTCAGTATTCTTTGTTTTAACCAAACTGAATGAAATGGAAGCGTATTAGTGCCACATCTAAACAAAAATGAATGATACTATATGTCCTAATTTAGAGATACCGGGATAATAACTCGATTGAGAGATACTAAGTCATAATTAGGAAATAATAACTCCTGTTTAGGAAATAATTAGTCCTAATTAGGAGATAATATGTCCTAATTGGGAGATAAATCCTAATTAGGAGATATGTCCTAATTAGGAGACGATACCTCCTAATTAAGAGATAATAACTCCTAATTAGGACTTATTAACTATTAGTTAGGAGATACTATGTCCTAATTAGATCTTAGTATCTCTTAATTAGCAGATAATAACTACTAATTAGGAGATAATAATCATAATTAGGAGATACTAACTCCTAATTAAGACACAGTAAATCCTAATTAGGAGATAATTTGGTACATATTTCCCGAATCTTCCCTTGAAACACAATTTGCTGGTGTAGTTTCGGCGCGGTCCTCAGTTTGTTACAGAAACAACAGCCGCCAGGCATTCGTTATAAAATTTGCTGTTCACATGTTGTACTTCTAAGATAAATGATCACCCCCACCCCACCTCAATCCATCCCCGTGAAAAGTAGTAAAAATAAAGTTATATTAGAAACACCCTGTTTCCATTTATTTCTTTCGAAGTATAAATTTTGGCGGGGTGACTTATGACTCCAGACTGACTCCTCCTTATCTCAGTCTGACATTCTCAGAGTCGAGTTATGACCTCGGGCAGACGTCTTCTGGAATGGGTGAAAGGGGTAGGGTGGGGGGGGGGGGGGTAGGTCTTCTGTATTCACTCGGCCATCCTTTCATGACAGACGCGAGTAGTAACACGGGTGTCAATAGAACACGTTTGTCCCACAATACATGTTCACAAAAACGTTCTAGAATGTGATGGGAATTTGGAAACGTTCTGACGGCGCCGACGTTATGACGTCATTAGAGGATATGGGTATTGATGTGTGAATTAAATTCATAGAAATTGTCGAGGAGTACCTTTTAATATCTGGCACTGGCGACTGTGGTAATGGCTTGGGCTGTCTGGGAGACTCTGTATAGAAATCTACAGAAATAGGTGTAGGTGCATAAGTCTGGAAAAATATAAGTGGTCCGGGGGCTATTTTGTTGGGTTGGGTATGAGTATACATAGGTGGCCTACGGCGACTGGGCAGTTCTATATGAAGAGCATCAACGACAAAAGCCTAAGGCCTACACCCTCGTTGCCAACCCCTTGTATTGGTTTGGACAAGTTTGTCCCCTCTCCCCTGGAGTTGAGAAATGTGGCCGGAGTAGCCCATCTCCTTCACTTTTAGGTCGTAGGATGGTACCAATAGTTCAAATATCTCGAGAAATCCTATCTACTGTGGCAGACACAGGTATACACAGGAGGTCTTCGGCGAGTCAGGATTGGTACAGACAACTCTATACAAAGGGCATTAAAAGCAAAGACCCCATCCCACTGGCCGCTCCCCCGGAAAAAAGCAATTACTCGTATACCTATGATCCTATTTTACCTACTTTGACTTCGTTGCCCGTCGTATGGGTTCACTACAGTACCCTATTTCCCTTTGTAGCCCAAAGGTTTGTATTATAGTACGAGGTAATGTTTTTAGGTCCCGATTCCTTAACTTTGACACCCAAAAATGCGTTTGTGAAAGCTATGAAAATGGGCGCGATGCTTTCATTTTCATACCCCCCATTTTGAGACGTATGGAAAATAGAACACTGCGCTAATTTTCATCGGTCTCGTGGACTCAATTGCGGACACCAAAAAGCCTGACGCTTATAAATGCCTCGCTAAAAGGAGGTGCTAAAATAGTTGAAATGGGGCGCTGGGACACCAAAATAGCGAAATGAGTCAAAGAGTAGTATGAAAAAGAGAGCATTGTGCGCACATCCTAATAGCTTACACAGACTCATTTTGGGCCGCTAGGGGGCCTGTCTGATGTTTAGCAATGGGGCGCTAACATAGGGCGTTGGAATTGGGGTTACTGAGAACAGTGACTGGATAAATTCCCAAAATTAGAAATTTTGCAGCAATTCAAATGCTGGAAAAAAGACAAACCTTCTTTTTGACTCATTTGAGAGGGAGGGGCAGTGATATTATTTGCACTGGCACGTTATCACTTGGTTATAGTACTGCCAAATTAAACATTATTATACAGGAAACTTGGAAATAGTGGCTCTTCATAAAAAAAGAGCCGGAGAGAGGGGATGAAAGGGGATTATTTGTATTTGTGTCTCTCATGGGTTTATTATACTACCATTGAATTAAGCAATACTATATACGGTACTCCAGTATTTGACAAACAATTATATCTTGGTTAGCAACCATGTTCAGCCTAAAAGTTATCAAATGAGAGAAAGGGGAGGTAGGTTCTTCTTTGACAAAGTACGGAAAAATAACCAATTTTGTGCTCTTTGGGGTAATTGATTGTGGTCGAAGTTAATGGGACGGGGCCTGAAAACATTCGCCTGTATTAGTACAGACCTTTAGGCCACAATGTGAAATGTGGTTACCAGGGAAACCAATATTGCGGACATCATTTCATCAAATTAAGGAAAATAAGTCGAGGTCGGGCTTTTTATAACACTACTACACTACCGGAACGTACTCCTATGTACTTGAATTGTGTCTAGTACATACCCCCTGTACTAAACTGGGGGTGTAGGTAGCAAAGTGACCTCGTGATGTCAATAGGGAATTCAAACCATTACTACGGTCAGCCCTAAAAAGCTGTATCTTAAAACCCCCATCCTAATAAAAGATGTCGGCCTGAAGAAGTTGGTCCGGGGAAACGGAGAAATCGATTTCAAAGAAGTCGCCCGCAAAAGTCGGCCTTGCGAGGTGAGGAGAAGTTGATACAGGCGTGTGATGTCTGTCCCGAGGTCAGGAGACGTCGGCTCTGGTGTTTGAAGTCAGCCCGGAGTCATGAGAATTCGTCTAGCCAATGTTTGTACAGCGAAAGATAGAATAGAAACAGAGCGCTTCCAATATGATTTTATTTTAGCTATTTTTAGGGGAGGGATAATTTATTTCAGAGGTACAAATGTCAGCGGTAAGTTTCATATAGAATGCCTGGCGGCTGGTGTTAAGGCAACAAGCGGAGGACAACGTCAACATGACACCAACAAACTGTGTTTGAGGAGAAGATTAGGGACTAACATATCCCATTATTTCCTAATTAGGAGATACTATGTCCTAATTAGGAGTTATTGTCTCCTAATTAGGGCTATTATCCCCTAATAAGAACTTATTGTCTCCTAGTTGGGGCTTATTATCTCCAAAATAGGAGATACTAGGTCCTAATTAGAAGTATTGTCCCCAAATTACTCCTCCGTAGAAGTCATTATCTCCCAATTTAGAGATCATATGCCCTAACTAAGAGTTATTATTTCTTAATTAGGACTTAGTAACGCCTAATCATGAGTTATTATCTCCAAGTTTGGACTTAGTATCAGGCATTTTTTTTATATGTGGCACATGTTTGCTTCCATACAATCCAACTGAACTCAATCCAGTCCGGACAAAGTCGGGCACTCCATGTAGTATATCTATCTATATTTTTTATACACTTCATCAAATATTTTATATAACTTCGTCAATTTGCCGTCATGCTCGGAAGTTGACATCCTGCTAAGTGGCCTTTTTTAATAAGAATTAGTCAAAAATGAAAGCCGCTTAGAAGGAAGTAAACTTCCGAGCATGACGGCAAATTGACGAAGTTATATTTTTTATATATATATACTAGCTGGGGCCCGCCTTCGTCCGAGAACGAATTAAATGGGCAGGTGTGTTGAACATGCGCAACTTGAGTGCCCCACAAGACTACCTGATGAAAATTATACGTAATGCAACGTTTCGTCCAAACTGCCGAGTAGTTTCCTTGATCGTCACTGCGCATGCACGAAGACGGGAACACACCTCACACTCGACAATGGCAAATCACTACCCGATGGACCCTACATACAAATCCTAAGTTTCGTCCGGATCGGCCCAGTAATTTCCGAGAACGTCACTGCGCATGCGCGAAGATGCCCCCCCCCCCGGTCCGATGGGTAAAAAACCTTCCCGGGGCCGAACTACATTCGCACGCCAAGTTTCGTTCCGATCGGCCGAGTCGTTTTTGAGTCTATAGCGAACAGACAGACAGACAGACAGACAGACAGACAGACAGACAGACAGACAAGACAGACAGACAGACAGACAGACAGACAGATAGACAGACAGACAGACAGACAGACAGACAGACAGACAGACTCACATATCTAGTACACTAGCTGGGTGCCCGACTTTGTCCGGGCTTTTGTCACTGCGCATCTGCGCATGCGCAAAGATTGGCTCCCACCCTATAGCCGAAAGACCATACATACAAATACACATGCGCGAAGATGGACACCCACCACATACCCGCTGATGGCAAATGACTACACGATGGACCCTACATACAAATCTCAGGTTTCGTCCCGATCGGCCCAGTAATTTCCGAAATCGTTACTGCGCATGCGCGAAGACGGGCCCCCACCTCAGGTCCGAGTAGCCTAAAACCTTCCGTGGCCCAAACCACACAACCATGCCGAATTTCGTTCCGATCGGCCCAGCCGTTTTTGAGTCTATAAAGAACAAACACACAAACAGACAAACAAACAAACAAACAAACAAGATTACTCAGATATATATATAGACTAGTTGGGGGTGCCCACTTCGACCGGGCTACAGAGATAGTCGCTGCGCATGCGCAAAGATTGGTTAACACGCCATAGCCGACGGTGGCAAAACACTACCTGGTGGAACGTACATACAAATCCCAAGTTTCGTCCCGACCGGACCTGTAATTTCCAAAATCGTCACTGCGCATGCGCGAAGACGGCCCCCACATAAACACCCGACGGTGGCAAATCACTACCCGATATTCCCTACATACAAAGCCCAAGTTTCGTCCCGATATGCCCAGTAGTTTCCGAGATCGTTACTGCGCATGCGCGAAGACAGTTCTCCCCACCCCCGGTCCGATGGGTGGAAAACCTTCCCAGGACCAACTACATGCGCATGCTAAGTTTCGTGCCGATCGGCCCAGCCGTTTTCGAGTCTATAGCGAACACAGACAGACAGACAGACAGACAGACAGACAGACAGACAGACAGACAGACAGACAGACAGACAGACAAGACAGACAGACAGACAGACAGACAGACAGACAGACAGACAGACAGACAGACTCAAATATCTAGTACACTAGCTGGGTGCCCGACTTTGTCCGGGCTTTTGACACTGCGCATCTGCGCATGCGCAAAGATTGGCTCCCACTCTATAGCCGAAAGACCATACATACAAATGCCAGTTTTCGTCCCGAACGGTCCAGTAGTTTCCGAGATCGTCACTGCGCATGCGCGAAGCCGGGCACCACCCCATACCAGATATTGGCAAATGATTACATGATGGACCCTACAGACAAATCCAAGGTTTCGTCCCGATCGGCCCAGTAGTTTCCGAGATCGTCACTGCGCATGAGGGAAGACGGGCCCCCACCCCGCGTCCGAGTAGCGTAGAACCTTCCCGGGCTCGAACCACACACCCATGCCAAATTACTTCCCAGATCAACCCGGACGTTTTCGAGTCTATACCTACAGACAGACAAATAGACAAGAAAGATTACTCAAATATATAGATAGACTAGATGGGGGCCCGAAATGGTCACTTCGCATGCGCAACGATTGGCTCCCACCCCTGCAAATCATTACCCGATTGACCGTACACACACCCGACGATGGCGAATGAGTTTTTGTCACTGCGCATGCGCAAAGATTAGCTTCCACCCCTCATACCCTATAATGGCAACCATACATACAAATCCCAGGTTTTGTCCCGATCGCAAAAGTAGTTCCGAGATCGTCACTGTACATGCGCGAAGGCGGGCCCCCACCCTGGGTCCGATGGGTGGAAAAGCTTCCCGGGACGGGAATATATACGCCTGCCAAGTTCCGTCCCAATCAGCCCATTCGATTTCGAGTCTATAGTGAACACACAGGCAGACAGACAGATATGTGAGGACAGGCCCCCACCCCAGGTCCAATGGGTAGAAACCTTCCCAGGACCATATGACATGTACATGCCACATTTCGTCCCGATATGTCCAGACGTTTTCGAGTCTATAGCAAACCCACAAACAGACACACACACAGACACAGATAAATAAACACAAATGTTTAATAGACTATCTCGAGGCCCTACTCCGTACAGGAATGATTTACATGGACAGCTGAGCCGAGTGGCCCAGGACACTGCCGGATGGAACTTACATACAAATCTCAGGTTTTAAGCCAATCGGCACAGTAGTTTTCGTGATTGTCACTGCGCATGCGCTAAGATGGCCCCACCCACATGTCCGAATAGATTAAAACCTTCCCGGGTTGTGGTGGGGGGGGGGGGCGGGGGGCGGGGGGGGGGGCGGGGGGGGGGCATCTTCGCGCATGCACAGTATTGATCGCGAAAACTACTGGGCCGATCGGCACAAAACTTGGTGTTTGTATGTAGGGTCATCGGTTAATTATTTGCCATCGTCGGGTATGGGGTGGGGGACCTGTCTTCGCGCATGCGCAGTAACGATCTCGGAAACAACTGGGCCGATCAGGACAAAACTTGGGATTTGTATGTATGGTCTATCGGGTAGTGATTTGCCCCCATCGGCTCTGGAGTGGGGGACCTATCCTCGCGTATGCGCTATGACGATCTCGGTAACTTCTGGCCCGATTTGAGCGAAACCTGGGATTTGTATGTCGGGAATTAACTGGCCTCTGTCGGCTATGAGGTGACAGCCTATCTTTGTGCATGTGTAGTGACGATCTCGGAAACTACAAATCCGATTGGGACGAAACCTAGAATATGTATGTACGTTCCACCGGGTAGTGATTTGCCACCGTCGGCTATGGCGTGTTAGCCCATCTTTGCGCATGCGCAGTGACGATCTCTGTAGTCCGGACGAAGTCGGGCACCCCAGCTAGTCTACTATATATTTGAGCTTGTGTGTCTCTGTGTGAGTGTGTGTGTGCGTGTGAGGGTGTGTGTGTGTGTCAGGGGAGGGTGTGTGTGTGTGTGTGAGGGTGTGTGTGTGTGTCAGGGGAGGGTGTGTGTGTGTGTCAGGGTGAGGGTGTATGTGTGTGTGTCAGGGTGAGGGTGTGTGTGTGTGTGTGTGAGGGTGTGTGTGTGTGTCAGGGTGAGGGTGTGTGTGTGTGTCAGGGTGAGGGTGTATGTGTGTGTGTCAGGGTGAGGGTGTATGTGTGTGTGTCAGGGTGAGGGTGTATGTGTGTGTGTCAGGGTGAGGGTGTATGTGTGTGTGTCAGGGTGAGGGTGTATGTGTGTGTGTCAGGGTGAGGGTGTGTGTGTGTGTGTCAGGGTGAGGATGAGGGTGTGTGTGTGTGAGAGAGAGGGTGTGTGTGTGTGTGTGTGTGTCAGGGTTTGTTTTTGAGGTTAAAAAATCACACTGGCACAGACATTTCCTACTGAAACGTTTTTTTCCTTTTTATAAGTCGCTGTGTGTGTGTGTGTGTGTGTGTTTTCGTTATAGACTCGAAAACGGCTGGGCCGATCGGGACGAAACTTAGCATGCGTATGTAGTTCGGTCCTGGAAAGGTTTTCCATCCATCTGACCTGGTGTAGGGGTCCTTCTTCGCGCATGCGCAGTAACGATCACGGAAACTACTGGGGCGAACAGGCCGAAACTTGGGATTTGTATGTAGGGCCATCAAGTAGTGATTTTAAAAAAAAACAACTTTGCTTTATAATAGAGAAACCCGTCTGAATTTAAAGACACTTCAACAGCAGAATCGTTCAGTGTCGATCAAAGCTCTAGAAGCGGGGAAAACCGGAGTCCCCCAAGCCTCTCTTCCCATCACCACCCTCACAGACAACTTCGTGGTGGGCACGGACGAGCAGCTATCAGCTCTCCAACATCAAGACGTACACAATCGACGTGCAGTGCGCCTTAATGCACGGTGTCATTGTGACCCACATGGGCAAGAGAGTTCAGACAGCCTGCGATGCGTACTAACAATGTGTATTCCTTTGTCGACATTTGTGTAAGGAACGGGAAAATGATAAATTCGAAGATTTTAATAATTTTTAGATGAGCTTAAAGAGTAGCTAAAAACGTATTCTAAAATCGTAAGCCTCAAGATCCCCCCCCCCCCCCCCCTATTTACAGAAGCCATAACAAGACGCATAAAACAGAGTTGCCCCTAAAATATCCGCACAAGCAATATTTATAGTATAATGCAATATTCAAGTATTCGTGCATACTTGCAGACTGACTGGGAGGAATATACCGATTGAAAATGCGTATTATAGAATGGATATGTGCGGTCAGCTGCCACCGGACCTAAGGCGTCAAACACTGACAACTTGCCCACATAAAGACGAAAACGGCCCGAACATTGACCACATTAAGCCTAAAATAGCCTTAAATATCTCCAAAATTTCTCGCAGACCTATTGAAATTTGGATATTATCAGAATCGGGTTTTTGGGTTCTAATGATATCCAAATGTGTATACAATGTGTAGTTTCATTGAAAATAGGTGGAACGTGTATTGGAAAAAATATGAAATTTAATAATCTCAATAAGTGCCGTGTTAAAGGGTTAAAGTGCCAAATTTTTTTTGCATAGGTTTAGATTTCCCAAAGCAATTGGTCAATATAAGTTTGGGTCGAATTATACAAAGTTCCATCAATGAGAAAGGGCAAATTCTATGATTTAACTCTGATCATATCGCGCGAATAATTTTAGCCTTTGAAAACTGGGAAATATTTTACTACAAAAGTGGTAAAAACGTTACTACAAAAGTGGTGACTTTGTTTTTTTATGACATAAGTGGGCGATGGTTACTACAAAAGTGGAGACCTCATTTTACTACAAAAGTGGGCGACGTTACTACAAAAGTGGTGAGCTACCACAAAAGTGGGCGTTTTCTACTACAAAAGTGGTGAGCTACCACAAAAGTGGTAATTACTACAAAAGTGGGCGTCACAACCGAGGCTATAAACTTCATTATTATTAATATACAAGACTTACACATTCCTTTTTGTAAAGGGTACAGTGAGACCAGAATATGTGTCCTCACCAATGATTGTTGACAATGGATCACGTTCTCTTGGAGTGTACTGATGTTAACCCTTTGATAGTTTTGTACATCTTATGACGTACGAAATGAAACAGCGCGTTGATACTTTGTAGTCATTTGTTTCGTTATTATTTTTCTTTTTTTTAAAAATGTTAACCTCATTCCTATTTTCTCCCGAATAGTGCTCCGTGACAACCGCTGAGCCAAATGCTATCGCAGCTTAAAATACTAATATAATCCTGCTGTCAAGACTTCTTAACTGATTGAGTGTTAGAAGCCACTATCAGGGCTTTCAAAAAATGATGATACCAGAGCAAAAGCCAACACTTTCCTTACTTATATTTCATATTCAGTCAAACACAAATAATATTTTGTTGATATAAATTTGTTTTATTACAAATTATTGGAGAGTGCCTGTGGGCACTCTCCAATAATTTGTAATAAAACAAGTTTTGTATAACAAATTCAGACCACCCAAAATAATCTAGCCCTCAACCAGTTAATCACTAATGTGAAAATTATCTTGTTATTTGTACTTTCCGACGTTTGACGTCGCATTTTGAAAAACGTTGAAGAAACTGAATTCCCAGTGACGTTGGAAAGTCAGGATAATTAAAGTCTCAAAGAGTTAGTGATGTAAGACGGTATATTATACTGTGTCTGAAAGAATCTCTTTTACAGGACAAATTCTCATCGGAGTTTTTCATTCATCAAAGGAATCAACCTTTTTAATAAATTTTAATTGTGTTTATTGTTTTAACTCAATGTCATCTTCAAATCTCTTTCTGATCAACAGATTTACAAATTATTCATTGCTCTGTAGCTACCATTACTAATTACTGTCCTTGATACAATACAGTCGCCGTGGACTGGTCATAATCCATGCGTGGTGGGAAGTGATGTCCACGCCTTTGTTTGCCAGGAAAGAAAATCATGAGCACCAAAGTTTTTAATTAATGAAGGACCGGGTTGTACCCGGTGCTTCATTAATGAGATTTTTCATGATTATTCCTTTAATTGTTATTTGGAATATAATATTATTGCGTCCGTGGAAATATTGCCCACCCGTGGAAAGTGACCAATCCACCCGTACTGTACTTTTTTCACTATCAGTAACATTTAACGTTTTCATGATTTTATCTCATAAAAGATAAGTGGTCTTTTTATCCGATGTAACTTTTGCGTCACGATATAGCCTTTTCCTCTGAGATGACGTTAAGCACAATAAATAAATAAATAAATAAATAAATAAATAAATAAATAAATAAACTGTACCAACGACGCATAATGAATTGAATGAATTATTCGAAAAAATGTAACACCTGAAAACGAATATCCTTAATTATTATCAGTAGTAGGAGAGGGATGGATCGTACCCCATTGGCCGGACCTCGGGCAGGACCCCGGAAGTGACGTCATATCACGTGACCTGGTGCACCATGTTTGGTTGTCATGGTAATCCGCGTGAGCGGCGATCTTGTGACGTCATATCTATAGTGATACGTGGTGTTAGTGCGCCTGCGCAGCGCGTGTTGTTAGGGTGATACGTGTTTCCGTCGGCCATTTTGTATACTGGATGCCGTCATATTGGTTTCTGTGGTAGCACGTGGTTGCTATGTTACCCAAAGGCTTATAACAAGACAGGTTTATGTTCGGAAGTTATGTTTGATTGAACAGGAGTAATTTCTCGATTCGTAGAATTACCAAAAACAACCCGACAAGTTGTACTATTTCGAATTCTTTCAGAATCCTCTTCTTCTATCTATCTATGCAATAGTTTTCGTCTACCTGACCATGTTTCTTTGTCTTGGAGTATACTCCAGTAGAGTATAAGTACCTATCAACGAGAAGAGCTTTGCTTATTATTACTATATTTAGCTTTTCTAGTCTGTTCTTGATATGTTTGACCCTATTTCGGGTACTCTTGTTGTTTCATTTATCTAGATCACCCAATCAGTTCACTTTACTGGAGCTAACTAACCAATCAGATTGCTTGATTTCCCATAATCTGTATGCAGAGTTATCTCCCTTCTGTATAGTAAAAGCCTATATCATTCCCGAAGTCAATAAGCTATCGAGCAATTACTGAAAAGTCATTGCTCGAACGACTCGAAGCAATTACTCTCTTGCTCGTTCATACAAAATGGCCGACGGAAACACGCATCACCCTAACAATACGCGCTGCGCATGCGCACTAACACTACGTATCACTATAGGGATGACGTCACAAGAGGACCGCTCACGCATATTACCACGACAACCAAACATGGCGTCACCAGGTCACGTGACATGATGTCACTTCCGGGATCCTGCCCGGGGTCCTGCCAATGGGACACGATCTATCGTTCTCCTACTACTATTATAAAAAAAACTTAATTTCGCATAATCACATCCGAACCCACCAAAATGAAGAATATGGCTGAAAACAAACATTTTGTTATAGAACTTCAATTCTTCAGTTCAATCTATGGGATATTAGCCTTATAGCCTGTATTGAATAGGCGTCACTAAGGGTCCGGGTTCGGGGTGTTACTAGGGCCCTCGCGATTCACATATTTTCGATTCAAATCGAATATCGAATCAAATCGAGTCAGTTATTCGAAATCAAATCGGACGTCGAATCGAACACAAGCGTCTTGAAGTCTCGACGGATAAAATATTCCAACTTCATCATCAAGGCATGCCTTCATTGAAGACCTTTGTTGGAGACCTTTGTTGGAGACCTTCGTTGGAGACCTTCGTTGGAGACCTTTGTTGGAGACCTTCGTTGGAGACCTTTGTTGGAGACATTTGTTGGACACCTTCGTTGGAGACCTTCGTTGGAGACCTTTGTTGGAGACCTTCGTTGGAGACCTTCATTGAAGGCATGAACGAAGACCTTTGTTGGAGACCTTCGTTGGAGACCTTCATTGAAGGCATGCCTTGATGATGTAGTTGGAATATTACCCAGTAAGGATTTTGGCTCGAAAACAGAAACGCGTACAAGAATTGTGTACTAAGCACTGCACATGTCTAGCCTCTAGCAACCACGAGCTCGTCGATATCGCTTGGGAATTTTAAATTTGCTTTCAGCAGTGGGAGTGACTACGTCGCCTGAGTGCTAGAATGTCCTATGTCTCCTAATTGGCCATGCTGAGCTGCACGTTGACAATATTGATTAGTCAACTCCACACATTCACTAAGCAGCTATCCTACTTAACGAAATGATCGCGCATCGTGTTGCAGGCCGGGAAAGCGGTCTTTTGGGTTCAAAGGGTAAACATGTTAATATTTCAAGTCCATAATATTTTTATCTGCTGGGAATCGAGACATCACAGTCGGGAAAATTATGCTTACTCCCCCCCCCCCCCCCTCACACACACACACAACTATCCGTCATCTTCTTGACACTCTATCGCTCCAGCCATGATTGCATGAAATACAGTTTGTACAAATTGGGCCTGTCTTCAACGGCAGAAACCTTAGAAATAGGGCGGCTGTGCTCGGCGACCCTATCTCTCTGAGACACGCGTACAGTCACGCGAGCTTGAAGATTATTCTTCTCTCCGTGTGCCCCCAGCCGAAGTTGAAATGATATTCACTTCAGGCGTTTAACAGTTTTGACGGAGGTTGAGAAAACATAACCCGAGGTGTCGCGTATAAAGTTGTTACACCTATTTAGTCAAAAACCAAATCTACGAAATTCATTTTGTATACCTCTGGGTTTCTTTTTGTTTTGGTGCGGTGGTGTGGGAGTGAGAGGGCAAAGGATTAGACACCATCTCGCGTTCTTCACTAACCTGTGTTCTGGATGATCCTTTCCACTTCATTATGTCAATGGAGCAAAACGGACCAACACTGATCAGATGGCACCTCGATGGCATTGGCGGGAAGCCCACAAAGTGTTTCAGCCGCCGTGGACTGGTCACTTTCCACGGGTAGGCAATATTTACACAGATGAAATAACATTACATTCCAAACATTAATTACAGGAATAATCATCAAAAATTTAATTAATGAAGTACCGGGTACAACCAGGGGCTTCATTAATTGAATATTGATGATTTTTATTACCTGGTAAACGCATGCGTGGACATCATTGCCCACGCGTGGATAACGGCGACTGTAATGTAACTCGAACTGTAATAAATAGAATCGTTAAACGACTTACATTTGTACTTATAAACAATTCTTTCCTTTCAGATGCACGTTGTACATTATAAAGAAACCTACGGGTCTTTAGAGAACGCCCTCACCCACTCGGATGGTCTTGCTGTGATGGCATTCTTTTTCCGGGTAAGTATACGACATATGCATACGAGTTTGGGTTTGATCGCATATCAGCGTAGCGAAAATAATACTAAAGTAAACTGTGGTTATAAAAGTGGATTGAATATTACAACCGGGTCGCGACTGGGTCGAAATTTCTTCGCCGTCAAAAAAGAAATACGACATTATCAGTAGTAAGAGAGCAATGGATCGGCCATCATTTTTCATACTTTTTTTTATCGTGTAACTGAATCCGCTTTCTGTACTTGTAATCGTTTCGTATTTTTTCAGCGTTATGAATGACTAATTCATTTAATATAACCTTTTGTAAATTTCTCCGGCTGTCAGAGAGTCGCACAACGTGGTTGACTGACCAACATATTACGGTATAACAGATCGAACGGTCCCATCGGTGTATTCATATGCAACTGGGCCGACTTAATACGCACGTAAATGGAATTGTTTCAAAATAAGAACAAACAACGATGTCTGATTTTCAGCCAAATTCAAAAGTGAAAATAGACGATGTGGGTAGTGCGGCGGTGATAAGAAATATACCGGCAACAATTGGCTATGCTTATGAAGTGAATATTGATGGGATTGAGTTCACTTCGGACTCCCGCGTTGTGTTCTTGGGCAAGGCACTTAACCCCGATTGTCCACATGGGGGCACGATGACGTCGTGTACTAATGCGTACTGCACGTCGATAGTGCGCATGTCTTCGACCAATCTAACCCTGCCTGTGCTGCAGTGCGGAATCACGATGTTGGGGAGCTGGTAGCTGCTCGTCGTTGCTCAGTGGTTCTCTCCGTATACTCCAGCTTCCTCCACCCGTAAAACTGTCACGGTCATCATTAGCCATTGTGCATAAGTATGTGACCTTAAACATCAATAAATAAATAAATATATGGGATTGACATTACAACAGTTTTTCTATCCGATCGACTGACTCCGTGAAACGACTCGGTGACATTGCTCAATGATGTTGAAATGCCTTTCTTTAACCCTTGCCGAATTCGTTTACTCCCCACCCCACAACACACACACTTGTTCAGTTGCCGGTTATGTGATAAACAGAAAATGACATTCGTGTTTCTTTAATGTGACATTTAGGAATCTTGTCCGAAATGGCTGTTTTGGCGAGAAACGAAAATTTCGGACAGGTTGTGTAAATATCATATTGAAGAAATATATATCCACTACACGTGTTTTTCAGGTTGGCTCAAGAAACTCACAATATGACGATCTGCTCAGTCATTTCACTCAAATTCGAAACGCAGGTAAGTGGAGATAATTCTTACAATACCCATACTTTATTCTGATCAGCTTTAGCCATGGACCTGTCTAGCGGGTCTTGGCATGGGAGTTATGCCATCTGAATTTCCACCTGTACCCCCAACCTGCCGAGCAGCCAACTTTTAAGAAAACCATTTGCACCTGTTGAAGAAACCCGAATGCCCCTCTCCTCCTTCCACCGAAATAATTGATCTTCTACTTCTAAATCGTCTCTTCATTGGAATAAGGCGCCATCATTAATGCTTTAGCATTGAAGATGGCGCATTGTTGTCCTCAGGGGACGTAATATCGTCGTGTGAGAACCATAAGGTTCTATCTTCCGCTGGAAGATAGAACCTTATGGTTCTCACGCGACCATATTGTTATCAGAAATTCCCAATTAAACACATTCTGGTCACATTCCTCGGGTGGGCAATATTTCCACGGACGCAATAATATTAGATTCCAAACACTGATTATAGGAATAATCCTAAACAAATTAATTAATGAAGCATCGAACACAACGCGGTTATTCATTAAAACAAATTTCTTGATGATAACTTTTATTACCTGGTAAATGTTTGCGTATTTGGACCAGTAAACGACAACTGTACTGTAGTTGTCACGAATTTACCAAAGTACTATATGGTTAAAAAATCACTAAATATTAGTTAGAACCAATTACAGCAACATGTAAAATGTCCTGAAATTTATTATTATATATTATGTGACATAATCTATGGTTAAAAATCACTAAATATTAGTTAGAAATAATTACAGTAACAGATGAAATGTCATGAAATGTACTACCATGTGGCATGAAATATTGTTAAAAATCACTAAATATTAGTTAGAAATAATTACAGCAACTGATAAAATGTCATGAAATGTACTACCATGTGGCATGAAATATGGTTAAAAATCACTAAATATTAGTTAAAAATAATTACAGTAACAGATAAAATGTCATGAAATGTACTACCATGTGGCATGAAATATTGTTAAAAATCATTAAATATTAGTTAGAAATAATTACAGTAACAGATAAAATGTCATGAAATGTACTACCATGTGGCATGAAATATTGTTAAAAATCACTAAATATTAGTTAGAAATAATTACAGTAACAGATAAAATGTCATGAAATGTACTACCATGTGGCATGAAATATTGTTACAAATCACTAAATGTTAGTTAGAAATAATTACAGTAACAGATAAAATGTCATGAAATGTACTACCATGTGGCATGAAATATTGTTAAAAATCACTAAATATTAGTTAGAAATAATTACAGTAACAGATAAAATGTCATGAAATGTACTACCATGTGGCATGAAATATGGTTAAAAATCACTAAATATTAGTTAGAAATAATTACAGTAACAGATAAAATGTCATGAAATGTACTACCATGTGGCATGAAATATTGTTAAAAATCACTAAATATTAGTTAGAAATAATTACAGTAACAGATAAAATGTCATGAAATGTACTACCATGTGGCATGAAATATTGTTAAAAATCACTAAATATTAGTTAGAAATAATTACAGTAACAGATAAAATGTCATGAAATGTACTACCATGTGGCATGAAATATGGTTAAAAATCACTAAATATTAGTTAGAAATAATTACAGTAACAGATAAAATGTCATGAAATGTACTACCATGTGGCATGAAATATTGTTAAAAATCACTAAATATTAGTTAGAAATAATTACAGTAACAGATAAAATGTCGTGAAATGTACTACCATGTGGCATGAAATATGGTTAAAAATCATTAAATATTAGTTAGAAATAATTACAGTAACAGATAAAATGTCATGAAATGTACTACCATGTGGCATGAAATATTGTTACAAATCACTAAATGTTAGTTAGAAATAATTACAGTAACAGATAAAATGTCATGAAATGTACTACCATGTGGCATGAAATATTGTTAAAAATCACTAAATATTAGTTAGAAATAATTACAGTAACAGATAAAATGTCATGAAATGTACTACCATGTGGCATGAAATATTGTTAAAAATCACTAAATATTAGTTAGAAATAATTACAGTAACAGATAAAATGTCATGAAATGTACTACCATGTGGCATGAAATATTGTTACAAATCACTAAATGTTAGTTAGAAATAATTACAGTAACAGATAAAATGTCATGAAATGTACTACCATGTGGCATGAAATATTGTTAAAAATCACTAAATATTAGTTAGAAATAATTACAGTAACAGATAAAATGTCATGAAATGTACTACCATGTGGCATGAAATATGGTTAAAAATCACTAAATATTAGTTAGAAATAATTACAGTAACAGATAAAATGTCATGAAATGTACTACCATGTGGCATGAAATATTGTTAAAAATCACTAAATATTAGTTAGAAATAATTACAGTAACAGATAAAATGTCATGAAATGTACTACCATGTGGCATGAAATATTGTTAAAAATCACTAAATATTAGTTAGAAATAATTACAGTAACAGATAAAATGTCATGAAATGTACTACCATGTGGCATGAAATATGGTTAAAAATCACTAAATATTAGTTAGAAATAATTACAGTAACAGATAAAATGTCATGAAATGTACTACCATGTGGCATGAAATATTGTTAAAAATCACTAAATATTAGTTAGAAATAATTACAGTAACAGATAAAATGTCATGAAATGTACTACCATGTGGCATGAAATATGGTTAAAAATCATTAAATATTAGTTAGAAATAATTACAGTAACAGATAAAATGTCATGAAATGTACTACCATGTGGCATGAAATATGGTTAAAAATCACTAAATATTAGTTAGAAATAATTACAGTAACAGATAAAATGTCATGAAATGTACTACCATGTGGCATGAAATATTATTAAAAATCATTAAATGTTAGAAATAATTACAGTAACAGATGAAATGTCATGAAATGTACTACCATGTGGCATGGAATATTGTTACAAATCACTAAATATTAGTTAGAAATAATTACAGTAACAGATAAAATGTCATGAAATGTACTACCATGTGGCATGAAATATGGTTAAAAATCACTAAATATTAGTCAGAAATAATTACAGTAACAGATAAAATGTCATGAAATGTACTACCATGTGGCATGAAATATTGTTAAAAATCACTAAATATTAGTTAGAAATAATTACAGTGACAGATAAAATGTCATGAAATGTACTACCATGTGGCATGAAATATTGTTACAAATCACTAAATATTAGTTAGTAATAATTACAGCAACAGATAAAATGTCATGAAATGTACTACCATGTGGCATGAAATATGGTTAAAAAAATCCTCTTTTGGTTGAACATTTCTTATCTATTGAAAATTTGTGCCGAAATTGTGGGAAGTGAAATACCCCTGCCCTCCCCACCCCATGGTGCAACATACCTAGCATGGTGGTCCATAGTTGGCCTTTATCGCGTTCTTATCGCTTCTTTTAATTCGCTTTCAAGAATAACAGACGGAACACCAGGAGAAACGCACCACTGTATTTCTGGTATACCTACAGTAGCCGTGGATTGGTCAGAATCCACGCGTGGGCAGTGATGTTTACGCATGCGTTTATCAGGTAATAAAAATAATCATCATCAAAATTGTAATTAATGAAGCACCGAGTTGTTCCCGGTGCTTCATTATTTAAATATTTGATGATTATTCCTATAATTAGTGTTTGGAATCTAATATTATTGCGTCCAGTAGAAATATTGCCCACTTGTGGAAAGTGACCAGTCCACGACGGCTGTACTGTACATGTATGTATGATTTTAATATTATTGTCTGTGGTTTTGACATGACTGCGTATTCGTATGACCACAAGCTATTTGAATACAAACATTTCATGCTTTCAATTACTCGATCATAATGTTGGTCTGTGGATTGCATTAACCTTTTACCCAATGAATCGGTCGCATGCGCCCGCGTAATATGCAAATTCAGCAGTTGAAAAAATATTAGTTTTCAAAACCTTTCAACACAACCATATCATGTGACCCCTCGTTGGAACGAGCTCGTCGAGCTCGTTCCAAATAGGGGTCACATGATATGGTTTTGTTGAAATGTTTCGAAACTTTTTCAAAATTGGTATTTAAAATAAATTTTGATATCGTCTGCGTTTGGTAAAGGGTTAAACGAGTAGTGCTTGCACCTTTCATCCCCTCTTTAGGGGACCGCAGCGGTGTACATCGGAAGTGACGTGTTGTCACGTGACCCAGTTACGTCGTGTTTGGTAGTCGACGTAGCCCACGTGAACGGCCATGGTGCGACTCCATTGACATAGTGATTTGTGGTGCAGTGCGCATGCGCAGCGCATTTTGTTAGGTTTACACGTGTTTCCGCCGTCCATTTTGTTAACTGGAAGGCGCCTTTTTCGTTTCTATGTTGGCAACTGGTTAATATGCGACACAAACTCCAGGTATAGGTTCGCAGGTTGTGCTCGATTGGTCGGTAGCATATCTAATTACCCAAATAGATCCGACAGCGGCCCAAAATCACAAAAAAACAGTCTAAGTTTTAAACAGTAAAATTCCATGGAATCCCATCCTAGTATCCGCCTGTGCATCTAGAATCCCTTTTTCATCGCATGTGGCAATGGTCTTCATGAGTTGTGCGCAAGTTTTACAGTTTCACATAGGCATATATTGGAACATTCAGTGTGTGCCCATGTACTGTATGTGATGTGTACAGGTTGTGCATTATTACACATGTACATCTGAATACGATCAACCGACTATTTCTTATATGTGACGCAATCTAACATGCAATAGATCTAACAACGTTACTACAGTACGTGGAGAGTGGATTGTAACTAAATCACCCGCGGAGAGGAGTTATCACCAAAGCTATAACTTTGAAATTTAGTACATATCGACAAAAACACAAGCAGTGTTTCGGCCAATGGACCTCCGGGTTTAATCCGGAGGTCCATTGGCTGAAACTTTGCTGGTGCTGGTTATGCTTTGCAACAAATTTGCAATTATTGCTCGGGTGGAATCTCCACTCCGAGGGTGATTTAGTAATAATACACTATCCACGTACTGTATATAGGCGGATGCATGTTTTGATGAGGAACTGTTCAAATAAGTGAGTCCTCTTACGACTCATCTCGAAAAAGAGGTTCCATAACAAACGTTTTTTTCAAAAAGAGATTCTCATTGTGAGATTCAATAAAAAGGATATTTTCGGAGGATACCGTTTGGATGATAATTGTAGAAGCTTATGACTTCTACATCCAAGTACTTTCCCCCGCGGGTACTTCAGTGGGAAAAGGTAAAAAAAGCTGCGACTCTGTGGATATTGTGCCAAGATATTTTCCAGACAGACAGTAAGAAGAGACATGCAGACCATTACTGTCCACAAAGAGATACCAAAACAAATCGAAAGTGTGAAGAGATGTACCATTCACAGAGGGATGCCGAAGACTTGCGACAGATGATTTACCGAAATAGGGAAGCATAGGAATTTGTGTGTGATGTGGACAAAGACAAGCACCCTGTGAAGATTTGATTATGTGTTTATGCGGATGTGTAGTCAACATTCTTAAAGACAGGATACCACTGAATACAGCGAAATACAGTGATCTGCGTGACAGTGTATTGAAGCTGCTGAAATATGATGGAATTTCTTCCGATATGAAAGAAGTCTGTTATGGAAATGTTATTTTCTCTCATAGCTCGTCACCACTGTTCTAGCCCCAAGGAAGGTATAACAAGAATGTACTTTGCGCCGAATGCTCATTTATCACCTGCCAGGCAAAGAGTAAAGACATGATGGAAGTCCATGACGGCAAGTGCTATGAGAAAAACCTTTGTCTCGAAAGTTTAACATGGAGAGACACAAAGATGATTGCTGCTCCACGAGACAGTAGAAAAACCAATGGACACCGCAAGATTCCACAGATACTCGGGAAGTTTGACTCTTAATAGCGACTCTTAATATTCGGACGATCGTGGTATAAATAAAATATACTCAAAGTAGCTTCGTGTACCAAATGTTCACCACTCGTGGTGAAGTGATGTTAACCGAGCGCCAAAGGATCGCGGTTAACATCACTTCACCGCGAGTGATGAACATTTGGTACACTAAGCTACTATGGGTATATTCTATGCATCGATGATGGAATGAATGAAGAAGATGCAATTAAAGGAGCAGTCACATCACTTGAAAGCCGTGCCTTAGAAGCCATCGGCGTAAAATACATTAATACTCTAGCGCACATTACGAATTTGTCCAGGAACCCAAGTCACAAGAAAATTCCAAATATTGCTAAACGTCTACAGTTAAA
The DNA here is from genome assembly GCA_031216915.1 of Pictodentalium vernedei. NCBI lineage: Eukaryota > Metazoa > Mollusca > Scaphopoda > Dentaliida > Dentaliidae > Pictodentalium > Pictodentalium vernedei. The sequence continues at coordinate 10,469,565 of CM062292.1, forward strand.
ACTAGAAGTCCTGTCATGAAATGCGCACAAATGGCATGTCGATTTGCGCGTTAATCTATGCGTTATGGCCATAGTAAGGCTATCGAATTCTGAACATACGGCCTGTACACAAGCAATGTTTCAGCCAATGGACCGCCGGATAAAGCGGAGGTCTATTGGCAGAAACACTGCATGTGTCTGCTATGAGTAACCAGGAGAACCTGCCGTGCTTTGGATACCAAACGATATGGCAATTGCGCGCAATTCCTACGCGCAATTAAACGTAGATAGTCGCACAGTTTGTAACAGGACTTCTAGTTTTAAACGTACGTGAAGAAGAGGAATATAACTTTGCAGAGTACCCGAAAAGAGAATATTTCTGCTTGGCGGCCGCTTGACAAAATATTCATTCGAAGTGGAAGGCAGTGATTATGGTGAAGAAGATTAGGAGCCCTTATGGAAAAGGTTTAAAAGTATCATTCGTATCAAAATAAATTCATTTGTGTTCTGACCGTTCAAGAGTGAAGATGCCTGTCTAATATTAAAGGATGACTTACACTTTCAGATCCTGAAGATTGATGTCAGATTGAAACTGACTTCCAAGGAATTGGCCCAAGTAAATCGTATGGCACACGGAGTCAAGCGAAGCAACCTATACCATTTCGCCGGGGTTGTGGGAAAGAGAAACTAAAATATGTGGAGACTTCGCAAATCCAGGGTTAGAACTGGTTGAAGACTAATATAATCCCTGATGGGTACGGGTGTGGGATGGGAAAATCTCGCCCGAGGGCAAGATATTTGGGCCAGACACGAGGCTTGCCGAGTGTCTGGACCAAATATCTTGTCCCGAGGGTGAGATTTTCCCATCCCACACCCGTACCCATCAGGGATTATTTTTCTCCCCCACCATACAGCGGTTACGTTAGCCAGAGTTAATCGGCGGTCACGTGCTGATATAATCAACTTATTTAGTATTCATTGTTTTGAAAAACTAATGACACCATCGGAAAGAGCATGCAAAAGTTATGTATATACCACAGGTATATACCACTAAATCGATTAGGAACGGTGGCATCTTGGGGTTCAAAGAGTTTTAGAGCATCAAACTTTGACCACACGGCATTCTGATGACGTCAAAATGAATTAGTTGGTAGCAAGAAACTGATACGATATGCATAACGTCATAATAACGTTATATAACGTGTATGACGTCACGTGGGTGGGGTGGAATACATCTGTCTCTCCCTGCTATCTCACCCGGGACACACGTATGTTACACATGCAGTGGGGGGGGGGGGGGAGAAAAGTGGAGAGAAAAGGGAGAAAAGTGCATCACCGACGTGTAGTACACATTAATACATAGCATTACCATACATGAGCAATCGGGTTTCAGTGCCTTGACTAAAGACACAACTTAGTTACCGCTGGTCAGCACCGAACCCTAAATTTTTCGTTTTGAGGTTCAGGACTCTAAGCACATAAGAACATCAAGAAAAAAGAAAAAGAACATCATTCGTAGCAATACTTTCATTTTTTCTGAATTCATTTTTGAAAAATGTTTACTTCATTGCCAAATATTTTACTTTTAGGTGATCGTGTGGATATCCCAGCCTTCGCTTTAGACAACTTGATTCCATCTAACTTGGATGGATACCACAGATACGCGGGAAGTTTGACAACCCCACCCTGTTCTGAAGTGGTCACCTGGAGCTTATTCCACAACACCATCCGTCTATCAGAAGATCAGGTAGGTAACGTTTGAGCTCGCATCACTTTATAAATGTTTACTTGGTGTTCGGCCAAAATTTCATGAGCCCACCATTATACAGTACAGTTGTCGTGGATTGGTCGTAATCCACACGTGGGCAGTTATGTCCACGCATCTGTTTACCAGGTAGTAAAAATCATCATAAGAAAAATATTAATTAATGAAGCACCGGGTTGTACCCGGTGCTTCATTAATTACATTTTTGATGATTATTCCTGTAATTAGTGTTTGGAGTCTAATATTATTACGTCCATGGAAATACTGCCCACCCGTGGAAAGTGACCAGTCCACAACGGTTGTACTGTACATGGTTTAACGATGATCGACATCCATACTTTGGAGTATGTTTCCAGCCTTGATCAGCTTTCGTCAGGGACGTATTCAAAGAGGTGGCGAGTGGAGGGGTGGGGGTGGGGGTGCGCAGCTCCCAAAGTTACCTAATATCAAACAACATCGCCTCGCTGTAAAACAAAGAAGGCGTGATAAACATATAAGTCACAAACACAAGCTCCTCGGTTGAACCATTTTTGATTGTTTAAATGTGTTTTAAACCACCAGATGGCAGAGGCGGCTGAATCAAGGGCACAAGGACACGTGACCTCCACTTATTTCCACAGACAATGAGTTAAAAATGGCAGCATGCAAATGTGTCCATATTCACACGTTCCTGTAATATATTTACTGCAAAACTAAACAGATTAAATTATATCCTACCTTTGGTTGCTTCGGTCTGTCTCCTCTACTTCCGCCATCTTCCAACCCAAAGGGTAGCTCATCTAAACGAGAGACTAGCGGGCAACCGTACATTCACCGATATACTTTAACGTTTCTCCCACCTGTCCAAACTACGGTAGTCTTTAAACTGTGTACCCCACCCACTTTCTGAGAACTTCCGCCACCTCTCCCATGTAGCTTAACTGTTGAGTATTTTCCCCTGTTCTCCGGAGACCCACGGGAACTAATAGACGTCAGTACGCGAAACCCTCAAATGAGACGCTGAGTTATGTAGTGGTACGCACCACATGTAGAAACAATGGTCATATAAGAAATGGTGTATGTTAGATGTATTGAAATTTCCTACAGTACAGCCGCCATGGACTGATCACTTCCCACGGGGCAATATTTCCACCAACGCAATAATATTAGATCGCAAACACTAATTACAGGAATAATCATCAAAAATCGAATTAATGGAGCACCTGGCACAACCCACTGCTTCATTAATAACAATGTTTCTTGAAGATAATTTTTATTACCTGGTAAACGCATGCGTAGACATCACTGTCCATGAGTGGATTACGACCAGTCCACGGCCATCGTACTGTATCAGTTATGATTTTACCAAATTCAATTTACTCCTGCATTTACATTCAGCCATCGAGTGTCCGCATTCTCTATAAGTCTTACTACGTCACGTAATTTGACTATGCGATTCGGAGAGAAAAAAAAAAAGAATGAACTGTTTTGTTTTGGGTGGGGCAGGGGAATATACAGTAATTAGAAAAGATATACAATAATATTTAAAGATTTCAATACGCGGCCAGAGTATTTCAAATACGGTCGGACTTCGCCACCCGAGCTCAGAGGACGCGATATATCCTAAAGGTGTCTTGGAGGTGGAGATGCATGTCCATTGAACATTTTTGCACTTTACTCTTAATTCTAATTCTATTTAGCAATATTACAAGCCTTAACCCATCTACTAAACTGTATCATAATCACCAGCAAATGGCTCATTACGGAAACATCGCTCTCAATACGTGTAATAAACGTGTGACGTTAGAAGTACAGTTAAAACTAGAAGTCCTGTCATGAACCATCTAGGCTTAATTGCGCGTAGAAATTGCGCACAATTTCCATATCGAATGGCATCCAAAGAACGGCAGGTTCTCCTGGCTACTCATAGCAAACACAGGTTATGTTTCTGCCAGTGGACCTCCGGGTTACCCGGAGGTCCATTGGCTGAAACATTGCTTGTGCACAGGCCATATGTACAGAAGTTAATAGCCTTACTATGGTCATAACGCGTAGATTAACGCGCAGATCAACGTGCTTTTTGTGCGCATTTCATGACAGGACTTCTAGTTTTAACTATAAGCTTCTACGTCGTGTTATTTGGGGTGAGTTAGTTTCAAAAGTAGAACTGAATTAATAGTCTCTTTTTAAATACTAGCCTGTGAATTATCGCAAATTATCCAAAAGGTATTTCTCGATATCCGTCGACTCGATGGATATCGAGGAATATCCCTCAGTCACGCTTAAGCATCTGCGCAGGACGTCGCCCTGAAGGAACGATCAGCTGATTTTAGTTATTGTTTTGAAACGTACGCGTTGCAGTCCAATTGGCTGAATATTACGCAGTAAAATGTCACGTAGAATATAATAAAAAGAAACTCTACGCTATAGTTAAAACTAGAAGTCCTGTCATGAAATGTGCGCTTATCTAGGCTTAATTGCGCGTAGGAATTGCGCGCAATTGCCATATCGAATGGCATCCAAAGCACGGCAGATTCTCCTGGTTACTCAAAGCAAACACAGGCAATGTTTCTGCCAATGGACCTCCGGGTTCCCCGGAGGTCCATTGGCTGAAACAGTGCTTGTGCACAGGACATATGTACATAATTTGATAGCCTTACTGTGGTCCTAACGCGTAGATTAACGCGCAGATCGACGTGCTATTTGCGCGCATTTCATGACACGACTTCTAGTTTTAACTGTATTTTAATGAATATTGGGAATTATCTCATGAGTGTGGACCTGAAAATTTTTATTTTTCACGAGCGCTTAATATTTTGAGGTGAACAGGAATGAGATAATTCCCAATAAAACAGCGTAGATGTCCTCTCTTTTATTTTATTTTCAATCGTTTTTCTTCCCCCCAAAACAAATTGTACTCCCACTCCCACTCGCCGAAAATGGTATTCCACTCCAAGCATCGCCTTCCACCCTCAGCGATGACGGATTATTCGTTTTTTTATTGTTTACAAATCGGTCGAGTTGAATTAATTATAAAGGGTTGTTTTGGGAAAATGAATAAGAGGAAATTAAAATGAATACAAAAGTGCACTGTTCGGATCCGAGTACGATTTTATCCTTTCGCCTCGTGAAATAATCTTCCGTGTGCTCCATTCGATGATACAAATCGTACTCAAATCCAAGCAGTGAACTATAGTCCATTTATTATCACAACACTTCGTCGCCTGTGTGCTAGAATGTCCTATGTACCATAGGGGAAATAATACACAGTCCCATAGGGGAAATAATATGTAGTCACATAGGGGAAATAATATATAGTCCCATAGGGGAAATAATATATAGTCCCATAGGGGAAATAATATATAGTCACATAGGGGAAATAATATATAGTCACATAGGGGAAATAATATATAGTCACACATAGGGGAAATAATATATAGTCACATAGGGGAAATAATATATAGTCACATAGGGGAAATAATATATAGTCACATAGGGGAAATAATATATAGTCACATAGGGGACATAGGACAATCTAGCAGTCAGGCGACGAGTTCTGAAGCATAAAAGCCACATTGTGTTGGTAAGTAGCGCACAAGGAGTAAACAGACGACCAGCGAACAGTGTTCAAGTTGAACTGTTGTCTGTACATGTATATTTCATTAACTGTTTATCTAATACGAAGAGCTGACGTCATTAATCGTCCCCTGAGTTCCAATGTGTTCTATTTGCCAGAAGATAGAACAGATTGGAACTCAGGGAACGAATATTTGTGAAAAAAAAAATCCTGAGTTATTGAGGATTTTCATTTTCATTGGTACGAGAGTGACGTAAAATAAAATAATAGAAATTGGCGATTATTTGTGAACAGTGCAAGTTGAGGGTTACATTACGCAATATACGATAAAATTATCTCAAATTAGTCATGATTTGAAGTGAAATTTCCGAATTTCGTTCACTGAAAGTAATCTGAGCCTCGGCATACCTCGGCATAGGTCGGTTTTACTGAACTCGGTTTTTGAAATTTAATATAAAATCCTGGCTCATTACAGATGCTGCATATCTCATCTCATTTCACGCGTGACAACAACATATTCGCATGATAAAAAACACGTCATAATGAAAAGTGAACTGTAGTTAAGAGTTTATTGTTTAGATATTGTTCATGAAATGAATTTGATGTAGGGATATGGCGGCAGGGTTGGAGGTGGGTAGGAGGATAGGGTGTGTCTCATCCATATTATCCCGACCAAACGTGTGAACACTTAGAATTTTAAGCCTCAAACCATCAACAGTTGGAAATACCCCATGGTAGTGGATGTCGTGACAACCGTTACCTATTCCCAGTTCCTTATTCGACATTCGTTATCAACCGATAAAATCGGTTGATAACAAATATCGAACAAGGAACTGGGAATAAGTAACAGCTGTCACGACTCCAGATTTCGTGGCATTTTATGTATCTTTGAGTGTTTCTCACAGATATTTAGTCACCTGTGATCCACATTTCAAAGAATTTTCTAACTGTTGTCGCTATTTCGTCTCTTGAGGACAACTAGGCACCCTCTGCAACTCTAAAGCATCGCAGATGGCACCATATAGCATTCACGAGACGATTTCCAACTCCAAAGTCATAGTTACGTATTTCGAACACAAGGGAAGACTTCGGATTTCTTCTGCAGCTGGAAATTTACAAATAGTAGTTGGAACATTCTCAATCGGAGGGTGATGGATGGTGGGGGGGGGGGGGGGTGCAAATGGTTTGAATCAACCACGTTGAGTGGGGTACAGTAGGAGATTTAGAGGAGCACATCCCCTGAACCAAGACACTCTGGTAGCGAACTCGATTTGAGTTGTTCTGTATAATATATCTGTGTAATTGCTCCCTCATTTTTATTTTCTTTTTTTATACTTTAATGAGGTCTTCAGATTTCTTTTACAAAACATAGCTTAGGATCCCTAACTGGAAAACGTTTATCCCAGTCACGGGCCATCAAGTATGTTTTGAATGCAACCGAATAAGCCTTTGTACAGTACAGCCGTCGTGGACTGGTCACTTTCGACGGGTGGGCAATATTTCCACGGACGCAATAATATTATATTCCAAACACTAATTATAGGAATAATCATCAAACAATTAATTAATGAAGCACCGTGTACAGTACAACCTGGTGATTCGTCAATTAAATTTTTGCTGTTAATAATTGTTATTACCTGGTAAACGCTTGCGTGGATATCACTGCTTACGTGTGGATTTTGACCAATCCACGGTGACTGTAACATAAGCTCAAATACCATTTTTAAGTTCTTAAAGATGGATAAAAACAAAATTAATTGTTCAAAGGTAAGTCACAATCAAAAAAGATAAAGATTGATCAACTGATATGAATTAATCCGTTGCAAATAATTACTGTTAAAAATACGGTAAAAAATATTGCAACTGGCTGCCAGTTCTTCTAGCGTATAATGTTACAGTAAAAGATCCTTGTATATACAGTACGTGGAGAGTGGATTGTAACTAAATCACCCGCGGAGTGGAGTTATCACCCATGCTATAACTTTAAAATTTTGTACATATCGACAAAAAACACAAGCAATGTTTCAGCCAATGGACCTCCGGGTTTAACCCGGAGGTCCATTGGCTGAAACTGTGCTGGTGCTGGTTATGCTTTGAAACAAATTTGCAATTATTGCTTGGGTGGATTCTCCACTCTGCGGGTGATTTAGTGATAATACACTCTCCACGTACTGTATATATATATATATTATTGCCCAAACTGACCTTTTTGTGTTCGATCTTAGAACAAGACCTAGAGAGAGAGAGAGAGAGTGACATTTGATTACTTCATCACACAAGAAGACTGTTAAGTTGTTATGAAGTGTAGACCAATTAATATATTTAACCAGTGGTCGTATGTTTGTATACTCTCCCCCCCCCCCAAAAAAAAGTGTGCATGCTAAAAAATAACACTAAAAAAGATATATATCATTTTCATTCATGGAAATTTTATTCAATCACAGATGAATCAATTTGTGATCAACACGAGAAATTTCATTACGCTACGACGAATACTCTTGGTGCCATGGAGAGTCACTAAGGGTCAAACACAAAAGTCACACACTCAGTATCTGGTATGACCTCCGTCTGCATCGACTACTGCTGTGCATCTACGCCTCATGGAAGCGAACAAGTTAGCATGGAAGTGATGTGGGATGTTGTTCCATATTCTGATAAGCTGTCTTTGGAGTTCCACAAGCGTTGACGGTGCATGGGGAAGCCGGCGTAGCTGACGTTTCATTTCGTCCCATACGTGCTCAATGGGTGAGATATCAGGCGAATTTGCGGGCCAGGGAAGAACATCCACTTGTTGTTGCTGCAGATACTGTTGAACAACACGAGCTGCGTGGGGTCGGGCGTTGTCCTGCTGTAGAATGACCCCAGCGCCGTGACGTTGCAGAAATGGGACAACAGCAGGTGTAAGCATTTCATCACGATATCTGGCTGCATTGAGATTGCCATCAATAATGACCAGCTCAGTTCTGTTACGGACAGTGATGCCACCCCACACCATGAGAGACCCTCCCCCATAACCGTTTCGCTCCACGACACATGGATCTGCGTAGCGTTCGTTTCGACGTCTGTACACTCTGTGGCGGCCATCTGATGATGAAAGATGGAAACGACATTCATTTGTGAATAAAACACGTCGCCACCAGCGTAAGGGATGCCTGAGATGTTGTCTACAGCACTGCAGTCGAGCACGACGATGACGTAACGTCAAAATCGGACGAATTGCAGGTCTTCGAGGACGTAAGCCGTATTCTCTCAGCCGGTTGATTACTGTTTGAGGATGTATCCGTCTCAGGTTAGGAATGTTCCTGGCTGTCGTCGTTGCCGTTTGTTGCCTGTTCCGGAGATGGACGACACGGATATACCGATCTTGTGCAGGGGTGGTAACTCGGGGTCTCCCGGAGCGGGGTCGGTCTCGAACGTCATCATGTTGTGCATGTCGATGGACTAGCCTGTCTACAGTGTTACGGTGGCAGTTCAAATGCTGGGCAACCTCTCTGTGTGTTCTGCCAGCTCCAATCATACCCAGGGCAAGGAGACGTTGATTCATTGTCAATCTTGGCATGTTAATGTGGAGTCGTTTTAACAGCAGCGCAAGTTTGAATGTGAACGATAGGAAGGACTTACTTTAGTGTTTAAATACCCAAGGATTCACACTGCTGCATGAATTTTCAAACTCTCCACGTGCAAAACATGCCTTTTCACAAACGTGCAGCACGTCATTTAACGTTAATGAAATTTTAACGGGGAAAGCTGTTTTTGTGTTCAATATAACTTATTCATGAACAGGTTAACACTCTTTACACCTACGAAATTATTTTTTTGGAGTTTGATCAATTTCTGCAATGCACACTTTCTTTTTTGGGCGAGTATATATTAATGGTATTAATTTGTTTACTTTACACTTGCCTTCATACGATGCTAACTCTGCTCGTGTGGGTCAGTACACTGGAGAGTCCGACAGTTACGTGCCTCTACTCGGTGGTTTTCTCCAGGTGCACCGGATTCTTCCATCTGAAAAAGTGTCAAACACGACATGAACCTGTTTGTTGAAAGTGTTGTTAAAACCACAATTAACAAATAATAAACAAATAAATAAATAAATTAATAAATAAATAAGTAAATAAATAAATAAATAAAAATAAATAATAAAAAAGTAAATAAATCAAAATAAAAAATAAATAAATAAATAAAAAAAATGAATGAATAAATAAATACAAATAAATAAATAAATAAATTTAAAAAAATAAATAATTAAAATAAATAAATACGTTCGTTCAGGAAACTATTTTCTTCCTGTACTATTATTTCGTTTGACTAAATATTTAGCGCTAACAATCTTTACCGTAAAATGTTTAGTAAAACTTCCAGCAGTTGGCTGTGAGTAAGTTTAAAGTGTTTTTAACACTGTGTGTGTTATGCACATGTGCTCAAATAATAATAGCAAAAGAACTGATTACGTGTTTTAATGTGAGGACAGATATTCCGAGTCATACCGAATTTCAGTGCAGCCATTGTGGCCTGATCGCTTTCCAACGGGCATGCAATATTTCCACGGAAGTAATAATATTAAATTCCAAACACTAATTGTAGGAAACATCATCAAAAATTATAAGGAAAACAGAAAATATATATAACAAAACCGAAAACTGGCAGGTCATTATTAACCCTCGAGAAACAGAGTCAGAATTAGGCCTTAAGGGGTTAACAGTTATATATATTTAGCAAGGTATTTTTTAACTCCCTACCCAACGTAACGACCAAAACCGGCCAGCACGATTCTCAAAAAATCGCCAAACGATTTTTTAATTTTTTTTTATCTCAAAAACATAGGTTATGGCCCCTCATTTGAACGAGCTCGAGGGGTCATAGCCTATGTTTTTGAAATAAAAAATTAGTTATTCAAAAATTTTATTTGCAAGTGTCGTCTGCGTTTCATGTTAGGTAAAGGGTTAAAATCACTATTCGTCCAGAAGGAACAATTAATAATACGGTGATAACGTTTATATATTTATAGTTTGAGAAATTCAGAGGTTTGTATGAAGATGCTGGTGAGCACAAACTGGAAGATAACTTTAGACCAACCCAAGACCTGAATGGCAGAAGAGTCTATACCAGCCGAAGGCTTTAATATCACCCGACAGCAGCTATTAGCCAAAGAACTGATGTTCCATGAAATAAAAATAGTTTTAGATGTGTTTTCAAAATAAATTTAAAGAACATCTCATAAACAGCCTGTATTGTGACACACGGCAACATAACCTCTTTACAATCTGCACAATTAAAGTTGGACACCACCTAATGCTGAAGCTTATTATACTGTCTTCATCTTGAAGATGTAGTCTCCAAAGAATAATAAAACATTTAAAAGGGAAAAATGTTTAAAAATATATTCAAAATACCCACTAACTCGACTAATATACATTATCATGACCTTGTGCATGTCCTGCAATTTGTATCAGATTCGAGGTCGTGTTTACAATCAGATCGCAACGAGCCCGTTAGGGCGAGTTGTGATCCGATTGTAAACACGACCGAGAATCTGATACAAATTACAAGACATGCATTTGGTCATGATAATACATTTATCTAACAATCCCGTTACATAAAGCCTGTTTTGTCCCGTTTTTCAGTTTAAATCGGGTTGGAATTGGTGAAAATTTTGAATTTCATATTTTAATGCGTAATAACTATGCATGTAATGATATATGTCATAGCGCGGTGTTTCCCGGAAGTTGAATCTACATGATACGGAATCAGAATGAGTCGTCTACACTGCAAAAAATATAGGTTCTCTTTAGAACCAAAACTGGTACTAATCTTGTCCCTGAGATGGAACCAGTTCTGTTTAAACAGTATTTATTTCAAATCAAATAAATTTACCAAGATTAGCATTCAATTTTAACAGAATATTATATGAACTGAAGTAGATTCAGCAGTAAACTTGGAGCTTATTCAACGCAGTCGCCAAACATTTTGAAACAAAGGAGATATGAACAGTTGGCATATCGAACCAGTTTTGGTTCTGAAGAGAACCAAAACTGGTTCGATATGCCAACTGTTCATATCTCCTTTGCTTAATAGTGATTTCAGACAACCTCGCATAAGATCTAAACTTATGGCTGAAACCCCATCAATTTATGTTTAATTCTGTTAATATTTAATGTTAATCTTTATAAATTTATTTGATTTGAAATAAATACTGTTCAAACAGAACTGGTTCCATCTCAGGGACAAGATTAGAACCAGTTTTGGTTCTAAAGAGAACCTATATTTTTTGCAGTGTGTATGATACGGAATCGGAACACATTATGTGATACGTACCGTTTCTCGTGGTTTTCAGACCAAAATCTATATGATTGTTAGATAAGAAACTTTTTCCCAGCTGCCCTTGCCATTCTCCACACACACAGATACCTGCGTGGGTGGCAATTATAAATTCTTCGCAGACCTTGAAAACATAAGGTCAGAGAATATTTCAGTTCTCAGCATCCCAGATGTCTATCGTAATGAAAAGACGTTCGGTACGGTTATCTCCCTTAAAATTATTAGACGGACGAGGAATGTACAACCATGAAGCAAGTAAATTTGAGAAAACACCGACATCAGTAAAAAATAAAGCCAAGTTTCCTTTTCTTGCTTTTAAGAAACGAAAACAACAGACAGCTCTCTCGGAGGTATAAAAGGAAACTTAGCGTTTTGGATGGCAAGCTGATTAGAAGCAACTATTTCGCCGTCATTAAGAATATCTATCAGTATCACATTTCCCAACACTATATAAGCGTCCTTGGGGCGCAGTGGCGTTGTGGTAACCGGTTTTCGTCAGATTACTGAAGTTAAGCAACGTAGATCCCGGTTAGTCCTCGGATGGGTGACCGTCTGAGCGATCGATTCTGACTCCCGCGTTGTGTCCTTGGGCAAGGCACTTAACCCCGATGGTCTACATGGGGCAGGATGACGCCGCGTACTGCACGTCGATTGTGCGCGTGTCTTCGACCAAACTAACCCTGTCTGTGCTGCAGTGCGGAGTTACGATGTTGGGGAGCTGGCAGCTGCTCGTCGTTGCTCGGTGGTTCTCTCCTCCACTCGTAATACTGTCACGGTCATGATTAGCCATTGTGCATAAGTATGTGACCTTAAACATCAATAAATAAATAAATAAATAAGCATCCTCTCTGGCTGTTTGTTTAAAGAGTATGTGTTTACTGTAATTTGCAAATTTTATTCTTCACAGGAAATAAACCCCCCTAAAATGCCAAATCTTACATTCTAAACTTCTATTTTAATGGAAAGGACGGTGTCCGTATTATATGCCACGATGCGCAGATTGTTGACCTACTGAACATAAAAAAGTCACAGAACACCAAAAGAACGTGAAAGCACCGTTTTCTATTTTTAACCCTTTGCCTAACGAATGACCCGCATCCACCCGCGTAATTTGCAAATTGTGCAGTTGAAAAAATTATATTTTTCAAAATATTTCAACAAAACCATATCATGTGACCCCTCATTGGAACGAGCTCATCGAGCTCGTTCCAATGAGGGGTCACATGTTATGGTTTTGTTGAAATATTTTGGAAAAATTAAAAAAAAAATAGTAATTAAAATAAAAAAATTTGATATTCTCCACGTTGGGTAAAGTGTTAAATGGTTTGACGGGAGAATAACAGTCAAACATTCAAACAGATTGGAGAAAAAAATTGTAAAAGCCATATTCTGTAGTATGTACCACTGTGGAGAAAAATACCGGAAGTTTGTGAAATGAGGCGCACATCAATAACGGTGTCGTCTACTTTCGCCTGCAGTGCACTTTCGCCTACAAAATATTCAGGTAAAAGTGTCAGCGATAGTGCACTAATTAAGGTATAGGGATTAGTAGCTAATTACCTGTTCTACCCACAATAAATGGACTGACCGACCATTCATTCCCATCATTTTTCTTTTTTTTTCTTATGTTATGTGTTTGTTTTTTTTTTCTTATGTTATGTTATGCGCAATGTAGTTGTTTTAGCTGAGGCCATGGAGACAAATACTATGATGTTAACTTAATGGATTCTTATAAGAACAAGTTTAGAACATCATATACAATGTGGATTTGTTATTTGTCAATAAAACCTTGCAATTATGAATATTATTGGAACCGGCTCAGTGAGCCGGTTCCAATAATACTCATATTTGTATGTTTTTATTGAGACTAGAGAGAGAGAAAGAGAGAGAGAGGCAGAGAGAGAGAGAGGCAGAGAGAGAGAGAGAGAGAGAGAGAGAGAGAGGGGGGGGGGGAGAGAGAGAGAGAGAGAGAGAGAGAGAGAGAGAGAGAGAGAGAAAGAGGGAGGGATAAATTGTATCGATATTTGTCAATAAAACCTATCAATATGAATATTATTGGAACCTCTCTCTCTCTCTCTCTCTCTCTCTCTCTCTGTGTCTCTCTCTCTGTGTCTCTCTCTCTTCTCTCTCTGTCTCTCTGTCTGTCTCTCTCTCTCTCTCTCTCAATCACCAAACGGTCAGTCGATTTTATTGTGCGTAGAGCAGGTAATTAGCTACTACTCTCTATACCTTAGTTAGTGCACTTTCGCCTACACTTTTACCTGATAATGTTTGTTGGCGAAAGTTACACAACTTCGCTAACATTTCGAAATTTCAAATTTTATATGAAATTTCCATACCCTTAGTGTTTAATTTACTGACAGTGTTAGGAAATTAAGGGGAGCTAACTTTCCTGTAAATGGCTTCCAATTACGACAAGTGTCAGTCAGCCATGACTATCCAATCTTTCACGGTACTCCGACTGGTTTTAAATACACACTTGTCTGTTCACTATAAGTATATTATTACTGCCTATAGAGTTTTTGTGAGAGCTGCAGAGAATTCATTTCCAGACCCATTGTAAACAGTCACGACTAACAGGAAAATGATAATAAATACAAGAGACAGGGTGATCTTTAGATACCGCGCTGTAAGTGTGGAAATGACATTGATACTCGGGAACCAAACCACAAGTACTCTTAGTACACAGCGTTATCGTGTCCCCATGCAGGCAACCGAGATAAGTGACTTGCCCAAGGACACAACGCGGGTAGTCCCGGACGGGGATCCCGAACGCGGGACCTCTAGCATAGAAGTCCAACAATCCACCACAGAGACACCGCGCTCCCTAGCTTGCGTTATATGTCACACGGCAACTAGCTGGTTTATTATTTCACGGATGAGCAGTACTGTCTCCGTGGATTGGTCGTAATCCACCCGTGGTCACTAATGTCCACGCATGTGTTTACCAGGTAATAAAAATCATCAGCAGAAAATTTTAATTAATGAAGCACCGGGTTGTACCCGGTGCTTCATTAATTAAATTTTTTATACTTATTCCTCTAACATTAGTGTTTGAATCTAATATTATTGCGTCCGTGGAAATTTTGCCCACCCCTGGAAAGTGATCAGTCCACGACGGCCATACTGTATTGTTTTTATTGTGGTTAAAATCACGTAAACAAGGGGGGAGGGGGACAAAATACCTATAAGGCCAACACACCCATTGAAACATGATATTTTGCCTGCATAGTTATGGATTAATTTGTTAAGCCAACAGAAATGGAAACTAACACTACTTGGTTTATTAGTGTATTTTCATCTGAACGAGATTGTGGGGGTTGGGGGTGGGGGGTGGCGTTGCGGTGACCGATTCACGTCAAATCACCGAAGTTAGGCAACGTCGAGCCCGGTTTGTCCTCGGATTGGTGACCGTCTGAGCGATCGATGCGGACTCCCGCGTTGTGTCCTTGGGCAAGGCACTTAACCCCGATTGTCCACATGGGGACACGATGACGCCGTGTACTAAGGCGTACTACACATCAATGGTGCGCATGTCTTCAACCAATCTAACCCTGCCTGTGCTGCAGTGTGGAGTTACGATGTTGGGGAGCTGGCAGCTGCTCGTCGTTGCTCGGTGGTTCTCTTCGGGTACTCCGGCTTCCTCCACTCGTAAAACTGTTACGGTCATGATTAGCCATTGTGCATAAGTATGTGACCTTAAACACCAATAAATAAATAAATAATAACGAGATTATGAATTTTGTAGAAACTCTCCCCAACGGGAACCATGGGATGTGGAGCAGTGGTTGTTTACAATGGTAATAAAATTCTACTCTATTCTAAAATAAGACCTAGGTGAAAGTCCTCTAGAGTGGACAGCATATGTTTCAACTATCGGCTTGTCTTGACATCATAACAATGTTACGGTCATGATATAGTCAAAAATGCGGAATGTGACCTTAAACAGCAGTAAATAAATAAATGCAGATCAAATTACATATAAAACGCTAAAGAGGGATACTACTAAATCACTGAGGGGGTGGGGTGTTTCACTCGCCATTTTGAAAAAAAACAAGTCTCTACAAAAACAAACAGGAAGTCAGTCTACAATATGTGGGCAACGAGTTGAAAGTGTCTCGTACGCGTTTTTCGTTGCAATAAAAATAATCGTCCGATAAAAGAATCCCTCACGCAGTTCTTTATTGTTGTAATACGTTGGCACCACCCTCAATGGATTCCTACCGATACCCCTGATGCCTGGTGACAGAACAAGAGCACCTCAAAGGGTGCGCGTATGCTCAGACGTAGTATCACTATTTTCTGAGTCCACAACTCTGACAGAAAGCGCGGACATATTCTGTTCTATGTGTGAATCCTTGTCCCATGCTGGTTTATCAGAATAGCTACCAAAAGGACAACCAAATCGGATTATCCACACCCGAGCTACATGTTGAAATGTTAGTACATACGGACAGACGGACGGACTGATCGCTATTTTGTGGGCGACAACATTTAGTAAGAAGGTACACACAGAATCTGTCCTATATGTAGGTCCCCTCCATACCCAATGACAACCAAATTCAATTTTCCACATCCGACGTACAAGGCGAAATATTCGCACGGACGAACGGACGTTCTTAAAAATGGGTGTTGTGGGCTAAAAAAATTACGGAAAAATTGATCATTTTAATTCGTTCGGACAACGGTTAAAACCTCGTTTTTTTTAATAATTTCGGGGGGGGGGGGGGGTACATGTATATATAGACAGGGTTACATCTCCCAACCCTAAACCCGAAGAGACACGAACCCTAACCCCAACCCTGAATTGACCATAACCCTTAATATAAACCCCCGAAAATTCGCACTTTGCCTCATAAGTCTCCTATCTTAGTAATTAAGCTCATAATATATCAAATACGCTCATAATACTTCGGTAAGCTCATAATGCATCTCGGTACTCAAAAAAACCCTTGTAACTCCCGTATAATTTCGCGGACTGACGGATGTACGGACGGATGCTCGGCCCAGAAACTCACGTCCGGGCGGACTGACGACTCCACCAGATACTCCCGAGTCCTCTTTCGGAGGTCAGGGGCATAATAAGTCAATGACAATATTAAAATGAAAATCTTGTCTTATCACTTGGGAGATCTAAGACGAAAAATGTAGGGGGCGTTATGAAGACTACAAATTGAAGGTGCGGATGTTATCCACAGTTGTTCCGACTCTAATGGCCCAAGTTCCGAAAGATAAAATATTCCAACTCCGTCATCAATGCATGCCTTCGACGAATGCCTACCTTGTTGAGGCAGTTGGAATATTTTATCAGTCACGACTTGAGTCGAATGCGTGCCTTGATACAGTACGTGGAGAGTGTATTATCACTAAATCACCCACAGAGTGGAGATTCCACCCAAGCAATAATTGCAAATTTGTTGCAAAGCATAACATAACCAGCACAAGCAAAGTTTCAGCCAGTGGACCTCCGGGTTAACTCAATAAATAGTAATTACAACTTAGCTTAAATTGTAATTACAATTTAAGCTAAGTTGTAATTACAACTTAATAAATTGTAATTACAACTTAGCTTAATTACAACTTAATAAATTGTAATTACAACTTAGCTTAAATTGTAATTACAATATAGCTTAAATTGTAATTACAACTTAATAAATTGTAATACAACTTAATAAATTGTAATTACAACTTAGCTTAAATTGTAATTACAATATAGCTTAAATTGTAATTACAATCTACCTTAAATTGTAATTACAATTTAAGCTAAGTTGTAATTACAGTTTATTAAGTTGTAATTACAATTTATTAAGTTGTAATTACAATTTAGCAAAATTGTAATTACAATTTAACATAAGTTACGCAAAAAAACGAAATAGCGCTAATACGTTGCCGTACATCACTTTATTTTTGGAATTCAAATATCTTTGTCAAGTATAGCCCTTCAGACAACTTTTATACACGAAAATATGGGATCATACAACAAATAAGAGAGAAAGAACAAAACCACAACAAACGTCAATTGTAGTTTTTAGGTCCAAAAGTCTTCAAATCACCCTTTTTATTCATCTGGAATATTCCACAATAAAGCAAGATGTCATTAGAATGTTTCACATGTTTATTGAAACAATATATTTCCCCAAGGCTGTTTATTTTTAGAGATTGCAACATTTCAAGGTGGGTAACTCTAATTCGAATATTTACTGCAGTGATATTCATTAGACAGATGCGCTTCTATGTAGGCAGCAGGATTTTGTGCCCTGCGATTTTCATAAAAAACCTACTCTTATTGGAAATTGAATTTCATACAAATTCCACATAACGATTATTCGAAGTAATTTTCGATAAATTTTACATTAGATTATTTCGCATTTGGACAATATTATTTTGTCTCTTATCACCTGAAGACAATGTGATTACAGAACATCATCTGTCAAACATGTACAGAACGCCTACTGTTGACTTGTCACTTTCCACGTGTGGGCAGTATTTCCAAGGATGCAATAATATTAGACTCCCACAAGTATCTGGGAATTTCATTGGTTCAAAGACGTCACATGCAGACTTCATATAAAACCATATACTACCTGTCAACATCAGTGACATCGGGCAATGTCTTGGTGGAATAACTGCAATCCGACGCTAGCGTGAAACAACGGGACAACAACAGCGTTAAGAATTTCGTCCCTATGTCGCTGTCCATACAGATTACCATCGATGAAGATCAACTGTGTTCGATACTGCAAGGAAATTCCTGCCCAAACCATTACACTATCCCCGCCGAAACGGTCGCATTCCCGCACGCAAGCATCAGAAAACCGTTCTCCTCGTCGGCGATACACTCGTGCCCTATAACATCAGCGCGCCATAGACAAAATCGTGATTCATCACTAAAAAGAACTGTGCTCCAACGCTGCCGAGTCCAGCGAAGACGCTGACGTACCCATTCCATTCTGACGGTACGATGACGTTAGGTAAGGATTGGTCCATGGTATGGACGCCTACTGCGGATGCCGTGTTCAGCGAGTCTGTTGCGGACAGTTTGTGCACGAAAGCCCCCCCCAGTTTGTGCACGAAAGCCCCCCCCCCCCCACCCGATCGTCCGTCGGTCGGTTCGTCTGCCCGTCCTCTCGCCTGCCCGAAACCAACCCACCCGCCAGCCAGTCCCCCTCTATCCATCCACCCGTCCGTTTGTCCATCCGTCGGTCCGTCCAGAAAAAGACCGCCCGCCCGCCCGCCCGCCCGCCCGCCCGCCCGCCCGACCGCCCGACCGCCCGCCCGCCCGCCCGCTTGTCAGTCCGTCCGTCCGTCCGTCCGTCCGTCCGTCCGTCCGTCCGTCCGTCCGTCCGTCCGTCTCCCCAACCTCCCGTTCGCCCGCCCGACCGAAACGCCCACCCACCCGTTCGTCCGTTCCTCTGTTCGCTTGACCGCCCGCATAGCCGTCGGTCCGCCCGACCGCACGCCCACCCACCAGCCAGCCTGCGTGTCTGTCCGTACGGTTCCTACGCTCATGCTCGTAGTTTAAACTAGGGATCAAAATGCACTGTTACTTGAAAGTTTTAATTATTGAGTACACTGAGAGGAGTCTCGTGGAAATTGGAAAGTGTACAAACTTCCAATACTCTCCGGACAATCTTAACGAGGGAATGGGAGGTGTTATTTGTTTCAGGTGGGGATTCTTCAAAAGAACACAGGGTTCTTACTAACGTAACCCAAGGCAATTTAGGAAGAGCTGTTTGTTTTGTTATCCAGTGAGGTATCTTTCATCAGGTTTCTGAACACGTTGTAAATAGAAACTCAGCCCAGTTTGATGAAACGCATCCACTCAATTAAGTCTGGACATAGTCAAAGACTCGACGACTCAGACTTAATTTATTGAAGTCGTGTCGAAAATTTAATTATAAACAATTTTATTTTCACTCTTTTATCTAACGAATCATCACATCCGCCCGCATACAAATTAAGTAATCAGAAAAAATAATTAGAAAAATCAACAAAACTATATCATGCGACACCCTCATTGGAACGAGCGCGTCTACGCATCTAGCTTGTCACCGAAATGTGAGGTTATGCCGAAATATGAGTCTTTCAAAGGAACTTTAAAGCGAATATTAAATTAAGATAGATCTAAACGGCCAAGTTTAAAAGAAGCAATTAAACTGAAAATTAATGTTCTAGGTATCGAAATAAAACTTGGGGGATTTCTCGAAAAGTTCATTCCAGTCTGAAGGTAAGTAAGACTGTGGGTCGTTGCGAGTAGATGGGGATGTCCCATGCTATAGGTTAGAGGAGGTGCCGCATCGGTGCGAAAGTATAGTCACGTTGTGATGTAGGGGAGCCACCGAGCTCATATTTAGAACAGGAGGAGTCGCGGGCCAATTCGGTGGCGATATAGGGTCAGAAACACGAAGTACACGCTAAAAACTAAAGTGTTAAAAACTACACTTGAAGTGCTGTATTTAACACTTACTAAGTGCTGAACTAGCACTTTGTTCAAGTGTAGATATCCCAGAACTTGACAGGTGTTGACAATAATACCACTTGACAAGTGTAATGTCGCGACACCAAAAAGGAAACAATTCAGATGACGCGGATCAGGCTCGAACTCTCGAGCCTGATCCGCGTCATCATCTGCGTTGTGTCCTTTTAATTATATACCCACCAAGCGCAAATCAAATTATGGACGATTCTGGAAGAACCACCAATGCTAGACACATGGGAAGTGCCATCCATTCCAGTTTCAGATGTCTGACGATTGTAATGTCTAAGTGCTTAAAGCATTGCACTTTGAGTGTTAAAATCAAACCTTAAGAGTTAGAATGGGTTTAACACCTTGAAAGTGTCAGTTTTAACACTTTAGTTTTTAGTGTGTACGAGCTCAGGGAGCTATTTGCATTTAAGTAAAACGGCGTTACCTGTTTTAGAAGGCAAGCCATACGTAGACAGAGTAGGCTTTGCCTGTATGAACATTATTCTGAGATAAATGGAGGGAAACGTTCAGCCCCATTGGTGGCGACTGCCTGAGTGAAAAGCGACAAGTATAGTGACAATAAGGTAGTAGACGTGCGATGGCAGTGGTAGAGTGACATTCTATCACTTGTTAGAGTAAAGGCTCCCGCATAAAGTGACAATACGTTATTGGCCGTGTTGCGGCCGTGAAAGGGTGAAGTAAAGAGTCGACCCAAGAACGAACACCAGCGAGAAGGTGGAAAAACCAGCGACAGCAGAGTATGCCGTTATTTATATGTATATGTATTAAAATTGTTGTTTTCAGTGAACCCCTGTTGATTTATGCTTTTCGGGGAAAAGTTATTGACCCCTTAAGGATAAGAACCCTCCAACAAAAGTGAAATGATCGGGTTCGTCACGGTGAGACATACGCTCACGCCCGGATTCAAGTGACACGCCTTGAGTTTTGGCTGAATACGCGACGTGAATCTATTTCTTCCAGCAGCGACAAAGCCCGGTTTCCGACACACCTGATAGGGTTTTGTTGCTTATTTCTTTTTTAACCCTTTACCCAACGTAACGGCCAAAACCGGCCAGCGCTATTCTCAAAAATCGCCAATTAATTTTCACTATTTTTTTCATTTTTTGTCTCAAAAACAAAGGTTATGACCCCTCGTTGGAACGAGCTCGTCGAGCTCGTCACATGACATGATTTTGTTGAATTTTTTTCTTAAATTTCAAAAAGATAGTAAAAATAACAAATTTTGATATTCTGTGCTTTGTAGTACAGGATCGAGACAATTGGTACACTGGTATTATTATAAATCCTAATTTTTACATCTGGAGACCAATGAAAAATGTGAACAAAACAATTGGTTTTGCTTATTAACAAGCACCGACTACTTTGGCCAGTAACAGAATAAATGTATATTATTACCGTGATGTTATATCGCCTATTTCAAGCAAGAATTCTGCAGGTATTGTGCTCCGTACAGTGCGGCTGCCGATAACTGGTCACTTTCTACGGGTGAGCAATATTTTCGCGGACGCAATAATATTAGATTCCAAACACTAATTACAGGAATAATCATCAAAAATTTAATTAATGAAGCACCGGGTACAACCCGGTGCTTCAATAATTAAAATTTTGCTGCTGATGGTTTTTATTACCTGGTAAACGCATGCGTGGTATTATTGCGCACGTGTGGATTCCGACCAGTCCACAGCAACAATACTGCACGAGACCGTTCAACTTAACAGTGTAACATTTTCTGCAGTCGGCCCGACGGGGGTCAATCTCGGCACTAAAATGACTTTATATCTGCTTTACCATAATATTCGGCGTAACAGAATTCAGATATATACAAAACATTTCTACAAAGGTATCTTAATACCTGAATTTTAATGCCTGGAGCGATAATGTGGAAGAAGATCCGGCTGTGGTGGCTCATTTGTTGATCGCTGCATTACAACAATAGTGGGGTTATGGGCAGGGCAAATATGCTGCCATGAAAAGCGAATCAATCTTTCCTTAGGTCTAGTCGACTGGTTTTATTGCCGACCGATGAGTGCAATATCGTTCTTAATCATCCGGATAGTCTACACATCCACTAACCCATGTTGGGCTAATTTCAATTTTAATTCTAGTAATTATTGTGGTGGCTAGTAATTGCGTACCGTTATAAAATAACCCCCTACTGAGTCACATGGTACAGAACTGTTCATGTTTTTTGCAAGCTCCATTTACCTACCGTGTAACACGGAAGACACACAAGTTTTTTTTCCACATCCAGAAAACTCAGTTGCCTCGGATGTGCACACGTGAAGCCCTTTACGGGCGGGGTTAATCATATGCGCACACCAGACAAGTGAGTGGTGTTAATATTATGATTGACACTTCCATTTACCCACCGTCTTTCCTTCTTACCTTTCCAGGGACTAATGGGAACGAAATTGGTAAGATGAAGGTTGACTTCCCCACCGCGAAAACGGTGCGCCTATCTGCCGTGAAAGGGAAACATTCCAAGAATGTTAGATGTCCATGGTTAGGTTTGGTGATATGCAAAAAACACCTGCACAATCACATGCACCACGTCTTCGCACTCACCATCAGACACACACACTCTCTCTCACAAACATGCTCTCACCCACCCTCACCACACTCTTATCCATCCTCAGGCTTCTGATTTCACTCGATCCCTAACCGGAGATCTACACGTAGGTCTTTGGTGCCCGCTTTTGGGACGAGTCGAGGTATAGGCTGAGAATTAAGAGCGAAATACAACATTTTATCTACCATTCACTTAACAAAAACGCATAACCTTGACTTCTCGAAAATAGTGACAAACAAAAAATACCACAGTCAACTGATCAAAACATTTTCCATTTTCAATTCTCATAACGCAAGGGCACGTGCAGGGAAATTCCTTCAACATAAATAAAATTCTAAAGTGATTAGGACATGTATACTTCTCAGTCGCAATTTTATTTCGAACCAAACTGAATTCAAATCATCCTAAGACCACCCAAGAGATGTGTGGATGGCTTGCGAAAACAACTCGGAATCATATTTGTGAAGTGCGCGAGGATCGCTTTTAATACATAGCATCACGTCGATCATAATTTATAGAATATACAGACAGGGACGTGGCTAGAGATTTGCGATTGGTAGTGTAGTGAATTTCCAACTAGAGGGAGGGACCGGGAGGGGGAAAACTCCCTCCCGTTCCCTCACCCTAGTTGGAAATTCGCTACCGAGAAAAAGGTTGAAAATGGAGTCATGGAAGAGGGCATAAAATTGATTCTAGTAACTAAAATGCCAGCACATTTATGATAGAATTATCAGGTTGTTATTATTATTTGGTATTATTCTGGGAATTGAATATGCGCTAAACAAATGCTCAAGCTAAGAACTTTGAACAATTCACATTGTCCTAACATTAAATTAGATCTTATGCAGGAATGATCAATTTTCGATGTTTCATCATTTTGTAACTGTGAATGATGGAATTAACTCAGGATAAAGATTTTACATGATGTGATTTTCTTGAAGTGCCTTTCGAGGATTTTTTTATTACAATAAGTTAACGTACTATAGAAATCTCGTACCGATTGACATCATGCATACTTATGAAGCTCGATATTGCGTACACTGTAGTTGTAAATAGTAACATTAGGAATTTTTGCCGATTTGAAACCGAATTGGAATTTTGGGAAGTAAAGGAGACATCAGCATCACCAAAGAAGCTCTAAAATCCAGATAGATGGAATTTCCAACTACTCATGACTTGCCCTCCGAATTTCCAACTATAAGAAACTTTGGCCAGGATTGTGGAGAGGAGACACCCCCACAACCCCCTGTCGTCGCCACGTCCCTGCCCACAGACCACAATGATATTCATTGCATTTCAAAATTTTCTCGCTGTCATTATCAGTTATTGCGATTCAACTTCATCTTTTTGTTTTGGTGTTGCGTGGTGGATTGTTTATGTACTGGATCGGGCAATTTCCTGAAACATGGAATATAATATATTATGTTGAGGCAAACATTATAGGTTTTTGAAGAGAATGACTTCTGATTACCACTGCCACCCACTGAAATAGTCCACCAGGCGCGCGTGCATGCATTTCTCGCGATGCCATGTGACTTTTGTCGTTACTGCAATAACGATATAAGATATTTTATCGCCGAATTGGTATCGCTTCTGAAAATGCGGTTTGCGATTACGTTTTGTGGTAAATATTTTAGTTTTCAAATAGTATGTATGGGTCCGTAATTACCTGAATGCGTCGTGTATCAAGGGCCTCTGATACAAGATCTTTATCTTGCAACTGTATGATATAAGCGCGTGCTTAGTTATGATTTGTTTACGTTACTCTTTATAGAACGTTACACGCTCTCGAAAGGCATTCGTCGTGGATAAGATAGCGAAAACAAATGTTGGAAAAAAGTACCAATCAAGACAGTTTTAAATTCATGTTGGCCAGTCTCGAAAAACAAGTCGGTAATT
The DNA here is from genome assembly GCA_031216915.1 of Pictodentalium vernedei. Taxonomy (NCBI): domain Eukaryota; kingdom Metazoa; phylum Mollusca; class Scaphopoda; order Dentaliida; family Dentaliidae; genus Pictodentalium; species Pictodentalium vernedei. The sequence goes on from CM062292.1 coordinate 10,494,142, forward strand.
TAGAGAACGAACACTTCGAAAACAAACAACAGTTAGATAGCGCATTGGTACGGTGGAAAGGAGTCTATCTTTTCGATTACATGGACAGTTTGGAACGATTCGAAGAGACCTCATTACCTGACAAAGAAGACTTTTATTCGAGACTCTACACCCTTCATATTTCGGACGACGACTACGAGCATGCGTCCGAAATATGAAGGGCGTAGAGTCTCGAATAAAAGTCTTCTTGCGAGGCAGTTATTGCAAGCTAATTACATGTCACCACTGGACGTGGGCGGTGATGTACACGCATGCTTTTACCAGGTAAGGAAGCGGTCAGGCCATCGTACGTCAAGCATCCGACTTTGATACGACAGTCATATACGTCATCGGATTGAAATGAATACTATATCTTTCCATTGTGGTCGTCACACCTACGTGGACGATATAATTTTCGTATACGTCGCTCTTGTCCCTCCGAATTAAATGGAACATGTTCTAATCTAATCGTGGATGATTTTTTTTTCTCAATATTTTGAAGGCCAAGGTTCAATCAAAGTATCAAAAAACCACATACTTATGCACGTACTACATTTTCTTGATTCCTGTAAGTACTGTGTTGAAGGTAGGTGGAGATCTTTGTTATTACTGTCTTATATTTTCCCCAGTACGGAACTTATGAATATTATATAGACCATTAACCCCCTGCACTCTGATGTCGAGAATACTCGACACCTCCCCCACTCTAAGCCCCACCACACCTCCCTGTCATCCATGGTTATCCCCCATGTGTTGTCAGAAATTCAGCAATTTAGATTTTGGTTGACAGAGCTCAATTGGAGCTCTGTCAACCAAAATCTAAACTGCTGAATTTCTGACAACACAGGGGGGATAACCATGGATGACAAATCAGGCGTTTCGTCATCAGAATGTAGGGGGTTAATGTTCAAGTGGTTCAGCGTCTGCGTCATTGCCGCCCAGTATTTTGATTTTTTAATTCTAATTCATTGGAAATTAAGATAATTTTACAAAATCATAGCAAAATGCCCCCTCCCCATTATACGGGTGTTCGACCATGACTTGGCCCCATTCTCATGATATTTCAATTTTTACGTGCTCCTTACGGAGAGCTTTGACACCATGAAGACGTGCATATAGTGTGACCATGTAACGATGCGAATCACAGGGAAATACGTGTACGATATTTATTTATTTATTTATTTATTTATTGGGGTTTAAAGTCACATATTTATGCACAATGGCTAATGTGACAGTTTTACGGGTAAAGGAAGCCGGAGTACCCGGAGAGAACCACCGAGCAACGGCGAGCAACTATCAGCTCCCCAACATACTAACTCCACACAAGCAGGGTTAGCATTGGTTGAAGACAAGTGCACGACGTACAGTACGCCTTAGTACACGACGTCACCGTGCCCCCACATGGGAAATGGGGGTGCAGTGTCTTGCCCAAGGACACAACGCGGTTGCCGCAGATGGGATTCGAACCGAGGACCTCACAGTTTGCAGTCTGCACCTCTACCTACTGATCCACCGCGCCCCCACGTGTACGATAGACGGACTAGAAAATCGTATGCGATGGTGTGACCGCCGCCTACTCAAAATCAACATCATCAAAATTTTAATTAATGAAGCACATCGTTGTACCAGGTGCTTAATTAATTGAATTTTTGATGATTATTCTTATAATTAATCTTATATTATTGCATCCGCGGAAAGTGACCAGTCTACGGGGGCCGTATATTCCCCATCCCTGACTTATATCGCAATGAGTGATTGCACAAATTCGCTAACATTTCGAAAGTTCAATCGACTTTCGATAAAGTTATCTCCCTTGAAATTATTAAAGCGAGACAGTCACAATTAAGCAAGTGGAAAAACCTATGACATCAGTAGAAAATAAAGCCAAGTTTCCGTTCGTTACTTTTAATAAACGAAAACTACTAGACAGATCTGGGAGCTGTGTGTTGTTTTTGTTTGTCAAAAGTTACAAAATGAAACCTGGCCTTTTATGGAGTAGGGAGGTAGAAGTGTGGGAGAGACAGGTGACTGTGAGTATTGGGGAGTAAATTTAAACATTGGGAGGGATAGGGCACCTTCCGAAAGCGGCAGCACGAGAAACAATCGGTGAACTTGGGTGGATAAGGATAAAGGACAGGATAGACTCAATGAAACTCTGTCATCTTAACAAGTGGTAAATCTCCCCGACAGCCGACGGTGTAAACTAATGTTCCAAAATTTTGGAATTCAAATACAAAGAAAGGGTGGATGGACCAAGTGTGGGAGTTAACAAAGACCTATTCAATGAAGCTCCCGGACTAGAAGTAAGTACAAACCAGGGTGACAACGATCGGCAGAGAAACAGTCATGGAGGAATATAACCTGAATTTGCAGAGTGGCGGGTTAAAGCAATGAGTCTTTTGGTGGCCGGCATGATAAAGAGAAGCCAGGTTTTGATGGCTACCTTGGTGGCTGCTTTAGAGTGTCACTGTTGTTCAAGGTGAGGTCGCGGACGCTGGAACTTAGAGGAAAACTTGGGAAGTGCGATCCCAAATGCCACCCAAAGAGAAGATTCACTGAGAGTATAACGGGGAAGTGGGATGCGAGAATGAAGGATATGTTGTCAGTGAGTGACACAAAGGAGAGAGCTAGCTTGTTTATCGGAGAGATTAGGAAGAACGTGGAACGTGGAACGGGATGTCATCAAGCAGTTAGTATTATTATTATTATTATCATTATTATTATTGCAAGCTAATAAGATGTGACCACTTCACAGATAATACGTCATTAAGAATGAGAATGGTTATCAGTATCACACAAGCCAATCTCCAGTAAGTCGTCGTCTGAGTGCTAAAATGTCCTATGTCCCCTATGGGAGTACTCTGTTCCCTATGGGAGTACTCTGTCCCCTGTGGGAGTACTCTGTCCCCTATGGGACATAGGGCATTCTAGCACCCAAATAACGAAGTGTGCACTTTGTCTCTTTATTTAGCGATTAAGTTTTACAGTAATTGGCAATTTTGTATGCTTCCTATAAGGGCAGTGTTTGCTTTTTATACCATGATTACCTATTCTGCTATATACAGTACGTGGAGAGTGGATTCTAAGTAAATCACCTGCAGAGTGGAGTTATCACCCAAGCTATAACTTTCAAATTTTGTTCATATCGACATAAAAACACAAGCAATATTTTAGCCAATGGACCTCCGGGTTTAACCCGGAGGTCCATTGGCTGAAACATTGCTGGTGCTGGTTGTGCTTTGCAACGAATTCGCAATTATTGCTTGGGTGGAATATCCACTCTGCGGGTGATTTAGTGATAATACACTCTCCACGTACTGTATAAAAAAAGCCTATGACATAATTTTTAGCTTTACACGCCAACGGTGGTGAACACGCCAGCAATGGGATTTCGATGAGTAGTTAAAATTTACACCTACGGTGGAACTACATCCAAGTTGACCTTTGGTGACATCGACGTGAATGCAAACTTGTCTAAAGTTATCGCTTGTCACCTCGCAAAGAGTGAAATGGAAGAGGAAATTATTTATTACGTTTTAAATGAGTTTACTCCAGAAGATACCAAAAATTAACAAACATTGCATTGTCTCATTTTAATAAAGCATCCATAACTCGAAATAGTATGTAATTATGTTAATAAAATGAAAAAGGTCCCGTGATTTGTGCGTTTCTTTTTCCATTTCGTTTCTGCGATAAAGTTGACAGCGGAAGCAGGGGCGACGGGACCGGGGTGGAGGGGGGGGGAGGGTGTCTGGGGGGCTTCAGCCCATCCACTTTTTCGCCTGGCCATGATTTTTTGTATGCATATATTTTAACACAACCAATGACTGATGAAACAAGGGGCGGATTTTCGCCAGCTATGTTTCTCTCGTAATGGTTCAGTTTCGATGGATTTCGGATCATTTTTTGCAGTAAGTGGAATCAAACGCTAAAATGTTCACAGTCTGTTAAAAAATCGGTTAACTGAAGTAGATCGTAATCTTACAAGTACCAAATCCACCCCAGACAAGATAATCCACAGACAGTATAATTGCTGTAAACGTCTGGTAAGACATACAGGTGAGGTATATTTATCAGCTTTTGGTCGTTAGGAAATAGGGGTTTTGGCATCCTGGAATTTAAAATTTTCTTAACGACGACCATCCATCGCCTGATCTAGCCCCCCCCCCACTCACTTTGCAAATTGTTCTGCCGCCCCTGGTCCGAAGTACCGCCCGCCGGTACTCATGTAAACAAAAACCGATTCGCACGTATGTTCGTCTGTTGCTCAGTAAAATCGAGAAAAATTAATAGCGACTTTTAATAATCTGACGATCATGTATAAATAAAATATACCCAAAGTAGCTTAGAGTACCAAATGTTCACCAATTGGGGTACACCAAACTATTATGGGTATATTCTATATATATGTCACGATGCGCACGTTGTTGATGTAACGAACAATGAATAGAAATATAAAAAGTTAAAGAACATCAAAAGATTTTTAATTGCTTTCATCGCAAAATAATAGTCAAACGCTCAAATTGAGTGAAAAAAATGATAAAACGCCAACTTCTGTTATTTATTCTACTGTACAGGAAAATACATGAAATTTGTGAAATGATGCACACATCAATGATAAAAATTCGCTGATATTTCGTTATTTTATTTTTTGTATGAAATTTCTGTAGTCGTTGTGTTAAATTTGCTGACAGCTTTAGGAAATTAATGTGGTGCTAACGTTCCTCTAAGTCTCTCCCATGACGAAAATTATCTATCTTTAGATTCTGATTACATGGTTCGCGACATTTAATACTTATTGGTGTCCAGTTTTGCCACAAATTATCAATTATATACCCCATTCTGCCAAACATCATATAGTGTTCTCGTCAACACATACTTTTGGTCAGTGTTCACGCTGTTGTGTGTCAATGGTGCCAACTGCTCTAGAAATACAGCATTTGGTACCAAATATATACTTTGGTAGGTTCCCAAGCTTTGTCGTTAATTATTTCAGTGCATTGTTTTAGATACAAACATAGACGGGACAGAATTCGTGCTTGTCCAGAAATCTATATAGAATAGAATAGAATAGAATAGAATAGAATAGAATAGAATAGAATAGAATAGAATAGAATAGAATAGAATAGAATAGAATAGAATAGAATAGAATAGAATAGAATAGAATAGAATAGAATAGAATAGAATAGAATAGAATAGAATAGAATAGAATAGAATAGAATAGAATAGAATAGAATAGAATAGAATAGAATAGAATAGAATAGAATAGAATAGAATAGAATAGAATAGAATAGAATAGAATAGAATAGAATAGAATAGAATAGAATAGAATAGAATAGAATAGAATAGAATAGAATAGAATAGAATAGAATAGAATAGAATAGAATAGAATAGAATAGAATAGAATAGAATAGAATAGAATAGAATAGAATAGAATAGAATAGAATAGAATAGAATAGAATAGAATAGAATAGAATAGAATAGAATAGAATAGAATAGAACTTTATTGCAATAAATCACCCGCACTGGGGCAGATTGCATGTATAATAATACAATATTAATATAATTAAGAACATTTGATACAGCATCATCAGCAACAGAATATCCTGTCATGTCTCAATATAGTCCTTTTATAATATATAATAAGAAATATATAATGATATTTTGAACACATGTATATACCCATGCACACATCTGCATACACACACATCCTTTATATATGTAATGGGTGTAGTCGTCGCATTTTGTCGCATTTTGTTATGGGGGCTGCTGAATTAAACATTTACACAACGCAAACGATATCAAAATTTATTATTTTAAATATCATTTTTTAAATTTTTCCAAGAAATTTCAACAAAACCATATCATACGACCCCCTCATTGGAACGAGCTCGACGAGCTCGTTCCAAAGAGAGGTCACATGATATGGTTTTGTTGAATGTTTTTGAAAAATAATATTTTTATAGCTGCTGAATTTGCATATTACGCGGGCGAATGTGGCCGATTCGTTGGGTAAAGGGTTAAACAATTTATCCATTTAGTCTGATTCCAATGAAAACATTTCTTTGTTACCTAATAATTTTGGTCATGCTTAATTTTTTATAATCCTTCTGGAAGATACTAAATTATTCAGAGAGTAATTGCTTGACTGGATTGGTTAAGTGAAATAATTCATGAGAGGTGAGGGACGTTGTACAAACACGTGTGCGCGAATGCGCACGAGTGTTTTACAATATAGTCCCCAGCCTCGAATTAATTATTTCACGTAACCAATCCAGTCAAGCGATTACTCTGTTTATTACTTTTCATTATTAACGATAATTATATTATTTAACCCTTTACCTAACGTAACGTCAAAAACGGCCAGCGCTATTCTCAAAACACGCCAATTAATTTTCATTATTTTTCCATTTTTTGTCTCTAAAACATAGGTTATGACCCCTCATTGGAACGAGCTCGTCGAGTTTTTCTAATGATGGGTCATAACCTATGCATTTGAGACAAAAGATGAAAATAATAGTTATTCAAGAATTTTTTTTTCAAGTGTCGTCTGCTTTTCATGTTGAGTAAAGGGTTAAAAAAAGAAAAAAAAACCCAAAGAAGTCCCTATTACGCCCACGGCAAAGCGTCTTCGTTTGCGCGCATGGATACATGACACAATTGTTGATTGCATAGTTCACTTGTGAAGTTATCGTTTATAATCAAACCCGGAAATGCCAGTAAATCACACTTTGGAAAGTAATGAATGCCATTAATTTATTTGGTGAGACAAAACAGTGAGTAAATAATAAACCTGGAATTATTTTATTAATGTTAATAATGGCCTTGTCACACGGCTTGGTCACCAACACATCGTTTTGACTCCGAAACGACGTTGGCCGCCCTCTTGATGTTGGTCGTGTTTCGTTGGATGAATCTGAAAATTTGATTCGCGATTTCAAAACCATCTAGAGTGTAATTAAATATTTTTATAACATGACAGATGCGGCCAATTTGTTCAGTAAGGGATTAAACCCAAATACTGCCATGATGAGGTGAATTGGATCTGAGCTCATCAATAGCTTTCCTGGCTCCAGCCAGAGGTTTGTTGAGTAAATATATTTTATACCATTATTACCTACTCCACTATATATAAAAAAGCCTGTGACATACATTTTAGATTTACACACCAACCGTGGTGAACATTTCAGCAATAGGATTTCAATAGTTAAAATTTACACCAACAGTGGAACTACATCCAAGTTGACAGTTGGTGACCTCGACCTGAATGCAAACTTGTCTAAATTTATCGCTCGTCGCCTCGCAAAGAATGAAATGAAAGCGGCAATTATTTATTTCTTCTTTTTAAATGAGTTTACATCAGACGATACCAAAAATTAACAAACATGCGTTGTCTCATGTTAATAAAGCATCCATAACTAGAAGTAGTATGTTATTATGAAATTAAAATGAAAACCGCCCGTGATTTGTGTGTTTCTTTTTCCATTTCGTTTCGGCGATAAAACTGACAACGGAAGTACCGCCCACCGGTGCTCGTGTAAACAAAAACAGATTCGCATGTATGTACGTCTGCTGCTCAGTAGAATCGAGAAAAATTAACAGCAACTCTTAATAATCTGACGATCATGGTATAAATAAAATATACCCAAATTGGCTTGGTGTACCAAAAGTTCACCACTCGTGATGAAGTGTTGTTAACCGCTCACCGAAGGCTCGCGGTTAACACTATTTCACCACTCGTGGTGAACATTTGGTACACCAAGCTACTATGGGTATATTCTATATATTTAACGTAAGGCTAACGCCGGCTAGCACTGCTCAGAAAAACTGCCAACCAAATTTTATTATTTTTGACTTCAAGTTTTGCTCAGCAAACATAGTTATGACACCTCAATGGAACGGCTGGTAGAGCTCGTTCCAATGAGGGACCATGAGTGATCTTCTCGAGGTAAAAATGAAAATATTTAGTTATACGGGAAATGTTCTAAGGAAACTGTCGTTTGCTATTCAAATAATATACTACTCAAAGTTTGCTAAGCACCAAGTACATCCAACTACCTGTTTTACGTTTTAGTTGAAATATTGTAATGAAAAATGTATATATTTTTTATTTAATTATATCTTTAATGATTTAAGTACAAAAATTAAGATTTTATTTGTGTTTGACATTATTTTTTAGCTTTTGAACACGATAACAATGGAAAATGGATATTTTTGGTAAAAGAGGAATTTTTTCAATATGCCAAAAAGTTGACGGTGCGAACTTGTATGGCTTCAATATCGAGTATGAGACCCATTACTAATAATTACAGCTTGACAACGCCTTCTCATGCTCCCAATCAGGTTCCTGGTGGTCCTTTGTGGGATGTTGTTCCATTCTTGGACCAGCATGGCACCAAGCTCCTGGACACTTCTTGGCTGGACTGGACGGGCTGAAATTGCAAACTGCAACTCATTCCAGACATGTTCGATTGGATTGAGGTCAGGGGATCTTGCTAGTCAGTCCATACGCTCAATCCCCTCCCTCTGTCGGTACTCCCCGACAGCATGGGCAACATGAGGACGGGGATTATTGTCCATCGGAATGAATCTATCATCCACTGCACCTGCATAGAATCTGACGTGGACATCCAGGATCTCATCAATATACCGTGGAGCAGTCAATGTACCACGTTCAAGGACACAGAGCTCTGTACGTCCATCCCAGCTGATGCCGCCCTAGACCAAGATTGACCCTCCACCATAGCGGTCATGCTCAGCAATGTTGGCTGCATGGAATCGCTCTCCTGGTCTTCTCCATACCCTAGAACGCCTCTCTGTGTGGTCTAGGCAGTACCTTGACTCATCTGTAAAAAAGACAGGTCGCCAAACTTCTGTGGTCCATCCAACGTGGCCCATGTCCCATTCATATCGTGCCCGGCGGTGGTTCTGGGACAGCGGAATGCGAATACATGGCCTTCTCGATCAGAGACTACCTTCGTGCAATCTTGCCCAGATAGTCTGCGTCGAAACATATACCGCGGATGCATTGTGAAGGTCACTGCGAAGCTGGGTTGCTGTGGCAAAGCGGTTCCTACGGGCCTGAATGATCAAAAACCGGTCTTCAGCTGCAGATGTTGCCCTGTCTTTGCCACCGCGATGCCGTCTTACTGGTGTGCCATACTGCTGAAATCTTGTCCAGGCTCTGGTGATCACCATATGGTGCACACCAAGGGCTTCACCAACCTGACGACGGATAGCCCTTTGCTCCACCATCCCTACAGCCCGCCACATTTCTGGTTCAGACAAGTGTCTTCTTACATTTGCATTTGCCATATTCAATCATTAAATCACAAGGGTTTTTGTTGAAATGAAGATTGAATACCCAACACATGTCATGTACATGTAGACAGTACATGAAAACATCATGAAAATCAAGGGGTACATGCTTTCCAGAACTGTCACGAAAAGTCTGCCTGTCAAGAGAGCTAATGTAAACACTGGGGACCATTTCAATACATTCCTCAATCATATCCACCAAAAATATCGCAAATATGTCACAAGCAAATTTCACAATTAAGTGTCAAATATTTGGTGCTTAGCAAACTTTGAGTAGTATATAAACAGTTGATGGGATATAAAAGAAGATTAATCAACTTCTACTTTCTAAACAAACTCACTCACAATGTTACGACGTCGATTATTTATTTTTTTATTTATTTATTAGGGTTTAGCGACACCTTAACAGCCAGGGTCATATCGTTTCGGTGACAGTTTTACGGGTGGAGGAAGCCCGAGTACCCGGAGAGAACCACCGAGCAACGACGAGCAGTTGCCAGCTCCCCAACATCGTAACCCCGCACTGCAGCACAGACAGGGTTAGATTGGTTGAAGACATGCACACCATCGACGTGCAGTACGCCTTAGTACACGGCGTCATCGTGCCCCCATGTGGACTATCGGGGTTAAGTGCCTTGCCCAAGGACACAACGCAGGAGTCCGCTCAGAAGGTTACCCACCCACGGATTAACCGAGTAACCGAGCTCGACATTGCTTAACTTCGTTGAGCTGACGAGAACCGGTTACCGCAACACCACTTCGCCCCCTGCGACGTCGAAGTTGACATTCTGACGTCACGCTTTTATCAGACGTATTGTGAATGATATATCCATACTAATTTATTTTATGGTGATTATGTGATTACAGTCCGTCGCCTGAGTGCTAGAATGTCCTATGTCCCATGGGCGCTAAATGACCTTCTAGCACTCAGACGACGAGTTTATTCACCAAATTGGACATAAACTTTTTCATAATTGGCCTTGCGAAACACATAACACAAACCATTTACACATTTGAAGATGTTACTGGTGTAAATATTCAGGAAACATATAATCATTGCTGGTATAAAGAATTCGGGGTTTATTTTATCCTACTAAATTCCTTGCTGGTATGAAGTATTAAGTATACATTTTATCCACACAGCAAGTTCAAATGAAAAAAACTTTGTCATTGATTCAGTTCTGGCAGGATTGTCAAGGTGTGTAGAAAAATAAAATTATTAGAGAATAATGGGAAGGTAACCCAAAGGAATTTGATAGACGGATAGTTCTATCAGATCGATATTTTCAAGATGAATTAAATACTTATTGATTGGAAAATATGGCAGGAAAGAATACCTGTCTGCATATATATATCTCTGTAAGTAAAAACATACCACATTATATCAACAAGAAAATGTGGGTAAACGAACAACCCATAACAATGTCGAAGTTCGAACAGAATTTGACTCGTGTCCTGATGATTTGCGTATGAAAAACGGACAAAAAAGCGTATTGCAAATATTTGTTTAAACAGTAATTGTAATTATGTAAAAGCTAGTAAAAAGGTTTAGCGAATAGGCGTGGCCTATATAAACGCCTTCCTCTAAGCAAACATTGCACACACATACATAGTGATGGACAAGTGCAAGTGAAGAACAACTGAGTTTTTTGGCGAAGGCATGCTTCGAGAAATTTGACAAAACTCAACCAAGTAACAATTCTAGCTTAACCCCTGGAAATAAAATAACAACAGTTGACACGACAATAGCTGTAACACTACGCCCTAGACGAACATGCAATCGTCATCGTGAGACGCCCATGCTGTCGCATTAGAATTCTCCGGTGTCGACAACATACTCCTCAAAGGCCGAGACAAGTTAACGTTTTCAGGATAAGTTATGCTCGAATTGCCAAAAAGGATATCATCTTTGCTGATGAGGTTTTAACCCTTTGCCAAAACCGGCCAGCGCTATTCCAAAAAAAAATACCATTTAGTTTTCATTATTTTGTATTTTTTGGTCTCAAAAACGTAGCTTATGTACCCTCATTGGAACGAGCTCGTTGAGCTCGTTCCAATGAGGGTCATAAGCAATGTTTTTGAAGAAAAAAATTACTTATTCACGAATTTTGTTCGCAAGTGTCGTCTGCTTTTTGTATTAGGTAAAGAGTTAATTAGAAAATTTTGTCGCTGTTCATGGTACATATTTCAGTAGAAAATGAAGTTTTCTTCGTCGCCATAATCGTGACCACATGAACAAGATGAGCCTGTTGCAATTGCCTCTCAGCTTTATGTGCATTCAGATCACTGCAGCGTAATCGGACGGCTGGATCTCCCGAGCGAAACTGTTTCTTGAATACTTCTACCGAATGCCACTAAGCATTGACGAGTCCAGTTCGTTTCAGGCTCTTACCACTGATAGCAGGAAAGAGTTGGAAATATCTTTTATTCTACTTAAGGGGTCATACATTTGGTCGGAGTTACGAAGAGGATAAGTTGTGACGCTTGAGATGTCCCGAGAAACCAAACATCTTAAATACGCTGGCAAAGGCCTTCTCTCATTCTGTAAAATATTGTGCGTTTGTGTCTACAACGCCTTTCTTTCAGACTGCAGTAACATGTATCAGTATAGGTGCGATGAGGACTCGTACCTCTCGTAGCCCCACCACTGATGGTGGGAAGGGATCGAAATGTATATTTTCCTGGACATTTTCTTTTTCCATTGAGCAGTTATCTCAAATGACATCGATGTTTTCAAAAAAGGGTAGAATAAAATAGTTATGCTTCGTTTAAAGCATTGCATGTTATAACCTGCATTTTAAGCTTTACGGTAACAGTTGGTCACAGGACGGACCTTAGCCATTAAATTATTGATATAAATATCCCAAGATTCATTACTTTGAAATATTCAGCCTAAATATTGATGATTACTTACTTGATATAGTAGTGTGTTTGACTAATACATTGGACAATAATAAACAATGAATTAAAAGATTTTTCTCGGAATGGGTAAATACGTAAAAAAACATCATGTTTATAAAAAAAAGTTGACATATCCTTATCGCACCCGAGATTGAAAATAAAAATTAGACACGTTACCCGACGCCATTATAAATAGTTTTTCGATTTCATTAACTGTTGAGTTATCACAGCCAGGAGAAATGTATTTTCCCTGTGGTGTAGGCGGCGCGCCATACCTTTAACTTTTGTGCTCTGATGGAACAACTCAAGACTGATTTTGAAGTTCTCCGTGACATTTCGACAATATTCCAACACTCGAAGAACGAATGAAGAGAAACTAACGGCGAATTTGTTCTTGCTCAATCAAAGGTTTGTGCCCACCGAAGACTCACAAGGACAGTATTAGGATAGATTAACCCATTTCGACCCCTTTGTAATTATAGTTTGATGAAAACCAAAATGTGTCTGGCCGAAGTAGAGGGTGAAGAGAATGTTTTGGTTCTGTGGTGTTTACTCTTCATGCAAGTATAATTTACACCTAGAAGTAGTGTTAAGTATAGAAGGGCGATCATGGGCAAATATAACCTGATTCAGGCTTTTATGTTCTACAGAAAAGTATACAGTACGAATGCCTTGGATTGGTCATATTCCGCGTGTGGTCAATATTTCTACGGACATAATAATATTAGATTCCAAACACTAATCACAGGAATAATCATCAAAAATTTAATTACTGAAGCACCGGGTACAACCCGGTGCTTCATTAAGTGAATTTTTGCTGTTGATGATTTTTATTACCTGGTAAACACATGCGTGGACATCACTGCCCACGCGTGGATTACGACGAGACCACGGCGACTGTACTATAGTTTAAAACTGAATAGATTTTGTAGGGGTTCAGCGGCCTTCATCGGCAAATATTGCCTGTTCCATGCTAGTTTCTGGCCGTTGGTGGGGAGTTGGAAAAACAGACAACGGCTCCCAGACGAGGTGACACCAACCCGAATTTCGATGAAGACCCGAACTCCCAAAGTATGTCGGTGTTGTGTTTGCGATTTTGTTAGATTTTGTGCTGATAGGTCGAGCTCTGGCAGAGGCAGAGCGATGAACTGTAGATCAGCCTGATTGGCCATTACTCACAGTAGAGCGAAATTGGATGACACAGAGTACACTATCGTACGTTTCTGGCTTAATTTCCCTGACAGTGTATGTGTCCGCGTGCTTGTAGGTTGTGGGGTTGTTTTCTTGCGTAATACCGACAACATATTTAGAAAGTTGGTGTTGAAGAACTCAGATTGGTTCATGTGAACCGATTGCATAATAATATATAATATCCGGAATCCGATCAATACAGATTTTGTACCTGTCTTCGGCTCGCTGAAACTATCCTTCGTCCTTCGCCGTATAACGTTGAGTCATTCACCGATGTTATAACAACCACCGGCAAAGTCATTTCTGCACGCTGAAGATTGTTTAATCAACATTTATGTCTGTTTTCATAGTCCTTTCAACATTATTTTTTTCGGAAACGTAATTTATAAATTTTGATTACTTCATCAAATTACAGTACAATTCTCGTTAACTCTTTATCCAAATTAACCCCTGCACACTGATGTCGAAATATCTAAAGTTCAGGGTGCAAATCTTTTCCATAATGCAATTAGAAATTTAACCAATTCAATCTTGTTTGACAGAGCTCAATGAGCTCTGTCAAACAAGATTGAATTGGTTAAATTCCCAGTTGCATTATGGGAAAAATGGCTACTTGAAATCGGGATATTTTGACATCAGTGTGCACGGGGGTTAAACTCTTTACACAAAAAAATACGATATATGCGTGCTTGCCTTTCTGTATTTTCACAAACGATAACTTACAACTCTCCATGGTACAAACCATTGTACTGAGGCAAAAAGATATACCGTAGCAAAAAGAAGATGTGTTAGTTATCAAGCTGTGAGATAATGGAACAATTAACGCATGCGCACCGTCAGAGTGGAACGTTAATCAGTTTGGGAAATTTGTTCTACTTTTGAAGTAGTTTTTAAAGTGTTAGCTTTTCCAACAATTGAAATTGGCCAACGGCCACTGTTCTACCTCATATAAAAACACCTCTGGACTTGATCTGTCATTCATTAGATGTTCCTCGTTTCTGTCGGTACGAATCCAGCAGTAACATACAACAATGGGTTTACTTCGCGCATGCCTTCTTGTTTCGCTCGTTGGACTTACAGGTGAGAAATCTTTCCGTGTTTCATTATCGCTGATCTGATATTTGTTTAATGAGGTTGACCGACACTCTCAGCAACCAAAGTCGTATCGTATTGGACAATTTTACAGATAGAGAAAGCTTGGGGAGAACCACTGAGCAGCAGCAGTCAACTGTCAGACTTTCCATCTTACTAATTCGGAACAAGCATAATTAGTAGGTTCGGGGGTAGTGCACTATCGATGTGCAGCAATGTAAGACCGCCACGGTGTCTCCATCTTGGCAATCGGGATTAAATATATTAAGGACAAAGATCGGGTCGGGACCTAACCGTAGACCATTCGGTTAAAAGTCCAGTGCTCTAACCAATAAGCCATCATGTTCCTTCGATCGTCTCATAAGTCTGAAGGTAACGGAAAGTAAAAAAAAAGAGGAAAAGAGAAGCGTAAAGAAAGAAACAATTTTTGCATGGGAAAAAATGCAACAGAAAAAACTAAAACAGAAAAAAGGTAACCGACCAATAACAAAACTGATCATACGGGGGGTGGGGGGGGGGGGGACGCGGTGGCTCAGTAGGTAGAGGTGCAGGCTGCAAGCCGAGAGGTCCTCGATTCGAATCCCACCTGCGACAACCGCGTTGTGTCCCTGGGGAAAGACACTTCACCCCCATTGCCCAAGTGGGGGCACGGTGACGTCGTGTACTAAGGCGTACTGCACGTCGATGGTGCACTTGTCTTCAACCAATGCTAACCCTGCTTGTGTGGAGTTAGTATGTTGGGGAGCTGACAGTTGCTCGCCGTTGCTCGGTGGTTCTCTCCGGGTACTCCGGCTTCCTCCACCCGTAAAACTGTCACGGTCATGGTTAGCCATTGTGCAGAAATATGTGGCCTAAAACCCCATTAAATAAATAAATAACTGATCATATTATGTATGGCGTCGGTATGATTTTTTAGTTACAAGACTGACTTCAGTTTTTTTTAAAGTATTCAAAGCTGAACTTTTATTTCCATAAATTTGAACGAAAATGGTGTGAAAGATCAGATTCATGCAAACTGTGGAAATAAAGTTTTGATTTGGATTCGAATTTTCATGCAGATTATTGGAAATAAATTATCATACTGGATATCAAATCCAAAAATTTATTTCCATAAATTTGCATGAAATGGTATTTTCTCCCTCCACTGCATGTGTAACATACGTCTGTCCAGGGTGAGATAGCAGGGAGAGACAGATGTATCCCACCCCACACCACGTGACGTTATACATTTATAACGTTATTAGGACGTTATGCATATGATATCAGTTTCTTGCTACCAACTAATTCATATTCACGTTACCAGAATGCCGTGTGATCAAAGTTTGATGCTCTAAAACTCTTTAAACCCCACGATGCCACCGTTCCAAATTGATTTCGTGGTATATACCCTTGGTATATACGTAACGTTTGCATGCTCTTTCCGATGGCGTCATTCATTTAGTTTTTCAAAACAACGAATTCCAAATGAGTTGATTATATCAGCACGTGACCGCCGGTTACCTCTGGCCAACGTAACCGCTGTATGGTGGGGGGAGAAAAATAATCCCTGATTGGGTAGCCGAGTGTCTGGACCAAATATCTTGTCCCTCGGGTGAGATTTTCCCATCCCACACCCGTACCCATCAGGGATTATAATAATCATTAATGATTCTCTTTGTATGTATAAATGTTTTCGTCAACAGATGTGATTTTAATTTTGGTAATAAAAAAAAAAAATAAATAAAACAAAATACAAAAAATAAATAAAACAAAACACCCCCTCCCCCTCCAAATATCTCAAATTTATCTTAAATTTTGATGTTTGGCAGCTTGTGGAGGGAGAACAATTGCTTACCAGAATATCATTTCTATGCAGTTTGTAATGGCAATCCAAGACCAGCCAATGGCCATTTTGTCTTGAAATCTACAAAATGGGTTTTAAGAAATCCAGGGAAAACATGAATTTCTTAGCTTTTGATGGGTATCGCTGTTTAACCAGCCCAAAACGGGTTAAGACTTGTTGTTTTGAATACCCTTATTACTTACAAAAAATATCCTCGGTGAATGCCACTTCCAATAAACGAAGTTGTGTTTATTTCTTAGCTACACCTTGGGTGTTGTGGGTGGCCGACCGCAGCCTATTTTATCAAAGTTTTGATGTTTGAGAGCCTGTGGAGGGTTAACAAACGCTTATCAGAATATTTCGTTCATGCAACTTGTAATTTTACACCAAGATCTACAAATGGCCAGTTTTTCTTAAAAAAAATCTGCGCGATGTTTTTAGAGAAATCCATGTAAAACATGAATTTTTAAGCATTTGAGGGATATCGCTCATTAACCAGCTCAAAACGGGTTAACGCATGGTGTTTTGAATAACTTTATTACTTACAAAAATTATCCTAGGTGAATTCCACTTCCAATAAAGGAAGTTATGTTTAATTCCCAGCTACACGTTGGGTGCCCAACAACAGACAATTTTCTCAAAATTACTATGCTTGGCAGTCTGTGGAGGGTTAATAAACGCTTACTGGAATATTTTGTCCATACAACTTGTAATGTCAAACCAAGACTTGCGAATAGTAAATTTTTCTTGAAAACCTACAAGATCTTTTTAGAAAAATCCACAGAAAAGGGGATCATAAGCTTTTAAGGGGTATCTCTCTTTAACCAGCCCACAATGGGTTAATGCTTCGACTTTTGAATACCCTTACTACTTACAAAAAGTTTCCCTATAAATTTTGCGTCCGATAAAAGAAGGTACATTTTTCTGTGACATACCCATTCGGTGCTGTTGATATCCAAAAACAGCTCATTTTATCACAATTTTGTCTTTTAGCAGCCCGTGGAGGGTTAACAAATGCTTACCGGAATATTTTGTCCATGCAGCTTATAATACCACACCAAGACCTGCGAGTTGCCAATTTTTCTTGAAAATCTACAAACAATCCACAGAAAACATGACTTTTTTGATCTTTTAGAGGGTATTGCGGTTTAACCAACCTTAAACGGGTTAACGCATGGTTTTTTGAATACCCTTATTACATACGAAATTGATCCTCAGTGAATCCCACTTACAATAAAGGAAGCTATGTTTATCTTTCGAGTATCGTTTGGGTGCAGTTGGGGTTCGAAAACAGTCCATTTCATAAAATGTTTTCGATGTTTGGCAGGCTGTGGAGGGTTAACAAATTCATTGCCTAATATCTCTTGTATATCAGTGGTCGTGTCACAGTCAGGTCTAACAATAATGAACGTTTAAAACAAATCTACATAACGCGTTTTGAGAAAGTGCCGATAACTCCTAATTTTGACAGTTTTTTTCCAATTCTGGCGAATTAAGGGTTATATCGAAAATTCCGCTTTTGGTAAAAAACAAGAGTCTTTTCCATAGGGAAAAGCCGAAAAATATAAGTTTTTCTTCATTTTTTTTATAAACATGATTTTATTTCTCCAAACAGAAATAGGGTTTGACGAACAGGCATAGCCAATATCAACGTCTCCAGCAAAACATTTCGCAAATGGGTGCGAGTGGGTGTGCAATGAAAGGCAACACGTAATTGTGATTTGTTCCTTTCTTTCTATTCGTTTTATTTCTTTCCTGTTACTCTTTCTTTCTTTCTTTCTTTCTTTCTTTCTTTCCATCACTCAAATTTGAAACTTGCCTGGATATTTCCATAATCAAATAAAATCGCATTTGTCACAGTAAACAGATCATCAAGAGCTGCGAGTTGATACGACATTTTTGAACCGACTTCACAAAAATGTGAACATTTTAAGTTAAATTAACTTCAAATGTTTGGAGTTTGTAAACAAAATCTTTTTAGTGGATAAAATGTTCGTGGACATTATGTCCATGGACGTTTTGTCTGTGGACATCAAGTCCAGGGACATTTTGTCTCTTTACCGGTAGTTCAAATGGCAGTGGCCTAAATACTGAGGAAAATGTAGGGCACCGCCCAAGATGTTGAAAATGCTGAAATTTGTCTGACTTCCAATCAAGCGACAGTCAATTTACGCAAAAATATTTGCCAGTTGTCCGTTAAGCCAGCCGCACATGTACGATTCAAGTGAAACGATCCGTGGATGGGGCACAGAGAAACACCTTACTGAAAAAGACCGAGCACTAAGGCGAAATGTGAGTTCATCTCTGAACATGCTACTTTCCTAAAGCGATTAATCCTTTATCTAACTTCCTTGGGCAAGGCACTTAATCCCGGTTGCTAGCATGGGGGCACGGTGGTGCTGTGTACTAAGGCGTACTGCACGTCGAGGGTGCACTTGTCTTGAATCAATGCTTACCCTGCTTGTGTGGAGTTAGTACGTTGGAAGTTTGACAGTTGCTCGTCGATGCTCGGTGTCTTATTCCGGATACTCCGGCTTCCTCTACCCATGAAACTGTCCGACACGAGGGGGCTCTGGCTGTGTAAAGTGTCGTTAAATCCCAAATAATGAAATAAATAAATAAGTTTGTCCCTATATCCCGATGAATTGTGATTGCCCAGAATGCCTAGGAAAAATAGACATGGCAAAGGGTGCACCCAACATCCAAGGTATATGAGAGCGTGCAACATCCAGGGTATAAGCGCACACGAAACATCGGAGGTATATGGTTTAAATGAAAGCTTTCCACATTTGCTCGCCTCGATATAAAAATCGATCCAAAGAACATGAAAATAGTCACAAATGTCATCAGATTTCCGACAATTCAATCACATTTTGCGATTATAAATTAAATAGTTGAATAATTAAATGAAACAACTTCAGAAAATAAAATTAAGAGCAAATATCGTTCCCTCAGTTCCAATGTGTTCTATGTGCCAGTAGACACATAGAACACATTGGAACTCCGGGGACGATATGTCAACAAAATACTGTTTACTCGTTTCCTTAACGACACAAGGGATGTAACTCTATCTGTTGTCTTCTGCGTTTGTAGAAACAAAACAATTATTCACGAATTTGGTCCAACTGATTGCAGAGCGTGAGAAATGCGTCCATAAATTTGTTTCCTCTATGTTTATATTGTGTTTCAAACGGGACAAAATCGTTAACTCCGCCAACATGTATGGAATATGGAGATTTAATACCTGGATGTCTCATTTAAACACCTCGCCTGCGTCTCGGTGTTTTAAAACCGACATCCAGGTATTAAATCTCCATATACCATATATATGGGCGGAGATAACTTATAATTTGTAACTTGTATCACCACCTTCATTTTACCCGTTCCTGATAATATCATCTCTAACCTATTTTCATGACTCTGACACGTAGTGATCCTGATCATTTAAAATGTTGTTAAGCCCCAATAAATAAACAAATAATAATTCCTAATAATATAATTCAGTTCATACTGTGAATGTGAAATTAATATGACTCATGATTCCCCGTGGAATGTTGTATACACTTGCTTTTATTTTCTTTCTGATTTCGTTTCTGTTCTACTGCTGCAGATTGCATCTATTTTCTGCTCTGCTATCTGCAGATGTAACATTGGGATCAGTAAGATTAAGCCTTAGCCTTAGACCCCCCCCCCTCCCCCCACCCAACGCCCCCTCTTGGAATTCCCGGGGTTCCACTGATCAGAACAAGCTCTTTTACAACACTTTGCAGTAGAGAAGTCCAGACATCCCTTGGCCATTGTAAACATGCTGCCACTTTTTCAAACTGAGAAAAATATTTATCATATATCAACCTCTTTTTCTTGAAAGGGGGAACTAGCCTAACAAGTTTGGTTGCTCCAAATCTATTTGGTGAAATTACATATGAGCGTCGGCGCTGCGATTCCAGTTCTTTTAGTGGTATTTCCCTTTGAATATTTTTTAATTCTATTTATTCCTAATCTCCTAAAACTTGCATTTCCATTTCACTTAAATGCATTTTTTCTTGAGCCTGAATTTGTTTCCATTCCTTTTTAGCCTGAATTTGATCCCTTTTTTATGCTTCTAATTCTTTTAATTTAATTTCGTTCTCTATTTCCTCTTTTTCTTTTTGAGATTGTATTTTTTTAGTTTAATTTCATTTTTCCGTCTTTTCATTTCTTGCCGCATTTCTAATCTTTTTAATTCCAACTCTAACTTTTTGCATTTAAGGGCATCATTAGATTGTGATTCAGAGGGGGGAGAGTTCAAACTGCAGCAAAAGACCTTACTCAATATAATGACCCACAGTGAGTGCCTGTTTGTTCAGACTGGGGCAAAAGACCCTTCTCAATATAATGACTCACAATGCGTGACTGTTTGTTCAGACTGGGGGTGACAGTACAGTCGCCGTGGACTGTTCGTAATCTTCCCATGAGCAGTGATATCCACGGATGCGTTAACCAGGTAAAAAGTCATCATCAGCATAATTTTAATTAATAAAGCACCTGATTTTGGTGACCACTGATTCTCTAAATACAAATGTCAGGGAGTACTTCGTTTAAACAGTTTTACCTTTGGGGGACAAAGTTCAATACATAGACAGAAGAACGCGATGTGTGTTTGAATCGGTGGGTGTTTTACATAACGAGTTGGAATGGCGTAGTCATACAGTACGTGGAGAGTGGATTGTAACTAAATCACCCGCGCAGTTATATAGCCCGTTTATATGTATACAGGGGAAATCTGATTGAATATTTTGAAGGCCTGAGCGAAGGTATAGCTTGGAAATAGTGATACAAGTCAATATTAATGGATGATAGTTTAGTCAATAGTACTGGTACAAGTCTGCAATGGAGCAAGACTGCTGTAGAAGCTAATGATAGGACAGATAGACCACAGACCAGTAATGGCCTTGGAGCTTTGGAGATGAGATGGAAGCCGTTGGTAAGACTACATTAGACCTCATTGAGGGATTTCTCGTGGCCTCATACGACAAAAAAGGGATTCTCCAAAAGGTATCCTCGATAGGTATCCTCAAATAATACAATACTAGGCCATAGGTATCCTCACATACCCCTATGTGCCTATGTGCTAGGGCACAACGTGTCACATTGTGCCTTTTCATATAAGCACATTCGACAAAAAAGGGATTCTTC
The DNA here is from genome assembly GCA_031216915.1 of Pictodentalium vernedei. Taxonomy (NCBI): domain Eukaryota; kingdom Metazoa; phylum Mollusca; class Scaphopoda; order Dentaliida; family Dentaliidae; genus Pictodentalium; species Pictodentalium vernedei. The sequence continues at coordinate 10,515,659 of CM062292.1, forward strand.
GCAAGGTATCCTCAAATAACACAATACCAGGTCATAAATATCCTCAAATAATACAATACCAGGCCATAGGTATCATCAAAATACTCATATGTGCCAATGTGCTAGGGCACAAGACACATTGTGCCTTTTCATATAAGCACATATCGGCACATCCAGCATGTGCCTATGTGCTATTGCACAATGTGCCACATATGACAAAAAGGGAATTCTCCAAAAGGTATCCTTGATAGGTATCCCCAAATAATACAATACCAGGCCATAGGTATTCTCAAATACCCGTATGTGTCTACGTGCTATTGCACAATGTGTCACATTGTGCCTTTTCACATAAGCACATATTGGCACATCCAGCATGTGCCTATGTGCTAGGGCAGAATATGTCACATTGTGCCTTTTCACATAAGCACATATTGGCACATCCAACGTGTGCCTATGTGGTACCTGTAATATGTACAATAGAACATAAACATATTTAGGGGCGTCAGAATAAATAGAACAAAACAGGCATAACATAGCTTGTAGATACATGGGTAGAAACCGAGAATTTACCGGGAAATCAGAGCCAAGTAAACAATTGTTGGGCCTTTTTGGGCATTTAGATGAACGCTAGTTCAATCGAACTTACCCCTTGTACCCCTTGGTACTATAGCACTACGTGCTAAGCAGATAAAATGGGAAATCCGTAGTAAATAAAGTCAATTTCGATGATTTCGTGTGGATTTTGGTGATTTGTAGAGATTGTCGGGTTGTTAGTGGTAATTCTACGAATCCAGAAATTACTCCTGTACAAATGAACACACCCTCCGAACATACCCCTGTCATATAAGAAGGTTTTAGGTAACATACCAACCACGTGCTACCATAGAAACCAAGATGGCGGCCTCCAATATACAAAATGGACGACGAAAACACGTATCACCCTAACAACACGCGCTGCGCATGTGCACTCACATCACGTATCACTATGGAGATGACGTCAAAGATGGCCGCTCACGCAGGTTACCATAACAACACAACATGACATCACTGGGTCACGTGACATGATGTCAGTTCCGGGGTCTGGCTGCATTGGGACGTTTACCACATCTCCTACCACTGACGCTTAACAATTAAAGCTATTTTTGTTCGGCATAATAAAATAATTAGAACATTTCTTTTCATGTTCTATCAGTCGATAGTACCTGAGCTTGTGTGATTTCTGAAATAAAACCTTCAGCAGCTTCGCTGCTTCAAGTTTTATTTAAAAAATCACACAAACTCAGGTACCATCGACCGATAGAACATGAAAAGAAACGTTCTAATATTATAATATAATATATTTGGTGGTAGCGTCATCGTTTCTATTCTTTTTGCTTACTGATAGGATGGTCAGAGATTTTAAACAGAATAATTAATAAAACATATCGTCGGCTGAGTGCTAGAATGTTCTATGTCCCATAGGGGACATAGAACATTCTAGCAGCCAGGCGACGATGTATCTTTCATAATGATACTTTTATGACAGGTGAGGTATATTATAGAGGCCAACTATATCCAAACTATAACCTCCCTTATATTATCGTATAGGTGCGATAATATAATTGAGGTTATGGTGTGATTTTTTTAATTTTTTTAATTCGTAATATGTCATTTCACTTAATAGTTGTATTTTCTGGAAGAGAATATAAAATTTGAGATACACGTTTCTTCCACAAGGCAGGTAAATCATACTATAACCTCAGTTATATTACCTCATGCGTGGCACAATGTTACTGAGTTTAAAGTATGATTTTTAAACTGAATGGAGGTCTTTTATATCTGTATTTTTAAACACTTTAAATATTTTCCAGATGCCCCCCTCCCACCCCCACCCCCCCCCCCCCCAGGACTGGTGAATGCAAAACACTGAATGGTCAATTGTTAAAATGTGGTAGAGTATGTTTCTAAAGAAACCACAACATACTTTGTATACAGATGTTCTATCTCCAAAATCATCATCCCCGTTTGGCATCAAAAAGGTGATCAAACTTAACCCTTTGAACCCCAGAGGGCGCTTTTCCAGCCCAGTAACATGATACTTCATAATTTCATTAAGTAGGTTGACTTTTGAGTGACGGTGTGGTGTAGACTAATCAATATTTTCAACGTGCAGCTCCAAGGCTGTCCTTCACTGATAGCCCCAAGGCTGTCCTTCACTGATAGCCCCAAGGCTGTCCTTCACTGATAGCCCCAAGGCTGTCCTTCACTGATAGCCCCAAGGCTGTCCTTGACTGATAGCCCCAAGGCTGTCCTTCACTGATAGCTCCAAGGCTGTCCTTCACTGATAGCCCCAAGGCTGTCCTTCACTGATAGCCCCAAGGCTGTCCTTCACTGATAGCCCCAAGGCTGTCCTTCACTGATAGCCCCAAGGCTGTCCTTCACTGATAGCCCCAAGGCTGTCCTTCACTGATAGCCCCAAGGCTGTCCTTCACTGATAGCCCCAAGGCTGTCCTTCACTGATAGCCCCAAGGCTGTCCTTCACTGATAGCCCCTTGGGGCTGCACGCTGAAAATATTAATTAGTCTACACCCAAATAAAGAATATGGACTCTTCCCGTTGCTCCCATTGAACTGATATGGAAGATGCCACTAGAGTTCAAAGGGGTAATAGTTCAGAATAGCGTAGAATATGTACACATAAAATGACATAGACAAATTCATTATTCTACGCCAAAGGATGTACAAATGCCATCTGCCCAAATCTTTGACACTTGTTTTCTCGAAAAAATGAAAACTGGCACTCAGAACACTGTAATTCTCAGGCGACGATCCGTTGGAGACTTTCTCCAATGCTTAAAACGTTCCCGGATTTTGGCTTCTTTTGGACATCAATATAGTTTAAATGCAGGCACACAGATATTCGGCCCTTCATTGGCGAAGTGCGATATCTTTTTATTTGCTTCTCTGGCGAAATAAATACGGATCATGGATGTCGTCAAATTGTATGCAGACAAGGGAGAGATATGTCCTAAATACGGGAGGGGGAAACGATATGAGTATTGATGGAATTGGCATGATGTCGGATCGAAGTTTTTGTAAGACATTCTCTTCATGTCCATGGTTGTCCTACTTGCTCCCTAAGCGGAAGAAACAAGGCGAGTAGTAGGAGATGGGCGGAACGCCCCTATTTAGCGGATCGGGGAGGGTGTTGGGGGTCTGGAAGTGACGTCACAGCCACGCGATCCAGTAACGTCATTTGGGGTGGTGACGCTAGCCCGCGTATTTGGCCAAGCTGTGACGTCATCACCATGGTGATACCTGGTGACAGTGTTCATGCGTAGCGCGTGTTGTTAGGGTGATACATATTTCCGTCGTCCATTTTGTTTACTGGAGGCCTTCATCTTGGTTTCTAAGGTATCACGTAGTTACTATGTAACTGAAAGACCAACAATAGGGTGGGGGATGTTCTTAGGGTGGGTTAAGTGAATATGAGAATATCTAATTACACAAATAGACCCGACAGGTGCCCCAAATCACTAGAACGATTTTATTTAGTTCGGATTCATCCGGAATTCTCTTTATAATAGTAGCACGTTGTGATATACGAACGAAATGTTTCCAGAGTTGTGTTATACTAACCTGGAGTTTCTAGGAAGCCGTCAGAATCTCCGTTTTTCTAACCATTACAGATGCTATTCTATCTTCTCTAGCAGTAACAATTTATCTATCCTTGACTACCTCTGTTTCCAACCTTTACATATAGAATAAACGTACAGTGTTTTCAAGTAAAAAATTTATTCTATGAGTAGGATTAAGAATGAAACCGACGAGCCTCTGGCGAGTCGGTTTCATTCTTAATTCTACGAGTAGAATAAATTTTTTACTTGAAAACACTCCACGTTTATTTTGTTTATCCCATAAATCTTTTACAGGACAGTCGCGGCGAAATCGTGTTGTTACTTGCTACAAAACACAGCGAGAAGTGAGGAGCACGTTGGTCCAATTCGATGGACAAGCAAAATTGGCAAAAAAAAAAAACAAAAAACAAGGCGCAGTAATACATTTCTGTCTAAAAATAATTTCTTTACAAACTTGAGCTAAACATGCAAAAATACTTTAAATGAACAGCGTGTACTGCTTTCTACTGGCATTGTGTAATACAAAAAAGGTGTAAAGAAAACAACAATTGAACTATTAATTATGCTACACGAATGCGGTAGAGGTCAGAGGTCAACAAGTCCGTCTCCACTGCAGGAATAAATTCTTTCAGTTTACACCTATGGGGATAATTTATCACCATACTAGGTGAATAAAGCAAAAATTTATTCAAGGCTTTTGTTGTTCAAATAAACGGCCATTTATGGGATAATCTCGTCTAATGTCTCATCAGATTGCTTCATATCCTGCATTCTCTATCTACATACACAGAGTTATCTCCCTTGTGTACAACGAAGGTTTGTTTGATTCCAAAATGAGCAAGGCAATCGGGAAGTGACTGGAACAGGTAACGTTCGAACGACTCGGATCTTATCGAACAAGTAAGTTATCAAGTAGTGACTAAAACAGTTATTGTCCGTAGGACTCGAATCTTATCGAGCAAATAAGCTATCGATTTAATTGCTGGCATGAGTGACTCCTCGATCGACTCATGTTGGAAAAAGGAATTTCATAATCGGAAACGTTTTTATAGAAATGGATTATTTTTGGAGGACATCTGTGTGACGATGACTTTTTGTGCGGGTACTTCACGCTACAACACTCCTACCCTTATGCTATAGTGGTGGTATTATTGTGGGAAATATATTAGTAAAGATATTGTTGGCCTAATCTCTCTAGTAAATATTTATGGAAAATATTGGGGAGGGTGGGGGGGGGGGGGGAGTTCCCCCATCTACACTTCGTCTCTAGTAAGACTTTTGATGAATAACACCCAAATACCACAATGTTATTATCGAAAGACGCGCGCCTAAATGTCTTGTTATCGATATTTCTTACCGTGATAGAGAAATGCCTTGGGCAAGAGCCTAAATCTATTGTTAACAGCAACAATTTTTTTTTCTCTCACGCAGAGTAATTGAGGACCCTTTGATCTTTGACTTTTCATGAGTCCCTTTTTCGAAAAACATTTCGTAAAAAACTCATTTCACTCTACACATTGTCTAACCCATTGAACTCAAGGGGTATCTTCCATGCCCGTTCAGTGACAGCAATTAGAAGAGTCCATATTCATTATTTGGGGCAGACAAATCAATATTTGCAACGTGCAGCCCTGAGGCTGCACGTTGAAAATATTGATTGGTCTACCCCACTTATTTACTGAACAGCCATTCTATTTAATGACGTTATGACGTCTCATGTTACTGGCACGAAAAGCGGCCGCACAAGGTGCTAAGCATTTCTCCACAAATGAGACAGAACCACTTTTTGAAAAGAGTTCGCTATTCAAAAGAATTGAATATTTTATTTTTTTAGAGACCATTATAAACCATAAAAACAATGAATGGAATCTAGCTTTTTAGACGAAGTTCTCATGAATACTTGGTTCATCATCCTTTCATGAAAGTGTGGAACGCGCTGTCTAGAGTACGACGAAAGTGCTGTGGTTGGTTTTAGGCGAAGACTGGCACGGGCCTGTCTATGTTTTTTGAAGGACACAATCATGTTTTTGAGGAATTTAGAGTGTTGCTTTCTGATCCTCTGCCGGGTGTCGAACCCTCGGAAACACCTAAACCGCTTGACTGTTGCACACCGTCAAAGTCAATGGAAGCAGTCTAACTTTTTAGGTGAAGTTCTCATGATTACTTGATTCTCCTTCCTTTCGACAGCAGCATGAAAGTGTGGAATGCGCTGACTAAAGTACAACAAAAGTGATGTTGTTGGCCTCAGACGAAGATTGGCACGGGCCTGTGTGAGTTTTTTCGAAGGACACGATCATGCTTGTGATAGATGTTGTGGGGGTACGAGGGTATGTGGTGGTGAGGGTGTGTTTGTGTGTGCGTGACGGTTGTTTATTGGTGCAAAGGAGGGTGGGATCAAGGTGGTGGTGTGTCTATATGTGTATGGGGGGCATGTAAAGGCGTGTTTCTGCGTGTCTCATCCAATATTAGAACCTGTTTCATTCTACATTTCAGATGCCGCTTCATCGTGGTCTTACAGCGGAAGTACAGGTATGTAAAAAACGGATCTCCAACGAGACCACAGTTTATATAAATATTTATAAAGAGAGTTCAATAAATTTGGTCTGGGTGGAGCTTTAATTAATTGGACCATTCTGTAAATTTCGATAAAAACCGGTACGAGTTGAAGATTCTATTTCTATTAAATGATCCCAAAACCCCACATAAAACACTTAAATACATTAAAGTATCCCCGGGGGCTATTAATGCATGATCGTGATTACCATAACCCAACGAATCGGCCACATCCGTCCGCGTAATATGCAAATCTAGCAGCTGAAAAAATATTATTCTTCAAAATTTTTTAACAAAGCCATATCATGTGACCTCTCTTTGGAACGAGCTCGTCGAGCTCGTTCCAATGAGGGATCACATGATATGGTTTTGTTGAAATTTTTGGAAAAATTAAAAAAATGATACTTAAAATAACAAATTTTGATTTCCTCTGCGTTGGGTAAAGGGTTACTGAATGGGCTTAATAACTGAGAGGAGGGCCAGATCATAATGTAATAAAACATTTCATTATTAACCCAATCTCAAGAGAATATCTACATAAAGACGGTGTTTGAAATAAAAACTCCAGAGTTGGGAGATTTTGATTTTTCAGATTGCGTTTTGATTCGGTTTTTCTGTAATAAGAATATATAATTAATAACACTCTGAATAGATGATTAATAATACATACCAATCCGGGCGCGGTGGCGTTGCGGTAACCAGTTCTTGCCAGATCACCGAAGTTAAGCAACGTCGAGCCCATTAGTCCTTGGATGGGTGACCGTCTGAGCGATCGATTCGGACTCCCGCGTTGTGTCCTTTGGCAAGGCACTTAACCCCGATTGTCCACATGGAGGCACGACGACGCCGTGTACTAAGAAGTACAGTACGTCGATGGTGCGCATGTCTTCAACCAATCTAACCTTGCCTGTGCTGCACTGCAGAGTTACGATGTTGAGGATAAATAAATAAATAAATAAATAAATAAATAAATAAATAAATAAATAAATAAAGGTCTTCATTCTCCTTGTTTGGACCAAATCTGCAAAGGTTTGTGCGACACTCTCAACACAAAGATCCCTGTTAGAAAGTATCACAATTTGGGCTCCGCCTTACTTCCGCTTTGATCACTCATAGAGGTTCTAAGGGGTCAGTTACTAAACGTACCAAGTGTATTTAGCTTTGTCGCGTTTTTCTCGGTGCATTCTTATTTAAATACTTCCACAAAACGGGACAACACTACAGAGCGACAGACTGTCGCTGTGTCGCGTTTTTATGAAGTATTTAAATGAGAATGGACTGAGAAAAACGCGACAAAGCTATAAGGCTACGTTCACACCTACGAATCCGATTTTTAGATGCGTTACTCGTACACGTATTGTTAGGAGATTCGCATTACTTGCTTGGTCACACGTGGCACGACTTTTTGCGCGATTTGTAATCCCGATAATTTTCCCCTCCCAGGAAAACAGAAATAAAACCTTTATTTCTAGAAACACGTGGAATAAAGATAATATTGAACGATTATCGATTTTGTCACATGCGCAATGAAACCTTTCCAACGATACCAAACTCGACATAGAAACGAGCAATGGATGTCGAAATTTATCTTACTCTGAAAGAGTTGTTCTCAAATGATGAGGAATTGACCGATTTGGTCAATTTAACAGAAGGGATGATATGCTCTTGTTCAAGGAGACCTAGAGGTATTTGGGTGCATCCATTACACACACAGAGAAACATTAAGGGTGCATTTGGTACCTGGGCGAGCGAGCTTCGGGAAGATGAAGACCGGTTCAAAGCGTCCTTCAGATTAAGTACAACACAGTTCGACAAGGTATTGGCATGTATCCGAGAGGACACCACAAAGCAGGACACCTGCTTCAGGGAATCAATATCTGCCGAGGAAAGACTGGCAATTTGTCTTAGGTGAGGGGTAATAATACAAAATAACATCATATTGTGTGATAAAGTAATTATACCTTCGTAAAATAGACGCTCAACATGATACACATGTGTAAATTGATTGAGAGAGAGAGAGAGAGAGAGAGCGAGAGAGAGAGAGAGAGAGAGAGAGAGAGAGAGAGAGAGAGAGAGAGAGAGAGAGAGAGAGAGAGAGAGTTGAAGTCACAGATCCATGACATTGTTGCCCGAAGCATTTTCAATTGATACTATGTTTAAGAATATTGCATGAAGAAGAGTTGGGTCGGGGTCATGTGGTACCAAGAGGGAGTATTTCCTCTCAGTTTCAGGTTTACCTTGTGCGAATGATTATCCGTTTGACATTTGTGTCTCAATATAACCAGAGGTATAATACTTCTGTTTCCAGGAAATAGAGAGGTACAAGAGGAGCCTGAATTCCCCCACCTCTCTGTCATTTTTTGTGCGTGGTTTCGTGGTCTCGATCATTAAACGTCTACATATTCATACTTTAAAACTCTGATAAAAAAACAACTATTATTTCTGAACACAGTAGTGTGATTACGCACCTGTAGTGTCATTTCTCCCCATTGCTTCGTTAAAAGAAGGCCACATATTATTGGACACCTCTAAGTCCTTATATGATGACTCTGTCTTGTCATATAAAGACAGATTCTGTTGAATCAAAGTGATCAACTTTTCAGTGTCTTTGTCTGATAATTTCCCCTCGTCTTGTTTTCTTTTGGCCGCCATGATGCTCATCTTCAAAAGAAATTCTCTATACTAAAAATCTGTTGAGCGTGTCACCTTTCACGTGGCTAACGCACAATAGACCAGGCGCACTTGGCTGATTTGAATAGTAAAATCTGACCTCTACCATGAAATGACGTCACCATCGTATACGATTGGATTTCCATCCGTCCAAAAATGAAGCATTTTGCATTTCGTTTCGGACGGATCGGCCGACGTATGCGACAATTTTATCGCGTGCGTAGGTGTGACCGGACCAATGCATCTTCCTATATTTCATTCCCGTCCGATATCGTATAAAAGTGACGTACACGAGATCGGAGGCTTGTCGTACTTAGGTGTGACCGTAGCCTAACACGACAGTACTGTCGTGTGCTTTGTAGTATTACAACGTTGTCGCGTTTTCGCCTCAAATTGCTTCCAAAACGCGACAATTCTAAATTACTACAAACTACACGACAGTACTGTCGTATTATAGCTCTGTCGTGTTTATGCCTAAAGTTGCTTCCAAAAGGCAAGTCGACAACGCTACATTACGATATTTCTCACGACATTGCACACGACAGAAGCGTCGTGTTGTTTTGCACTTTGTCACATTTTTCTTTTTCTTTGGAAACACTTTTAGGCGTAAACGCGACAGAGCTACAATACGACAAACTACACGACGGTACTGTAGCAATCCGCATTTACTTGATTTGTCAGTGCATTCTCATTTAAAATAGTTCCTAAAACTGCATAAAACGCGACAACACGACAAAGCGACAGTACTGTCGCACTGTAGCTTTGTCGCGTTTTCGCCAGAAATATAAGAGAAACGCGACACTCGAAATTTGGCCCTAACAGGACACTATAAAATACAGACTACTACAACAGCCAATTGATCTGTGTTGTATTTCGTAGAGTTGATGAGATGAAATTGGCCAGATCAAACGAGCCGCCGCAGGCGTCGAGTTTGATAGGGCCGATCTCATCTCATCAACGAGAGGGAATACAACAACACAGATTAGTTGACTGTTACAGTAATTTGTTTGTTATATGACAATTAGTATTTTTAAACTGATCGCAACACCTAAAAAAAAACAAATACAAGAAGAACTATATAAGCCAAATAACAATTAACAAGTTATGGAATTGGGGGAGTCCCAAATGTCTAGAAATATCGAACGTTCGTGTCGAATATGAAATTTTAAATTCAAAACAATGGAGGCAAGATTTGAATATCAATCAGAATTACTTTTGATAACACAGATTCAGATACGTTTTGTTGGATTCGCATTTTGAAAATAGTTGTTAATTGTTATTTTGCAACTGTTCAGCACGACATTTTCAAACAGACCTCGACTGGAATGTTTGTCAAAGGAGTTTAATGAGGAGACACTCGTGTTTATGTTCTGTGCTTATGTTCAATATTTATTTATAGGTCACTGATAGAAAATAGAACGTTTTCGTGCGCCTCGTTTGAGACATGATAACGATCTGGAACTTGATTCCCTTGTTTCCCGAGAGATCGATTTGATGGGCAAACTACAGCGGTATTGGGGGGGGGGGGGGGGGGGGGCTATTTGTGGTAGTCATATAATAAATACAGTTATGTAACTTGGTAGGCAACCATTCCCCTGAGTACTAATAATATTGTGATGATTAAAAGCAAAACAGACCCCAGCTTCAGAAAGACTTTTGAAGAGTTGGAAAAAATTGTTATATGTGGTCTATTTTTTCTATATTCTTTGGTGAATGCTGAACTACTGGTAATATCTATTGTTCGAATAAAGTGTCTGTCACAAGTGTGTTCCCGTTGCAGAATTTCAAATTAATGTTTTCGCTCGGTGTGTTCCACCATTATATGCTTTAAACACGTCATCAGTATCGGTGTGCTGTTTTCTTTCAGGTCCGAGTCATTGGGCTGAAATGTATTCAACTTGTGGACAAAGTAGTCAGTCACCAGTCGACCTTGAAACAGAAGACGCGCAATATAACGCACAATTGACACCATTCAGCTTTAATGGATGGGGTGGAAGTGGGGGTGGTAATGGGGATAACTCAGCACAACAATCATGCCAATGCTCTCTCATTAACAACGGTCACAGTGGTAAGTAATTATCTATATAATTAACTATGATACTAACTATATTATATAATATCTTACCTCCTACAGGTATCTGGGAATTTCATTGGTTGAAATCTTACCTCTTATAAGTATCTGGGAATTTCATTGGTTCAAAGACGTCACATGCTGACTGCATACAAAACCATATACTGCCTATCAACATCAATATATGCTGACAGCTATGGGTAATCTCCCTTTTGTTCATTGATTATTCAAAATGGCGGCAGCCGATAAACGCTTCAAGTTGAACGATTGAGTGTTGGAAGTCCATATTTGGCCTGAAGAGCAGGTTAAGCAACTTAAAAGGCTTCATATTCTGTGGATGTGTGCCATGTTACCTTCGAAATGAAACTGTTTGGTATGTATGAATTTGCCTTGTTACAATTTATGGAGTGTAGGCACTCTCCCATAAATTGTAACAAGGCAAAGACACGTGAACACATTGTGAGAATTCTCTCATCTAATTTTGTTCGATGTTGTTATTGGTGCGAAGCTCGAGTCCAATATGGAATTAACTGACACCATATATACCATATTAGGTCATCAACAAACTGTGCAACTAATATTACAGTACGGCCACCGTAAACTGGTTACTTTTCATGGTTGGACAATATTTCCACGGACGCAATAATATAAGATTCCAAACACAAATTATAGGAATAATCCTCAAATATTTAATTAATGAAATTTAATGAAAATTAAAAAAAATGTGCTGATGAGGATTTTTATTACCTGATAAACGCATGCGTGGACATCACTTCCCGCGTGTGGCTTACGACCAGTCCACAGCGACTGTACCCTATACCAAGCTCATACCCTAATTCTGTAAGAAACCCGACATTATTATGGGCTGTTTGTTCACCCACGTTCCTTGGAGTTTGCGCACAGACTACTGTTGAAGAAAAGCGATGTCTTTTTCCCTCACAAAGACGTAGAGATATTCTTTTGTGCTCCGGTTATGGATATTTCAGTCAAAGTGTATTCATTTCACCTTGACATAATTAGTGGGACTACGCGGCGTAATCATAAAGCTACGGCCATGGTGAGTCGTCATTCATAATTCTTTATTATACAAACATATGTAATCTTATTAAAAATATCATGTCAGATTTGGCCAAATCAAGTTTCAAATGAGAAACTATCACTTTGATTAAAAAAAATGAATGTTTACGGTATATTTAGATTCAAATGACTGGAATATTTCAGTTGGTCGGAAAAGCGAACCTTTGGTTCGTTTTTCCGACCAACTGAAATATTTCAGACAAGTGAATATAAACGTAGGGTGATGCCTATTTAATGGCTAGACTAATTCCAGGCCATAAAAGTCAGATTCTTTAATAATTTGACTTGTGGCTTGTGATCTTCATATCATACTTGCTAGTTTCTATATCACAGCAGATGGAGCGCGATGGCTTAGTAGGTGGAGATAGAAAAACATATGCAATAGGCATTAAAAATGGGATTCTGGAAAAATCAGGCCCTGTACTCCTATTCAATAGAACATATCCCCTGTATCCCTTGGTACTATAGCATAACGTGTTATTTTTATATGCCCAACATGGGGCTTCACATGTCCGTTTGGGTGGTTTGGTGGAGATTTTGGTGGTCTGTAAGGGTGGTCGGGTCTATTTGGGTAATTCTTCGAGAATTCTGGGAGAATTGTAAGTCAGAAAAATACTCTAGTTCAATCGAACACACCCCCAGGGGACCCCTCGGTACTATAGCACTACGTATTACTATTATAAGCCAAAAGTTTCGCGATCCTAAATAGGATTCCGAAAGAATTCGAAATAGTACAACTTGTCGGGTTGTTTGTGGTAATTCTGCGAATCGGAAAAATATTCCTATTCAATCGAACATACTCCCAGGAGACCCCTCGGTACTATAGCACTACGTGCTAAGCCGATAAAATGGGAAATCTGTATCAAATAAAGTTAATTTCGGTAATTTGGGATACATTTTGGTGATTTGGATGGATTGTCGGTTTGTTTGTGGTAATTAGATTTACTCCGATTCAATCGAACTCACCCTCCGAACATACCCCGTCCTATTGCAGAAAAATTGGGTAACATAACAATCACGTGCTACCATAGAAACCAAAATGGCGGCCTCCAGTATACAAAATGGACGACGGAAACACGTATCATCCTAACAACACGCGCTGCGTATGCGCACTCACACCACGTATCACTATGGAGATGACGTCACAACATGGCCGCTCACGCGGGTTACCATGACAACACAACATGGCGCAACTGGGTCACGTGACATGACGTCACTTCCGAGGTCCCTCACCGAGGTCCCCCAAATATTGCCCCAAAAGCCCCTGACATACTACTAATGTCAAATGAAAAAAAGTTATTGTTTAAATCCACCAAAATTAACGAAACTACATTTATTCTATAAATATGGAATGATTTTAAAACACTCATGTTCTGACTTTGAAGGGAAGATCTCCCAGATAACGGCAGATAATTTCTAAAAATACGAATAAATAACCTATTTGGACACAATTTTCATTTATATATTTTTGTTTACGTATCGACCTGTTACACGTGTTTGCCAATTACACATGAATTTTGTTTTTGTTTTTGTTTCAAGCAAACATCAGAACTGTCAAATTCTATAAATCATATCGAAATTTTACTTAATGTATGCTATGTCACAGATACGTGAAATAAACACATAACTCGTGCCATTGCGCCTCTCGTTCTATCCTTCCGTGCTGGCACTCGTGCTATAATGACGAACGCGACCAGGGACGTGGCGACAGGGGAGGGGGGGGGGGGGGGGTGCGTGTCATCCCCCAATCCTGGTCAAAATTTCCTATAGTTGGAAATTCGAAGAGCAAGTCAAGAGTAGTTGGAAATTCCATCTATCTGGATTTTAGAGCTTCTTTGGCGATGCTGATGTCTTCTTTACTTCCCAAAATTCCCACTCGGTTTCAGATCGGCAAAAATTCTAGCTGTTACTATTTAAAACTACAGTGTACGCAATGTCGATAATCATAAGATTGAATGATGTTAATCGTTACGAGGTTTCTATAGTACGTTTACTTATTGTAATAAAACAATCCTCGAAATGCACTTCAAGAAAATCGCATCATGTAAATTCGTTATCCTGAGTTAATTCTATCATTCACAGTTACAAAATGATGAAACATCGCAAAATTGATGATTCCTGCATAAGATCTGATTTAATGTTAGGATAGGTGAATTGCTCAAAGTCTAAGCTTGAGTATTTTGTTTAGCACATATTCAATTCCCAGAATAATACCAAACAATAATAACCTGATAATTCTATCATAAATGTGTTGGCATTTCAGTTACTAGAATCAATTTTATGCCCCCTTCCATGGCTTCATTTTCAATTTTTTTCTCTATCTTGACGTGGCGACGTAACGTGCGGACGTCCACTCCTTGGACGATCAGATTATCTTCATGTGGCTCTGAGATGGCCGACTAAACTCTGAAAGCATGCAGCGTCGCACGTTATCACGGTTCACTGGATTTAAGCAAATACTCTTTAGACAGTGCACTGATGTAGCCATGTGTCAAATCTGACAACATTTGGTCTGCGGATAAAAAATTATATTACCAAAACTTAACTTTCGTTTCTTTTTTCCGTTAGTACAGAATTAATAGGAATACCAAACCTTTTGTTTACGTGTCTTGAGTACATCAAGGCGCCATCTGCAATGCTGAAGCTTTTTGATGCAGTAAAGGGACACTTTATTATAAATATATAAACAATAGTTCACTGCTCGGATTTACGTACAATTTTTATCCTAGAATGGGGCACACGGAGGATTATTTCACGAGGCGTTAGCCGAGTGAAATGATCCGCGCGGTCCACGAGAGGATAAACGCGTACTCAAATCCGAGCAGTGAACTTATTTTATTCTATCCTTATTTGTTTTTCAAAACAACTCTTTATAATATACTATTCAAAAAAGGAGATATATGAAGACATATATTTATGTTTTCATCAAAATGATAGTTGAGGCATTGGTTGTCTGACAAGCACACATTCCACGCACAGAGCTGTAGAAGACATGGACGGCCAGTCAGAGAATTTACCACCTTCAGTCCAAGACCACAATACCTTTTAAATCCTCCTCGGTTCGCGGATCCAAGGTGGCGAATTCCTAACCAAACGTCCAATATCAGCTTGACTGAGGTTATTCCATTCTTTCAGCAGTACAGCGGCGAGTTTCTGGACATTGGTAGGGGCTGTTGGCGTTGTCGTAGGCGCCTGCCAAGTATATCCCAGGCGTGCTCGATTGGTGAAAGGTCTGGACTTAATGCTGGCCAAGGCAGTGTAGTGATGTTCTGCTCCTGAAGGAACCCTGTAGCGACACGGGCCCTGTGTGTTCTTGCATTGACATCTTGGAAAATGAATCGACGGCCGTGACGTTGCGCAAATGGTACCCCATGAGCTGCTAACATGTTGTCACGGCAGTACTGCCCTGTGACACGCCCTCGGATGACATGTAATGCTATTCTCTTTGTCATGGTTATGCCCCCCTACTCCTTAACCGATCCACCACAAAACGATCGTGCTGCCTAACGGTTACGACATGGAATCGTTTGTTCCGCCACCACATGTTTCGCCTGTCATTGAAATTGAGAGTGAACCTCGATACATCGGAAAACATGACGTTGCTCCACCGACGATTCTCCCAGCGCTGTCGTGCTCCACACCAATTACGCCTTGCTGCGATGTGACGTTCAGTCAAGCGTGGAATTATTCGGAGGTCGTCGAGCGTACAAATTCCAGCTTCGTAGGCGATTTCGGTTAGTCTGACCACTGACTCGCACATCTGTCGCTCGGTGCAGCTGCTGTCCAATTCCGGAGGCACTTTGATGGCGATAACGTAATGTTGTGGCTCGCATGAAACGATCCTGATGAGAAATTGTCGCCGTCTGTCATCAACATTACCTGTCGGATGGTAGCGTGATCACAACCTGCTAATCACCGATTAAGTAACGTTGAGAATTTGAGGCACTGCAGTCTGTCTGTTGCCACCTCTCAACATGCCATCACGTGTCAGTCTTCGTATGCCCCAAAAGCTACGTTTCGACCAGAAACTATTGATGAACGAGTTTATACCAAGAAAAGAACGATGATACCTCCGAAAAAGTCCGTCCAGTACAAATGAAAATTTATTCATATTTATTTATTAACGTACCCCACAGACTTTAACGCGGCGCTCGTGCGAAAAACCTGCACGAAGTTTTTGTGGGCCTGTGCCATTCATGATTCACACTAAACTTGGTAACATATTGATGTGTCCAATCACGCGTATTCAATACCATTTTCCGAAAATATCAACATCAGTTTGGATATCCCCTACTTTTTTTTGAATAGTATAGATTCAACTCAACCGATTTGTAAACAATAAGTAAGGAATAGTGCATGACTTGGAGTTGACTACGCCCATATAGTGCCCAGTGAGGTGGTGTAGTTCCCGCCGCGAAGCGGCGGGAACTACACCACCTCACTGGGAACTATATGGGCGTAGTCAACGACAAGACATGCACTAATCCTTATATTATATCGAACACCCATCAAGAAAAACATCTGTCCGATTTGTTAATCTGTTACGAAGGTAGCAGCCTTACCAACCAGCGTTATACAGAAAAAATACCCTGTAGTTTTTAAAAAAACATTTTCTTCTTCCAAAACACGGCTAACTTGGATTATTGTTATGAACAGAAGACAGATTTTGAATCGGTCGGCAAGGGTAAACAAAACATTTCCCCCAAACGGAACTGTGTATTCTAGAATCGCGCAACTCGCGAATGAAAACTAAAATTTTCGAAATTTGACAACGCAGTTTGATAATTTCCACACATCTGTCACACATATACATTACCGAATGGGTCAGCATGGGATACAAACTCCGAAGATTCAAGTGAATTCCATTATTTACTCGTTTACTGCCCAAAACATACAATTAAATAGCGAAATAATATGAGCAGCGAAACTAACGCGAAATAATATGAGCAGCGAAACTAACGCGAAACTGACGCGTTCTCATGAAAGTTGGACCCAGGTATGGATCATTCTCTTCGAAACGAGATATGGATCATCTTCTCAAGGAATAAAATGAACGCCTCGGAAAATGTGACTTCAACAATGGAAAAACGATACATTTTTCCACAAAGATTTCTTTCCAGGTCGTTCTGTGGACGTTGTGCCTCTGTGAATCGACTTTTAAATTTAGCCTGATCAGTTTTATTCGCCCAGAATGAAAAGAAAACTGATATAGAAGTGTGCTAAAAATAGAAAACGTGTAGTGCCTGGGTGTAGTGTCTGGTCAGTTCTGTGGATGCAAACTACACGAAATAGGGTATGATCTTTCAGCCAATTAGAATGCAAGGAAGTCACGTGAGATATAATATAAAAACAAATAGTGCGTCATCGCTGAGAGTGGAATACGTTGCTGGGAGTGGAATACCATTTTCGGTGTGTGGGAATGGGAATATAATTTGTTTTGGGGAAGAAAAACGAACGAAAATAAGATAAATGAGAAAACCCGAATGAGCGAGTGCTGAAAGCTTGCATTTACACGGTCAAATGTGCAGGTACATAACCCTTTACCTTACGTAACTGCCAGAACCGACCAGCGCTATTCTCAAAATCGCCAATAAATTTTCATTATTTTTTCATTTTTTGTCTCAAAAACATAGGTTATGACCCCTCATTGGAACGAGCTCGACGAGGGGTAATAACCTATGTTTTTGAGACAAAAAATGAAAAAAAAAATCGTTTTTAAATCATTTTTTGGCAAGTGTCGTCTGCTTTTCATGTTAGGTAAAGGGTTAAACTGGTACCACCAATTTAAACCTCTGTGGGCTGATGTTATTATTCTTCATTATTCTTTGTCTCAAAAACATAGGTTATGACCCCTCGTTGGAACGAGCTCGTCATAACCTATGTTTTTGAGACAAACAATGGAAGCAATTAGTTATTCAAAAATTGTTTTGCAAGTGTCGTCTGCTTTCAATGTTTGGTAAAGGGTTAAATGCTTCATAATGTATGGATAAGCTTCATATGTTTTGAAGTAAAAGCATTCCGTTTGTATGGACTTTCCTCGCCCTAATGTATGGAAAAGTGTCTGTAGACTTCCCCCCAATCTAAATTATAACGAGAGAAAGACACATAAACATATTTTGACAACCAAAAATAAATGAGCACCAGCAAATAACAATGTGTTACTACCATACATGGTTGATATTAAAGTAAGATTTATTTTGTACATTACAGTACAGGTGAATATTGATCCAAACTGCAATGCTTACGTTACGGACGGCGGATTGCCGGGAACTTACATAACATCTCAGCTTCACTTCCACTGGGGATCTGACAGTTCAAAAGGATCAGAACATTTATTGGAAGGCGATTCATACCCGATGGAGGTAAGAGATTTATGTTTTGATTATCTTTTCACTTTTCATGGCAATAGTCTGTCTGTCTGTCTGTCTGTCTGTCTTGTCTGTCTGTCTGTCTGTCTGTCTGTCTGTCTGTCTGTCTGTCTGTCTGTCTGTCTGTCTGTCTGTCTGTCTGTCTATCTGTCTGTCACGCGTGAGCCAGATGTTCTGTAAAAAATATTTACTGTTTGGTCCCAATGGCTTAATAACGACCTAATAACTATGCAATAATGACCTGATAACGGCCCAATAATGACCCAATCGACGCAGAATTCCCCAGCTGAACATTCTTTCCGAAAATGAAAAAAATAAAGCATCTCCGGCGAGTATCCAGTTTATAGTGAAATTTACGAAAAGAGATCATTAACTTAGGTCTGGACCGAGCCCTTGGTATGGTCCAGAACCAATTTACTGGGCGAAGTTCATAAACTTTATTATAAAAAAAGATCAGTTGACGATAATATTAATCACGTGATCCAAACTCGATAGCAGATGCCCAAATGAATGGATAAACAGACAGCGCTTCCCATGAGGTATTGAATTATGGTTTTGAAAACATTGCGTTATTTGGAAAAAAAAAAACATGCCGACAATAAGCTGAATATCTTGAAGCGTGCAGTAAATTCACAGAACGACACACGTGTGTGAATGGGTTAATCGATATGGCACGAGTGCCAGTGCGGAAGTATAAAACGAGAGGCCACAGACCTCTAGTTTTATCCTTCAGCGATGGTACAAGTACCATATCGATAAACCCATTCACACCCGTTTGTCAGTCTGTGTTTATTACACGCCTTAATGTCTATAAAACAATAATTAGAGAAAGACACTCAGCAATTCATTTGACAACTATCAACAGAAACAACACATTTTATCGCCAACCAAAGTTGTGAGGGGAACCCGTGTTACTTGTTCGTGCCCTGAGTTGCAATGTGTTCTATGTGCCTACTGGCACATAGAACATATTGGAACTCAGGGGACGATTTTCAGCTATCGCAAGCGATTCAAATTGTTATTGCATTGCACTATTTGTAGAAAATTCCAGTGAAATTTCGCTTCTGTTGAAAAATAGTCCGTCAACGATTTCTGTTCCGCCAATATGTACGGAACAGATTTTCTTTTTCCACATGGTTTAGTGTTGCCGTAGATGGAGATTTCATTGAACAGGTGTGTAATAATAAGAAATAAAAATAAAATAAAAAAATAAAATCATGGCTCAAATCTCAAAATCATAGTTTCAGATGCGTCATGACTCTAAAACTGAATTCTTAGTGTTATCCGGGGTTCGCATGCCTACTCCCTCTGTTACACCAATTCTGGTTGGAAACAATATCACTATGAAATGTGAATCGGCCAGGAATATTGGACTGATTCTGGACTTAAAACTAGACATCCATATCAATAAAATATGTCAAAAATTCTACTGGCAGCTTCGTAATGTTGGAAGACTGCGACCTTATCTTAACCAGTCAGCACTTGAAAAACTTGTGCACTCCTTCATCACCTCACATCTAGACTATTGTAATTCAGTGTTAGTGGGGCTGTCCCAGTGCCTGATTCAGAAGCTTCAAAAAGTTCAGAATACTGCTGCTAGGATAATTACTGGTACTAAACGCTCTGAACACATAACACCTGTTGTAAGACAACTACATTGGCTTCCAGTTAAACAGGCAACTGATTTCAAAATATTGATCTTAGTTTTCAAATGTATCCACAAACTGGCTCCAGTTTACCTGCAAGAGCTCCTCACTGTATATAAACCATTACGCAGTCTCAGATCTAAAAACCAATTTCAACTAGTTGTACCTTTTAGCAAATCTAATCAGGCTCATGATCGTGTGGTCTCCATCGTGGGCCCCAGATTGTGGAATTCCCTGCCAGTTAGTGCTAGAATTTCAGAAACTCTTGACGTCTTCAAAAGAAATCTTATAACTTTCCTATTTACTGAAGCATTCTCCCGAACCTCTGAAAGAGGCAACCAAAACAGATGTAACTCTTTACTTCAGAAAAAAGTGTATTTATTTCGGTCAAGCGTTTTAGAGCACTATTTGTGGTTTTACGTTCCAGAAAATCAATTATTATTATTATTGTGTGGGAAATATAAATAATCCATCACAGACAGAAGGGATCAATTTATTAGGAAGAGTAGGACGGCATAATTCACGAGTTACTTCAGGGGAATGATCGCGTTTTATTTTAGGAGTTTTAGGGTTGGAAAAAGATAATGTCCCATAATGATTCTTTTTATATGACACACGACCGTAAACAGTTTCTGGTGGTGGGGGAGGGGGGTGTCACATACAAGTGTGCCACCAACAGAAAAAAGAACACATTTCTAGATGGACAACCACACTAAGCAGTCCAGATATGTGCGTGGCAACCACTTTTGTTTCGACGAACCACTTTTGTTACAGCTCACCATTTTTGTTGCAACACTTGCCCGTTTCTATTATAGCCCACCACTTTTGTTAGAAAAACAACCACTTCTGTTTCAAAAAGAGGGCTCCACTTTTGTTACAACCATCGCCCATTTTTGTAACAAAAAACCCTCGCTCACCACTTTTGTGACAACAATCGCCGATTATTGTTACAGTTTTTGTTAGTGTGAAAAATGGAGTAATCTACAAGTAATACGAGACGTGACGCTCAGTCATGATTATCGAGAGCGCGGTTGCTCAGTGGTAAGAGCGTTGGTCTTGAGAAGGTTGTGAGTTTAATGCCTGGCCGGGATAACTTGCGTTGTGTTCTTGGGCAAGCCACTTAATCCCAATTGCCCACTTGGAAGCACGGTTGCTCCATGTGCGGCGGCATATCGCACGTTGATGGCACACATGCCTACAACCAATGCTAACCATGCTCCTGTGGGATTAGTACGTTGGAGAGTTGACAGTTACACGCCGCTGCTCGGTGGTACTCTCCGGGTACCCCCGCTTCCTCCACACGTAAAACTATCTTCGATACAACATGGCCTCAGCTATCAAAGTGTCATAAAACACAAAAAATCCAATAACGATTATCAAACCAAAGAATTGTCGCACATGTTCAGTAGAAATGCCACACCCTTGCTTATTATTGGGTGATATAGTAACCTGCCGCCTTGCGACGTCATTGTCGTGGCGATATGTAATGTATCGTGCGCGTGCACACACGTATACCTGAAACGGTACGTGCCTGTCGGTGCCTGTTATAGCAGATTCCAACTCCTTGAGCCTTGGACCTTAATGGCATGTGATGTTGACTTCTTGCCCTCTTAGCAGGTTCTCATACAGGTTCTCATCTGACGTCACCAGTCACATGACCGGAAGGTGTGGATGAGGTTGCCATGGTAGCCCGTGTGACGTCATTCCCATGGTGACACGTGGTCCCACTACGCACGCGCAGCGCGTGTTTCTAAGGTGACACACTGTTTCGCCAACCATTTCGACTATTGGCCTCGCCATCTTGGTTGTTAGGGTAGCACGTGGTTGCTGTGGACCCCAATGCCTTTCTTGCTGGACAAGGGCGTGTTCTAAGGGTGTGTTCGATCCAGCGGGAGTATATCGAATCACCACAAAGAACCCAACAACGACCCAAACCCACCCCAACGGACCTTTAATTGGATAGAATTCCCACCAAAACTTACCCAAACGGACCTCTGTGAGCTCGTAACACACGAATACAAGGTGCTTATGGGGAGAGGCCCCAACTCATAACTCTCAAGACCTCCCCTGCCCTCTTAGCTCCCACCTCATAACCTTCCCTGTCTCATAGCCCTCGGTTCATGGGCTCATCTTGCCCTCATAGCCCTCGTGTCGTATCACATGAAGACAACATAGATGGTCGTTAAATTCCCGGTTTGCTGCAGACTGTACTTGAACGAAGCGGACGTAACAATAGAGTGCCTTCGAATGACGACAAAACAAGCACAGCGGAAGCATGTTAGAGGTTGTAGGGTTGAAGAAGCCTAGCGCCAAAGACGCTTTGTTCTAGATTTGTACGTGACATGGTTTCTCGAGACATTTACACTTAATTCTGAGTCCATCTAGAAATATTTCAAACCTCAACCTGGTGCTGGCTCTTGAAGTTGTCAACAGATGGTGCAGTAGCAGGTGCAGATGGTAAGGAGTCCCATATTCGAATACCGTCTGGGACGAATGCCTTTTGGCATGTAATGGTTCTCGCATATGGTCCAAGAAAGGTGGTGTTGTTCCCTCTTGGAGATATGATGGGGCACCAGGATATACGATGGTATATCTATCAGTGGGTGCACGATACGGTACAACCTGGTGGCGTTGGCCCGGTCCCTGCGCTCTCGTAACGATGGCCACTAGTGGTGTTCCTTTATGTTGGAGACATTTCCGGTTGTCATGTAGTCAAAAAATATTATGCGGGCAGCTCTCCTCTGTACCATCTCCAGTTTACGTATATTTTCTGCCTTATGGGGGTCCCAGATTGACGCTGGAATAGTCTGTTAGAGACTTGTAGCAGAGAGCCTTGGTTCTGCAGGCCGGACAGTGATGGATGTTCTGCTACAGGAAGGCAAGAGTGTAGTTCGCCTTCTCTGTCCCTTGGTTGATGTGATGGTTCCATTTCCGACACTTGTGAATATTAACTCCAAGATACTCGGCTTTATTACACGCCTGTTCTATGAAATCCACATCTGCAGCAACAATTAATCTTGTGAGAAATGAAAATCCGTTCCGCACATTTGTCTGGAACGGAAATCGTTGAAGAACAATTTTTAAATAGAAGCGAAATTTCTCTGGAATTTTTTATAAATCGTGCACCGCAATTACAATTGGATCGCTAGCCTAAAAGTCGTTTCAATTGGAACTCAGGGGACGAAATACGGGTTTCATTTGCAAATTTGGTTGGCAGTAAAATGTGTTGTTTTTGTTGGTAGTTGTCAAATGAATTGCTGAGTGTCCTTCTAATAATTGTTTTGATAAACGGGAAGGCATATAATAAACACAGAACGACACGCGCATGTGAATGGGTTAATCGATGTGGCACTTGTACCAACGCGAAAGGACAAAATTCGAGACCCATGGCCTCTCGTTCTGTTCTTCCGCGCTGGCACTCGTGTCATTTCGATTAACCCATTCACACGCGTGTGTCGTTCTGTGTATGAGTTGAACATCTCAAGATTGTGCTCATGGATAGTATAAAGGAATTCTGTGATCTTCATTTTGCTGGGGACATTCTGGGCGTGACATTTCTTAGAGTGGAATTCCATCAACCAATGCTTTTCTCCCTTCTGCAAAGCATCTATGTCGTGTTGGATCTGTGTGGCATCCTCGCCACTTCTGATGTTCCAACAAAAGGCGTAGTTACCCGCAAACATAAGCACTGTTGATTGCTCTGTAGTAGTATGTGATGTATTTTTCACTCAATATTTGCAGGACCCACGTTTGGGATCCCGGAAGTGTCGGCATGTCACGTGACCCAGTGGCGCCATGTTTAGTTATCGTGGTAGCCTGCATGAACGACCATGTTATGATGCCATTGCCATAGTTATATGTGGTGTAAGTGCGCAAGCGCAGCGCGTATTGTTAGGGTGATACGTGTTTCCGTCGTCCATTTTGTATATTGGAGGCCTCCATCTTAGTTTCTATGATAGCACGTGACTGCTATGGTCCTGAACAGCCTCTTATAGGTCAATAGACGTTTAAACGGTATGCTTGATTAAATAGGAGTAGTCTCGCGGTTCGTTTACTTCATAGAATTACCACAAACCACCTGACGATCCCTCTAAACCACCTAAAAAACTGTCTAAAATCACCGAAACGGACTTGGCGAAGTCCCATTTTGGGCTTATAGGAATAGCATGTAGTGCTATGGGGTGCGTCCGATTTTATAAGAGTCAATATAATTACCCCAATGGACCCGACAACTATTTTACTAGTTCGGATTCCCGCAGAATCCTGGGCTTCTACCTATTCATCTAGTTCAGATTCCTTTGGACTTCTTTGCTCTATCTACATATCTACAAGCTATCTTCCCTATAGATGGTTTATATGATGTATTCCGACTTCCATGTAGATGGTTTATATGATGTGTACACATTACTGGTAGCACATGGGTACATCTTGTATGTGCCGATATGTGCTTGTGTGCTAATGCAACCCTAAAGTGACCTCACGCACCACTTACGGAAACACTGTCTGAAAACGACTTTGGTTATGGAATCCCTTTTTCAGAAATGAGTCGTAGAGTAGTATGTGGAGTCACTCTTTTGAACAACTGCTCTATAGCTCATTTGCTCGATGGGATTAGAGTTTTGAGAATACATGCTCCAGTTATTGGTCGATTGTCTTTTGGATTTGAACATCGTAGAGACCTTCGTTCTATTCAAGGGAGATAACCTTGTGTGGTTAGGTACAGATTATGGGAAATCAAGAAATCTGACTGGTGATTGTAAGACTTGGACGAGGGCAGAGTTCGTAACATGGGATAGTCAACGGTAGCCATCACCAGATGAACGGCTAGGGTTAGAGTACGTCTGTAATAGGCAGAAAAGTTGGGATTCTGGGAAAGTCTCAACCAGTACTCCAGTGTAATAGAGCTGACGCCCAGGAGAAATCTCTGTCATGTAGCACTACGTGCTACTCTTATAAGACCAAAACGGGGGATTCCATATCAAATAAAGTAGTTTTGGGTGGATTTGGGGGAAATTGTTGGGTTGTTTGTGGTAATTAGTTATACTGCCATTGAATCAAGCGTACCCTATTGCACTACGTGCTACTCCTCCTCCTCCCAAAAAATGGGGAAATCCTTACCAAAATAAAGTAGTGTTTATTGATTTGGAAGGATTTTCGGGTTATTTGTGGTAATTCTAAGAAGTACAACGAACCAGCAAACTACTCCTATTTAACCGAACACACCTTTTAGAGGTTATTTGCCCTATAAGAAGGTTTCGGGTAACATGACAACCACCTGCTATCATAGAAACTAAGATGGCGGCCTCCGGTGTCCAAAATGGACGACGGAAACACGTATCTAACAACCCGCGCTGCGCATGTGCACTAACACCAGGTATCACAATGGTAATGCCGTCGCAAGATAACCGCTCACGCGGGACACCAGGGCAATGAAGCATGGCGTCGCAGGGTCACGGGACAATGATGTCACATGAGATCATCCAAAAAGGGTCGAAAGCCACATTACATACTATTGATGGTGTCTATATTATATGTCACGATGCGTACGCTGTTGATATACCGAACAGATGAATAGTGACAGAACATCAAAAGGTGGTGAAATAGAGAGTAATTGCTTGACTGGACTGGTTACGTGAAATAATTCATGAGAGGTGAGGGACGTTGTACAAACACGAGTGCGCGAATGCGCACGAGTGTTTTACAATGTAGTCCCTAGCCTAGAATGAATTATTTCACGTAACCAGTCCAGTCAAGCGATTACTCTTTTTATTACTTTTCATTATTAACTATAATTATATTATTTGACCCTTTACCTAACATAACGACCAAAACCGGCCAGCGCTATTCTCAAAAATCGCCCAATTAATTTTCATTATTTTTCATTTTTTGTCTCAAAAACACAGGTTATGACCCCATTTTTTCTCAAAAACATAAGTTATGACCCCTCACTGGAACGAGCTCTTTCCAGTGAGGGGTCATAACCTATGTTTTTGAGAAAAAAATGAAAATAATAGTTATTCAAGAATTATTTTTTGCAAGTGTCGTCTGCTTTTCATGTTAGGTAAAGGGTTATAAAAACAACAACAAAAAAAAAAAAAAAACAAGAAGAAAAAACAATGAAGTCCCCATTACACCTACGGCAAAGCGTCTTCGTTTGCGCGCACGGATGCATGACACAATTGTTGCTTGCATATTTCACTTGCGAATAATCCAACCCGGAAATCCCAGTAAATCACACTTTGGAAAGTAATGAAGTTCCGTTTTCTTAATTTTAAACGGGTTCAGACAGAGAACAACAGTCAAACTTTCAAACTGATTGGTACGAAATTGTATTTTTATACTACTCTACAGGACAATGCCTGCGCACATCGATGATACAAATTGGGTAACATTTCGAAATTTCCATTTTACATGAATTTCCATACGCTTATTTTAAAATGTTTTGATAACTTTGTGAAATTAAAAGGGGTTAGTTTTCCTATAAATCCCTTCCAATAACAAAACTTGTCAGTCATGAAAAAACCCTCATTTTTGTTTATTTGACTAGACAAGAAGCTTTTTTTGTGTTTATGTTTTGACCGTTAACGATGGGCTTTCGTTGTTCTTTCCACTGTTTTGTAAAACTACGCCTTATCATACAAATTATATATTTTGTATTTCTTTTCCAGCTACATTTCGTGCACTACAAAAAAGACTATGGGAGTATAACTGGCTCTTTGGGTTCTTCCGATGGTTTAGCAGTTCTTGGAGTACTATTCAAGGTATAGATGCATCTAAAAATGAATCGCTAAAGTTTTCTATCTTATTATTTATGAGTATAAAAAGGGGAAACATCGTTACAGCATCACTGTTAGTTGGAAGATCTACTGACTGAAACTTCTCTTTTCTGAACCTTTTCTTACAATTCAGGCTGCAGCATCGTTACTATATTCAGTGATAGTGTGTGTGTGTGTGTGTGTGTGTGGGTTTGTGTGTGTGTATGTGTGTGTGTGTGTGTGCGTGCGTGCGTGCGTGCGTGCGTGGTGTGTGCGTGCGTGTTTGAGGTTAAAAAATCGCACTGACACAGACATTTCCTACTGAAACGTTTTTTTCTTTTAATATGCCGCTGAAAAATTGTTTTCATTTACTGAACTCTGATGGGTTTCAAACATAACAAAAAATTACATACAATTGATTTAAACTAAGTGATGAGTTTAGGAACTGGTAAAACTGACTGGCAAAAATTGATGTTATTCATTGATGGGCTCTAATTAGTCCTTACAAGGATGTTACGCAAGCTTTCGTTTTTCTTATAGGCGATGACAGGTCGAAGATTCAAAGGTTCATTTAATTTAGAATTGGTTAAATTGAATTCAGCTTTTAACATTTGAGCTATTTCGATATTCATTCTGTTGTATGTTAAAGTGTAAGGAATGATGGACCTCCTTTCGCATTCGCCCTCCCTCTGATATGTTCATACCAAATAGCCAGAGAGTTTGAAGCGTATTGATCCAAAAAAGCTTCACGTTTTTTTTTCTAAATTCATCCGTTTCTCCTAATGTGTCTTTAATTGGTGGTTGTTCAATAGGATAGATTTCGAAATCGTCCAAAGAATGGCCAGGACGGTTAAAATGTTGTGCTCCTGGGGCATCAGCATTATGTTTTATATCCTATTTGTGTCTAGTAGCACGTTCTCGGAAAGGATTTTGACTTTGACCAACATACTGTTTCCGACAGCGCTTAAATGTGATAAGGTAAATAATGTTTGGTGAATCACAGTGGAGGGGGTTACGGATCTGATAATGATTTTTCGTTTGTTCGGAGGAAAATTCCTCTTTCTGATCAGGCATAAAAGTATGCAATCTACATCGAGGTTTTTTGCAATTAAATACGGCGCCACTACCATTCTGCAACGGTCTGTTGTGTTCAATCTTCAGTGGTTCGAAATCAGTAGTTTCAGATGGACTTTCGAGCTTTTTCAAAGTTTGAGATTTTAAGGTATGCAAAAAGCGCAGTGAGTACCCTCTCGATCTGAGGGCGCCAAATAGAACAAGCCTCATTGAAATTTACCTTATCACTTGAATTGCGGTGGAAACGAATGAGTTGTGATTTGATGATACCTTTAAATGTATGTTGAGGATGAAATGATTTTGTGTGCAACAATTGATGTGAATCAGTTGATTTAAAATATATTTTATAATCTAAACGACCGGATGCCTGAAATTGCTTGCCTTTATACACGGTCACATCGAGAAAATCAACAGAATTTTCACTGATAGTAGCTTTTAATTTAATGTTTGGATCATGATTGTTCAAAATTTCTAAAAATTCATCAAAATCTTCTTTTGAATGTTCCCAAATAATAAAAATGTCATCTAAATACCTGAGATATACGATAGGATGCTTTACACATTTGCTTAAGGCAGTTTCCTCCCATTCCGCTACATAAATGCTTGCAAAATTAGGACTGAATCTTTTGCCCTAGAACAACCCATTTTTGTAGAAAATATTCTCCAGTGAATTGAAAGTCATTACTTTTTAAGCTCAGCTCTAAAAGATCCAACATTTGTTCATCCGAGAGTTTTGCATCCGGATATTTTTCAAAAGCATTTTTAACAGATTTAACACCTTTATCAAAATCATTGTTCGTATACATACTGTCGATATCCAAAGCAGCCAGAATTGCATTTTTCGATATTTTCAATTTCGAAATTTTTGACAGGAAATCCTGTGTATTTTTAAGATAGCTCGGATGTCTATTTGCTATAAGTTTCAGATGATAATCAATTAATTCCGAGATCGCATAAGATTCCGAATTACAATCTGATACAATTGGCCTTCCGGGTGGTGTAACGTCATCCGGCCATGAAGAACGGTTGTTACGACCCATAATGTAATAAATGCCCACAATGTAATACCTACCCATAGTGTAATACAAAAATGTCCGTAATGTAATACGTACCCATAATGTAATAAAAAACGACCCATAATGTAATAAATGTAATAACGTGTAATAAATGTTAGGCGCCCATAATGTAATAAAATTCACAAAAAAAAATTACGTACAAATTACACTCATCCAGGCCCGTAATGTAATAAAATTCTAAGCTTGATTTTTGTTTTTTCTCTTTACTCCAGCAGTGCGTTCGGCTACTTATGACACATCCTACACCTCCGTCAATGCTGCCAATGGCCCCTATGCCATACACAGCCAACATGTATGGGTGTGTTTGGATTACGATGGACCGGGACCTGGGGCGGGTCGACTCTGCTCTGAGTGACAGGCATTATCCCTCTTCCACTTGTACCACCCACGCAAACGACTTCCTCGATAGCCTCCACTGTCCTGCCACAACTATATAGGTCTACCTTACCAGACATTCAATAATTTCGATTCCAGGATGGTCATTTATAACTGCAATCATCATATTCGACCGGCTGTTCACTTGCACAAAAACAACGTGGTAGCAGGTTCCTGCTGTTAATAAATGCAAGTAACTCTGATCAAAGTTGCTGGGGCAGAGGGTGGAGTGGGGTGCTGTGGGGTTTGGGTGCACAATAACTGGATAGTGGCGGGAGGGGGTAGTGTGGGATACAAGGAAAAAATAGAACAGAAGCAAGACGTTGAGTCAAGCGGCGCAGAGGAATCTCGGTAGGCGATATGGTGAGTGTACTGGTATTGGGATAGGGGATATCCTGTAGCTCGATGGGATTTGGATTAGGCTACTTTGCTCCAAATTAAGTGTACGATCTATCCCCTGTCTCTCCAATTTTCCTGATCGGGTTATAGATCGCACGCTTAATTTGGAGTAAAGTAGCCTAATCCAAATCCCATCGAGCTATAGGATATCCCCTATCCCAATACCAGTACACTCACCATATCGCCTCCCTCTGCGCCGCTTGACTCAACGTCTTGCTTCTGTTCTATTTTTTTCTTGTATCCCACACTACCCCCCCCCCCCCCTCCCGCCACTATCCGGTCATTGTGCACCCAAACCCCGCCGCACCCTACTCCACCCTCTACCCCAGCAACTTTTGTCAGAGTTACTTACATTTATTAACAGCAGGAACCTGCTACCCACATTGCTTTTGTGTAAATGAACAGCCGGTCGAATATGATGATTGCAGTTATAAATGACCATCCTGGAATCGAAATTATTGAATGTCTGGTAAGGTAGACCTATATAGTTGTGGCAGGGCAGTAGAGGCTATCGAGGAAGTCGTTTGCGTGGGTGGTACAAATAGAAGAGAGATAATGCCTGCCACTCAGAGCAGAGTATACCCACCCCAGGTCCCGGAATACTCGCCATCGTAATCCCAACACACCCAAACATGTTGGCTGTGTACGGCATAGGGGTCATTGGCAGCATTGGCGAAGGCGTAGGAGGTGTCATAAGTAGCCGAACACCTTGCTGGAGTAAAGAGAAAAAACAAAAATCAAACTTAGAATTTTATTACATTACGGGCCTGGATGAGTGTAATTTGTATCTAAATTTTTGTGAATTTTATTACATTATGGGCGCCTAACATTTATTACACGTTATTACATTTATTACATTATGGGTCGTTTTTTATTACATTATGGGTACTTATTACATTACGGGCATTTTTGTATTACATTATGGGTAGGTATTACATTATGGGCATTTATTACATTATGGGTCGTAACAAACGGTCCTTGTGGATCTTTGGTAGGATATAAAATTGTCTTGTTTGAGCACTGAGCTTAGCTGTTAAATATTTCAATTGTTTTTTGGTAATGTGACCTTTATCGTGGAGAAATTTTAAGATCTTATTGAATTTTCGACATTACTAGGCTAAATAAGTGAATCTATTTTCTTATAATGTTTAGTATTGCTGAGTTGTCTCATGGCCTCCTTTATATAATTATCTCGAGAACAACTATCGACCCACCTTTGTCGGCTGGTTTAATTACTAATTTCTTATTTTTCGAAGTTTCGTGAGGGTTCTCCGTTCACCAGCTGTTAAATTGTCTTTATCGGAGAGTATGTCCATGCTGAACACCTTTGATTCGTTTGCTAGCTTCAATAATTTCGGGATCTACTTCACTATCTGGAGGTGATCAACCAGATGATTCTGTAAAAGGAAGTTTCCGATCGCTGGAGTTTCTAAAGAGGTCTGCTAATTTCATTTGCCTAAGAAAATTACAATTATATGATGGTATATTTATTTGATTACCAGTTTTAACCTTAGGTGCTGGTACAAAAATTAAACCGCGATCTAATAGAGACTTCTCTTGAGTTGTTAGGTCATTGGTGCCAGACAGGTTAACCACATTAGTTCCTAATCCCTCATCTGTATGGCGGTTATTATCTTTGCCTTTACTTGTGTGTGTGTGTGTGTGTGTGTGTGTGTGTGTGTGTGTGTGTGTGTGTATGTGGGTTTGTCTTACCAACTTGACGAGGTAACTAGACAAAAGAGTTTGCGTGTTTCGTCTTACCGAGGTACAAAAGACAAAAGAAACCCTTTACCTCGGTTGTTTTCCCAGAACTGTACCGGCAAAACGAGGTTGAAACCGTTAGTCCACACAAAAGACAAACAATGGGGTACCTCGGTATGTAGGGAAGACAAGACTGTGTGTGTGTGTGTGTGTGTGTGTGTGTGTGTGTGTGTGTGTGTGTGTGTGTGTGTGTGTTATATATATGTGCGTTGAGTGTGTGTCTGTGTTGTGTGTGTGTTTTTCAAATGACACCATCATGTTTTAGAGGAATTTAGAATGCAGGTTTCTGATGCCCCGCCGGGATTCGAGCCCTCGGCAACCCAGCCTGGCAGTCAGGAGTCCAACGTCTAAACCACTAGATCATTGCACACCGTCAAACAAAAACGATGTCTGGAATCTAGCTTTACAGATAAAGTCCTCTTGATTACTTGATTCATCTTCTTTTCAGCAGCAGCACGAAAGTGTGGAACGCGCTGGCTACAGTACGACGAACGTACTGTGGATGGCCCCGGATGAAGACTGGCACGGACTTGTGTACGTTTTTCAAATGACACAATCATGTTTTAGAGGAATTTAGAATGCTCGTTTCTGATTCCCCGCCGGGATTCGAACGTTCGGCGACTCCGCCCGGCAATCAGGAGTCCAACACCTAAACCACTAGACCATTGCACCATGGCTAAACAAACACTCCTTAACATTGTCGGATTTATTACAGAATTTGACCTAAGCTTTTTATGTGCACATGCCTAGCATTCACGCTCGTCCGACACTGTCCGGTGCTATATATAATCACAGGGATAAGACCAGAGGTTTCTGATTGGGGTGGGGGTGGTAGAGGTGTAGCGTGGTGAACTTCCAACTAGGTGGAGGGACCGGGAGAGGGTTCCCCCTCCCGGTCTCTCCGACAAGATGGACATTCACTTCCGTGAAAAATTTGATAATGAAGTCATGAAAGAGGGCATAAAATTGATTCTAATAACTGAAATGCCAATACATGAATGATAGAATTATCAGGTTATTATTATTTGGTATTATTCTGGGAACTGAATCTGTGCCAAACAAATGCTCAAGCTGAGAACTTTGAGCAATACACACTCTCCTAACATTAAATCGGATCTTATGCAGGAATGATCAATTTTGCGATGTTTCATTATTTTGTAACTGTGGATAATGAAATTAACTCAAGATAACGATTTTACATGATGCGATTTTCTTGAAGTGCATTTCGAGGATTTTTTTTTGTTTCGATAAGTAAACGTACTATAGAAATCTCGTACTTATGAAGCTCGATATTGCGTACACTGTAGTTTCAAGTTGGAATTTTTACCGATTTGAAGCCGAGTTGGAATTTTGGGAAGTAAAGAAGACATCAGCATCGCCAAAGAAGCTCTAAAATCCAGATAGATGGAATTTCCAACTACTCATGACTTGCACTACGAATTTCCGACTATTGGAAATTTTGGCCAGGATTGGGGGAGGACACCCCCCACCCCACCCCTGTCGCTACGTCTAAGGACACACGTTTGCGATTGAGCATTAAAAGAAAACGAGAAAACGGTCTGATGACAGGTACACACACGGCATTCGGTTATTTAGAAATGTGTTGGTTTTTGAGACTGAACAGTCAGGATCCAGGATCTTCGAAACTTACAAGTACAGCAGAGACCACGTAATTGTGTATTTCTTAATTGAATAACCCAGTTAATTGAAGTGGTTCCTATATCCCGATAAATTCGGTCTTTTGCTTGGTCAGAATGTCTTGGACAAATGGCCATGGCAAAGGATACACCCAGAATTCAAGGTATATGAGAGTGTGCGACATCCAGGGTATATGGGCACGCGAAACGTCGGGGGTATATGATTTAAATGAAAGCTGTTCGCATTCACTCGCCTTGGTATAAAAAGCGAACCACAAAACCTGAAAACAGTCACTAATATTATCAGATTTCCGACAATTCGATCATATTTTGCCGTTATAATTCAAATAGACGAGAGTAGTATGTAATGTGGTCTTCGGGTCATAGTTGATGACCCCGGGAGTGACGTCATGTCACGTGATCCAGTGGCGCCATGTTGCGTTGTCATGGTAACCCGCGTGAGCGGCCATCTTGTGACGTTATCCCCATAGCCATACGTGGTGTTAATGCGCATGCGCAGCGCCTGTTGTTATGGTGATACGTGTTTCCGTCAAACGTTTTGTATACTGGAGGCCGTTTCTATGGTAGCACGTGGTTGCTATGTGACCTAAAACCTTCTTAGGACAGGGGTATGTTCGGAGGGTGTGTTCGATTGAATAGGAGTAAATCTAATTACCACAAACATCCCGACAATCCAAATCACCAAAATCCTTTTTTATTTACTACGGATTCTGCAAAAACCTTTTTAGGACCACCATACCGTGGATTTTAATAGTAGCGCGTAATGCTATAGTACCGAGGGAAACCGGGGGTAGGTTCGGTTGAATAGGAGTAATTGTAATTACCCAAATAAACCCGACAATCCCTCCAAATCATTAAAATCCCCCAAACTACCGAAATTGACATAATTATACCCCCCCCCCCCCGTAAACAAGATTTAGGGGGGAGTGGTATATAGGAATCACCCTGTCCGTCCGTCTATCCGTCTGTCCATCCTTATAAGCGCAACTCCTCCTAAACCGTTTGAAGAATTTTCATGAGACTTTACACAACGGAAGAACTCCATATGAAGATGTGAAGCAATATAATTCCGTTCTGACATTTCCAAGGGGTGATAATCTAACTTATACATTTCAGGCGCGGTGGGTATTACTTTGTGAGCTTGCTCACAGTACCTCTAGTTTTTTAGTACAGATTTCCCCCAGTATATTTTGCAGTAGAGCAGCACGTAGTGCTATAATATCCGGAAGGCCCATAGGGATAAGTGCGATGGAACTAGTGAATTTTTGTCTTGTTCAGATTTCTCCAGAATCCATATTTACTTCGTAGAATTACCACAAACAACCCGTAATTGTTTACTTGGCTTTGATTTCCCAGTAAATTATCGGTTTCTACCCATATATCTACAAGCTGTGTTCTGCATTTTTTGTTCTCTTTATTCTGACGCCCCTAAATATGTTTATGTTCTAGTGAACACATTACAGGTACCACATAGGCACACGTTGGATGTGTCGATATGTGCTTATGTGAGAAGGCACAATGTGACACATTACGCACTAGCTCATAGGCACATACGACTAAAAAGGGATTCTATAACCACTGACGTTTCCCCAAAAAGGGATTCTTACCTTACATCCGGGTTCTTCTGTTGGGAAAGGTATAAAAGGGGTACGAGCTCGGCTTAAACCTCATTTGTGTTCTGACCGTCGTCGAGTGAAGACATGTTACCGGTTCGGTGTAGATACTGTTCCAAGTTATTTTCGAGCTCGCACCCCTTTTATACCTTTCCCAACAGAAGAACCTGGATGTAAGGTTTCTACAACATGTATCCACCAACAATACAATACCAGGCCATAGGTATCCTCAAATACCCGTAGGTGCCTATGTGCCATTGCACGATGTGTCACATTGTGCATTTTCACATAAGCACATATAGGCACATTCAGCATGTGCTAATGTGCTACAGGTAATGTGTACACATGTGTTATAACACACAAGCACATTCCACCAAACGCCCAAGTTGCATGGAATCCCTTTTTTGAAAAACGTCTGGCGTTCGGCACCCCTTTTTTCATCGTATGTGCCTATGTGCTAGTGCACAATGTGATACATTGTGCATTTTCACATAAGCACATATCAACATATCCAGCATGTGCCTATGTGCTACATATAATGCACACACATGACAAAAACAGGTCGTTGGAATACTTATGGAACATGATAGTAATGGCACAAGAATGGTACAAAACTATACTATTTTTTTGACTAGAGCCAAATAAAAGGACAGATATTAAGATTACCTTATAGGAGCTTGGACTCCCACTTATGGAATCCCTTTTTCGAATCCTATTGAATCCCTTTTTGGGGAAACGTCGGTGGTTATAGAATCCCTTTTTAGTCGTATGTGCCTATGTGCGAGTGCACAATATGTCACACTGTGCCTTTTTACATGAGCATATATCGGCACATCCAGCATGTGCCTATGTGCTATCTGTAATGTGTAAAATGAAACATAAACATGTTTAAGAAAGTTAGAATAAATAGAACAAAGATGTCATAACAGTGCTAGTAGATACACAGGTAGAAACCGAGAATGTACTGGGATCTCAAAGCCATGTATACAATTATGGGTTGCTTGTGGTAATTCTACGAAGTAAATATGGATTCTGGAGAAATCTGAACCAGAAAAAACTACTCTAGTGCAGTCGATCTTACCCCTGGGGCTTTCTCGGTGCTGCTCTACTACAAAATATTATTCTGGGGGAAATCTGTACTAAATCAAGTCAATTTCGGTAGTTTGGGGTGGATTTTAGTGATTTGGAGGGATTGTTGGGTTTATTTGGGTAATCACAATTACTCATATTCAATAGAACTTACCTCAGGTTCCCAACGGTACAATAGCACTACGTGCTACTATTAAAATCTACGATATGGCGGTCCTCAAAAAAAAGGTTTCTTGTAGAATCCGTAGTAAATAAAAGTGGATTTTGCTGATTTGGATTGTCGGGTTGTTTGTGGTAATTAGATTTACACCTATTCCACCGAACACACCCTCGGAACATACCCCTGTCCTGTAAGAACGTTTTAGATCACATAGCAACCACGTGCTACCATAGAAACCAAGATGGCGGCCTCCAGTATACAAAAAGGATGACAAAAACACGTATCACCCCAACAACACGCGCTGCGCATGCGCACTAACACCACGTATGACTATGGGGATGACGTCACAATATGGCCGCACACGTGGGTTACCATGACAACACAACATGGCACCACTGGATTATCCAACTATGACCTGAAAACCACATTACATACTACTGTCGAGTAATTAAATGAAGCAACTAGAGAAAAATGAAATGAGAGCAAATATCTTTCCCTGAGTTCCAACGTGTTCTATGTGCCTACTGGCACATAGAACACATTGGAACTCAGGAGAGGATATGTCAACAAAATACTGTTTACTCGTTTCCCTAACGACCGAAGGGATGTAACTCTATCTGTTGTCTTCTGCGTTTATAAAAATAAAAAAGATTCACGAATTTGGTCCAATTGATTGCGGAGCGTGAGAAATGCGTCCACAAATTTATTTCTACTGTGTTTGTATTATTTTCAAACGGGACAAAGACGTTATCTCCGCAACACGTAAGGTATATGGAGATTTAATACCTAGATGTCTCATTTAAACACCTCGGCTGTGGTTAGGTGTAATGAACCAACATTGCGGGTAATTAATCCACACATACCATACATGTTGGCATGCTATAATAACTTCCAAACAAAAAACCATTTATTTCGTTGTGGCCTTGAGCAAAGGCACTTACCACATCTGCAGTACAAATTTGACCTGTTCATTGTATATATGTCATATAATAAACCCCTGTTAATTGAATAAAAAAATGTAACAAATTACCCCAACAGTCCCCGAATTCTGCTTGTTTATAGACCTATTCGGCCTCCGTACATCCAATACAAGCGTTTATCTATTATATCTTGTTTGCCAGAGCTCTAGGAGCTCTATGAGCTCTGTCAAATAAAGTATAATAGAATAAAAGAACGTAGGAAAGTAGCCAAACCCATGTTAATTGAATACTTCAGTTAACGGAATATTTTTCACTAGCAAACTGGCTAATGACGCAACACTCTGCTAATCAAACATATTTGTTGTAAACATGCCTATGGGTCGCGCTGGCTCAGTAGTTACGGCATTGGGCTTCAAACCGAAAGGTCTACGGTTTTGACCCCGCCAGGGGTTATTGCGTCGTGTCCTTGGGCAAGGCACTTACTCCCGATTACCCATGTGGAGACATAGTGGCGCTGTGTACTAAGGCGTACTGCACATCGATGCACATCGATGGTGTAATTGTCTTCTACCAATGCTTACCTTGTTTGTGTTGAGTTAGTACTTTGGGTTGTCGGACAGTTGCTCGCCGCTGTTTGGTGGTTCTCTCCGGATACTCCGGCTTCCTGCACCCGTAAAATTGTCGAAAATGCTGTTAAATCCCTATATATAATAAATAAATTGTATATACAGTACGTGGAGAGTGGATTGTAACTAAATCACCCGTGGAGTGGAGTTATCACCCAAGCTATAACCTTTAAATTTTGAACATATCGAGAAAAAACACAAGCAATGTTTCAGCCAATGGACCTCCGGGTTTAACCCGGAGGTCCACTGGCTGAAACTTTGCTTGTGCTGGTTATGCTTTGCAAGATATTTTCAATTATTGCTTGTGTGGAATCTCCACTCTGCGGGTGATTTGGTGATAATACACTCTCCACGTACTGTATATATGTATATTTTTTTTACAGGTGTCCTCATCTGACAATCCCAATTTCAACACGCTCCTTAGTCACTTTAGTGAAGTCCAAGAACCAGGTAAGATGAAACAAATGCCCCCACAAACTTCATACGCGGTGTATGTTCAGATTGTAATTCCTATACAGGACATTGTCGTCGTGGGCTGGTCATAATCCACGCGTGGGCAGTGATATCTACGCATGCGTTTACTAGGTTATAAAATCATCAGCAAAATTTTAATTAATGAAGCACCGGGTTGTACTCGGTGCTTCATTTAATTATTTTTTGAGAGTAGTCAGTCCTATAGTTAGTGTTTGGAATTTAATATTATAGCGTCCGTGGAAATATTGCCAATCCGCGGAAAATGATCAGTCTACGACGGATGTACTACATGTATATCTATTCCCAGTTCTATCTCCATTTAAACGTCTCTCTTTCATGGTCGCGCCCTTAACGGTAGTGCTGTGATGAGTGTTGCACTGACAAATGCTATGTTAAAATCTAAACAAGACCTATATTTGAAGAACGATATAAATGAAAAAAAAAAAAATATTAACTCCTTCCTTTGAATCCTAAATCCTGCTGTCTTAGAGGCGAAATAATTGAAAAAGCAAACCACAACATGGGTCTGTCAGTCACTGATCTCCTTACAACTGGATTGCTGGAAAGCTCAATGGTCACATATAGAAAAGGGTCTCTTCTGTCATCATCCAAAAGGTGGGGTTGTGGGAGGGGGGGGGGGGGGGTGTTGCTATAAATATACAATGCCAACAACAAACATATCTAAAAATGTTTCAACTTGACAACCCGTCGCAATCGGCGATCGCTTTTTAAAGAATAAGTATTGATGTCTGCGAAAAATATGTGCACATTTTTCTCCAGAATGTCTGTTAAAATTTACATTGAGATATTTTGACAAGAAACACCAGCGAAGATTTGAAAGTTGATGCCGTTTTACTAGCTTTCATGCTAGGCTTTCGTTTGATGTTTGATGATGTGAAAGCTGTGACTACAGTAACAGCTTTCGCGTCATCAAATATCACCGATAGGAGGAGCTACCACTTTGAATGACCTGCATGTGATGCCATCTCGGGGATGGGGGTGAGTGTACAAATTGACTTGCGGCATTTTTCTCTGACGTTCCGGCAATCCAGTGTATCGAGACCCTTGCTGCCAATACGCAACCTAAAGGACCATAAACTGAATTTTTGCTGTGTGTCTTTATACTTTTCGATAAAATATTTGAAATATTACATGGTTTTTACTTCACCCCTGCGGTATATCAGTGATAATTCACTATCCGTTGTATTGCACATTCAAGGCGCTTGGTCACGCGGATGAACTTAATTCAAAGACTTCCAAGGACTCTATTGAAACCAGTTTCTGTGACCTTCAGGACTTTTTTGAGACATTTACAGGCTAGTTTCATAGAGCTTTAAGTACACTTATGATTAAGGCAAGAAAAGTTGATTCTGCAGAATTACAGGCTTACCCTGGGTTATAAAAAAGTACCGGAACTCAAACATTTGTAGACATATACTTCACACATACCATTGGTGCAGCAAACCCAAGCTTTTCCGGCAGACTAAAAACATTCTTCGACAAAATTCAGCTCTGGCATCCAAAATGGGTTGTTTATCTGTCTAAGGTATAGGTATGTTTTAGCCAAACTATCAATGATTTTCCTTCTATTTTGCAAAATCTAACGAACATGAGCCTAAACAAGTTCCGACGCCAAAAATGTTCCCTCAATATCTTTGGGGCTGGGTTCGGAAAGGGAAGTGCTGTCGCCCGGTACACCTGTATCTACTCCACTGTTTGGCTCTTTGGTTAAAGTTGAAAACGCCATGAGGTGTATTTATTATATCGTGAATCGTTCAAAATGTATAGAAAATTTCAGCTGAATTTAACTGAGAATTTTGAGAAAGGGATCGATTTTCGGCCCATCTTTGGAAGATGTGTATTATTTTTTTAACCCTTCTTCTAGGCGCTCTGAGTAACTTCTTCGCCGCATTTTGAACTCTTGAAACTGCCTGGACACCCGCGGGAAGCCAACAAAAACGTACCAACTTTCTCAATCTCGATTTTCTAACTTGATTGATGCAATCACCTTTCTTCTTTCTTAGGGCGTGTTTCCTGTTTACTCGTGTTAAATTCAGTGCATAAATATCTGAAACAAACTATAATCTGGGTGCGCTACACATAACATTTAGCCATCTGCACCTCCATTACTCATCAATGCGGGGTGGGGGTGGGGGGTGGGGTGGAGTGGGGCGGTTCTCGTCAGATCACCGAAGTTAAGCAACGTCGAGCCCGGTTAATCATTGGCTGTGTGAACGTCTGAGCGATCAATTCGGACTCCCGCGTTGTGTCCTTGGGCAAGGCACTTAACCCCGATTGCCCACATTGGGGCACGATGACGCCGTGTACTAAGGCGTACTGAACGTCGATTGTACGCATGTCTTCAACCAATCTTACCCTGCCTGTGCTGCAGTGTGGAGTTACGATGTTGGGGAGCTGGCAGCTGCTCGTCGTTGCTCGGTGGTTCTCTCCGGGTACTCCGGCTTCCCCCACCCTTAAAATTGTCACGTTCATGATTAGCCATTGTGCATTAGTGTATTAGTGTATGACCTTAAACACCAATAAATAAATAAATAAATAAATAAATAAATAAATAAATAAATAAATAAATAAATAAATAAATAACTCATCAATGCGTGTG
This sequence comes from Pictodentalium vernedei, assembly GCA_031216915.1. NCBI lineage: Eukaryota > Metazoa > Mollusca > Scaphopoda > Dentaliida > Dentaliidae > Pictodentalium > Pictodentalium vernedei. The sequence goes on from CM062292.1 coordinate 10,556,239, forward strand.
TACAGTACAGTCCCCGTGGACTGTGATGTAAACGCATACGTTTATCAGGTAATAAAAATCATTAGGGGGGCGCGGTGGCTCAGTTGGTAGAGGTTCAGGCTGCAAGCCGAGAGGTCCTCGGTTCGAATCCCACCTGCGGCAACCGCGTTGTGTCCTTGGGCAAGACACTTCACCACCATTGCCCACGTGGGGGCACGGTGACGCTGTGTACTAAGGCGTACTGCACGTCGATGGTGCACCTGTCTTCAACCAATGCTAACCCTGCTTGTGTGGAGTTGGTATGTTGGGGAGCTGACAGTTGCTCGCCGTTGCTCGGTGGTTCTCTCCGGGTACTCCGGCTTCCTCCACCTGTAAAACTGACACGGCCATGATTAGCCATTGTGCAGAAATATGTAACCTTAAACACCAATAAATAAATAAATAAATAAATAAAAATCATTAGCAAAATTTTAATTAATGAAGCACCGTGTAGTACACGGTGCTTCATTAATTAAATTTTTGATGATTATTCCCATATTTAGCTTTTGGAATCTTATAATATTGCGTCCGTGGAAATATTGCCCAACCTCGAAGAAAGTTACCACTCCACGGCGGGCGTACTGTATGTCTGTAAGTCTATTGACCTTACTGAAGAAAACACGGTCACCGCTTTATGGCTTTCAAAGTTCGAAGTGAATCCCGGCGATAGTATTTCTCAAAACAGTTAGTGAAAATTTCATCAATATTCGTTGATAATTATTGACAGGTGTGGCGGTTTTATTCACCAATCCCTCTTAAATTCGTGTGATCAAAATGTCATATCTTCGTCAGTTGGAATGAGACTGAAATTATTTTCACCTACTTGTTAGCCAACTCGAGCGCAATAAGCTTGCGTGATCACTGATCGACGGTTAAGTATGACATCTAGTTACTATACGAAGAAATAATGTTGAGGGTTCGTGGACGTTAAACAAAAAGATGCGACAACTACTACGGGGTTCACAGTCCAAATTTCCTGAACCTGATCCGTTTATAATTGACTGAGATATAGTCTTTTGTTGAAAGGAGGTAAATTTACAGTATCCTGGTCTTTTTATCAAGGGGCGCTACGGCTTTGTGCTGGAGAATTGTCAAAGGGTGGGCATTTTATTTTCACTGTAGCAGCACTCCAGTGGGTTGCTCCGTCAAATTTTCGCCGTTTTGTTCACGAGACCGAGACTCTGGCCATCATCCTCAGTAGTAGGAGAGCGATGGGTCGTCCCCCATTGGATGGATCTCATGCTGGGTCTCATGTGACGTCATAGTCACGTGACCTGTTGACGCCATGTTGTGTTGTCATGGTAACCCGCGTGAGCGGCCATCTTGTGACGTAATCTCCATAGTGATACGCGGTGTGAGTGCGCATGCGCAGTGCGTGTTGTTAGGGTGATACGTGTTTTCGTCGCCCATTTTGTATACTGGAGGCCACCATCTTGGTTTCTATGGTAGCACGTAGTTGCTATGTGACCAAATGTCTTCTAACAAGGCAGGGGCATGTTCGAAGGGTGTGTTCTTCTGTAGAAGAGTAATTTCCCCGATTCGTAGAATTACCCAAATAAATCCGAAAATCCCTCCAAATCAACAAAATTGACCTTATTAACTAAGGATTCCCCAATTTATTGGTGTAGCACGTAGTGTTATAGTACCACAGGGTTCCGAGGGTGCGTTCGATTGAATAGGAGTAATTCTGGCTTAGAATTTCCCATAATTCTCGAAGAATTACCACAAACAACCCCAACAAGTGGTTTTACTATTTCGAATTCTTTCAGAATTCTCTGCTTCTATCTATCTTTGTAATAGTTTTCGTCTACCTGGCCATGTTCCTTTGTTCCGTAGTATACTCCAGTAGCGTGGAAGAGCCTATCAACTGGAAAAGCTTTGCTTATTGTTACTATATTTAGCCTTTCTGGCCTATTCTTGTTACTCCTAACCCTATTCATAGTACTCTTGTTGTTTCATTTATCTAGATCATTTATATAAATTATAACTAACCAATCAGATTGTTTGATTTCCCATAACCTGTACTTAACCGTACAGAGTTATCTTCCCTTATTACAACGAAGTTGTATCCGATTCTCATCACCTCTATATCCAATGGCAATATCCCCGGGCACCCCTTTTTGTCATATGTGTTCATGCGAAAAGGCACAACAATGTGACACAATGTGCCCTAGCACATAGGCACATGCTTTATGTGCCGATATGTGCCTATGTGAAAAGGCACAATGTGCCCTAGCGCATAGGCACATATGGGTATCTGAGGATACCTATGGCCTGGTATTGTATTATTTGAGGATACATCTAGGATACCTTCTGGAGAATCCCTTTTTTGTCATATGTGCTTATGTGAAAAGGCCCAATGTGACACAATGTGCCCTAGCACATAAGCACGTGCTTTATGTGCCGATATGTGGTTATGTGAAAAGGCACAATGTGACCCAATGTGCCCTAGCACATAGGCACATAGGGATATTTGAGGATACCTATGGCCTGGTATTGTATTATTTGAGGATACCTATCTAGGATACCTTCTGGAGAACCCCTTTTTGTCATATGTGCTTTTGTGAAAAAGCACAATGTGACACAATGTACCCCAGCACATAAGCACATGCTTTATGTGCCGATGTGTGTTTATGTGAAAAGGCACAATGTGACACAATGTGCCCTAGCATATAGGCACATACGACCAAAAAGGGATTCCATAGCCACAGGTGTTTTCCAAGAGGGATTCTTAAAAAGGCATTCCGTTAAATGGGATTCCTATTCGACTCCGTAAAATGTGATTCTGTGTTTTAACATCAACATTCGAGGGTATTCCCCTTCCCTATTGAATGAATTCGGTTCAGTGGGTTTTTGTTTAAAACTTTAATTCAGATCACCTTCGTTATATTTTCATTAAGTTTAAAAATTTATTCAGTTAAGCGTTGTTAATTATATATACCTTCATTTAGGTTATGGTTCAAAAATATAGTTCATTCAGTTCAAAGGGGTTTACACTTGGTTATATTTAGGGGTTATAGTTCATTCAAACAGTTCAAGAGGGTTAACACTGTGTTACATATGGGGGTTGTAGTTCATTTCAAACACTGTGATAAAGTTTGGAAGGTTATGTCCAATCTACGGTGGCTGATTTAGGCCACCCTCAATACTTTTTTTTATCTCGAGATCTCGAAATAATATCTCGAGATCTCGAGAAACAATGTCGAGATCTCGAGAAAATATGTCAAGATCTCGAGAAACTATCTCAAGATCTCGAGATAATATCTCAAGATCTAGAGATAATATCTCGAGATCTCGAGAAAAAAAAAGTATTGAGGGTGGTCTAAATCAGCCACTGTACCAATCAGTTCAGTTCGATTTTCTTCAATTTGTTCTGTTCACTTCGATCTTGGTTGTGTTGGATCTTTGTTCACTTTGTTCTGTTCCCTTCCATCTTGATTGTATTTGATCAGATCTGTTCAGTTTGCCCAACTAGTTCGATCAATCCGACTAGTTTGACCTTCTTTCAATTTGTTATGTTCACTTCGATCTTGGTTGTGTTGGATCTTCGTTCACTATTTTATGTTCATTTCACTTCGCCAACTTCATTGGGTCAGTTTACTTCGATCTTGGTTGTCTTCGATCAATCCAACTAGTTCGATCTTCGTTCACTGTGTTATGTTGTGTTCCCTTCGATCTTGGTTGTCAGTTGCATCTGTTCAGGTTTTTGTAATAGATCTTGAATTGAGTGTTAACAATCCCTTTCCTTACCCTCGAGTGTTGATGTTAAAACACGGAACCCCATTTTACGGAGTCGAATAGGTATCCCATTTAACGGAATGCCTTTTTAAGAATCCCTTTTGGAAAACACCTGTGGCTATGGAATCCCTTTTTGGTCGTATGTGCCTATGTGCTAGGGCACATTGTGTCACATTGTGCATTTTCACATAAGCACATATCGGCACAAAAAGCATGTGCTTATGTGCTAGGGCACATTGTGTCACATTGTGCTTTTTCACATAAGCACATATGACAAAAAGGGGTTGTCCAGAAGGTATCCTAGATAGGTATCCTCAAATAATACAATATCAGGCCATAGGTATCCTCAAATACCCCTATGTGCCTATGTGCTAGGGCATATTGTGTCACATTGTGCCTTTTCACATAAGCACATATCGGCACATAAAGCATGTGCTTATGTGCTAGTGCACATCGTGTCACATTGTGCCTTTTCACATAAGCACATATGACAAAAAAGGGATTCTTCAGAAGGTATCCTAGACAGGTATCCTCAAATAATACAATACCAGGCCATAGGTATCCTCAAATACGCGTATGTGCCTTTGTGCTAGGGCACATTGTGCCTTTTCACATAAGCACATATCGGCACGTAAAGCATGTACCTATGTGCTAGGGCACATTGTGCCACATTGTGCCTTTTCACATAAGCACATATGACGAAAAGGGGTGCCGAAGGTCATATGTTTTTCTAAAAAGGGGTGACGAAATTGGGGTGCCCGGGGATATTTCTATTGGAAAAAGAGGTGATGAGAATCGGATACAACTTCATTGTAATAAGGGGAGATAACTCTGTACGGTTAAGTACAGGTTATGGGAAATCAAACAATCTGATTGGTTAGTTATAATTTATATAAATGATCTAGATAAATGAAACAAGAGTACTAGGAATTGGGCCAGGTCTAACAAGAATAGACCAGAAAAGCTAAATATAGTAACAACATGCAAAGATGTTCCAGTTGATAGCTCTTCTACGCTAGTGGAGTATACTACGGAACAAAGGAACATGGTCAGGTAGACGAAAACTATTAGATAGATAGAAGCAGACAGAGAATTCTGAAAGAATTCGAAATAGTAAAACCACTTGTTGGGGTTGTTTGTGGTAATTCTTCGAGAATTATGGGACAATTCTAAGCCAGAATTACTCCTATTCAATCGAACGCATCCCCGGTCCTCTTTGGTACTATAACACTACGTGCTACACCAATAAATTGGGGAATCCTTAGTACATAATGTCAATTGTCGGGTGTATTTAGGTAATTCTACGAATCGGGAAATTACTCTTCTACAAAGGAACACACCCTCCTAACATACCCCTGCCTTGTTAGAAACCATTGGATCACATAGCAACCACGTGCTACCATAGAAACCAAGATGGCGGCCTCCAGTATACAAAATGAGCGACGGAAACACGTATCACCCTAACAACACGAGCTGCGCATGCGCACTCACACCACGTATCACTATGAGGATGATGTCACAAGATGGCCGCTCACGCGCGTTACCAAGACAACGAAACATGGCGCCACCAGGTCACGTGACATTATGCCACTTCCGGAGTCCCCCCCTCCACCGGAGTCCCCCCCCCCCCCCCCCCCCCCCCCCAGCGAGGCCCGTTTACCTCATCTCCTACTACTATCCTCAACGCATTTCTGCCTTCTGTAACCGCGTGGGAGCTCTATGAAAGGCCATGAAATCCTCGGCACAATTTTTTCTTTTATTTTCTTCCTTCATTGCACGAGCGACGTTTCCACTCAGTTCAAGAATAACTCTATTTTACAATTATTTCTGGATCTACCTGTACCAAACTCTTTTGTCACAAAATTCTCGCAGTAAGGACAAAATGCCTTGTTGGTCAATTATGGAGACAATCACCACATTTGGGCCCTTCACCGCCGATAAGGATTAGTTTTGAAGATGTTGTTTGGCGATTTTATGGCATCAGATCACTGTCCGACCGTATAGAAAATTTGAAGTGAAAATTTCTAGAATTTTAGAATGAGGGATATTTTCGAAAGAAAAATTGCAATAAGCCCCACCCTTATATCGGATAACCCTTTATATAACGAGTCGGCCGTATCAGCCCGCGTAATTTTCAAATTAAGCAGTTGAAATAATATTTTTCCAATTTTTTTTAATAAGACCATATCATATCATTTCATCCCTCATTGGAACGAGCTCCTCGAGCTCGCTCCAATGAGGGGTCTCAATATATGGTTTTGTTGATTTTTTTTAAAAGAAATTTAAAAATCCAATAATTAAAATTTTGATATCCTGTGTGTTGGGTAAAAGGTGAAACAAAAAGGATCGATTTCGGTCACAGATCAGAGATAGATATAGAACTTCACTGCAAACAAGCATATTAACCAACCATGAGAATACATGACGAAAGTAGATTTTATTTGACAAAATTCCCGATTTTTAAGAATGCAAAAAAAGTTTTCATTTCTCTATCACAGCAGTCCATGTTGTGCAACCGAAGTTCAATTTTTGAAGTGTTTTTAACGCTTTGAATCCTAGCGGCAGCTTTTTTCCGGCCAGGAACATGATACACCATAACATCATTAAAAACGGTGGCTGGTCAGTAAATATGTGGGGTAGACCAATCAATATTTTCAACGTGCAGCCCCGAGGCTGCACGTTGAAAATATTGATTGCTCTACCCCAAATAATGAATATAATAACAATAATAATAATAAATATAGTTTAGAGCCATGACTCCACGCAAATGTGCTCTCAGGCTTTACAAAATTAAAAAATAAATAAAGTCAGCTCTGTGTTAATCATAAATTTAGAAGGACATTTTATGTATAGGTTTTACCGAATAAGTGCGACTTAAGGTTAGTTTTGAAGGACTGATATGTTTGTGGGGATTTCAAGTGATCAGGCAGATTGTTCCAGAGAAAAGGTCCGGCAACGGAGAAGGCCCGATTTCCAGCAATTACAAGGGTACTGGTCTTGTGACAAAGATTATTTGTGAAGGAGGATCTCAGAGATCGTGTGGGAACGTATCGTTGAAGTAATTTTCTGAGATGTGTAGGGGCCAATCCATTTAGACATTTATAGACAGTTACGATGATTTTGAAATCAATGCGTTTTTCAATGGACTCTTCTAATTGCTGCTATTGAACTGGCAGGGAAGATACCACTAGAGTCCAAAAGGTTAAATGGCTTGCGATGTTAGTGTACATACTTAATGTATTTCGAGGACTTGAAAATTGAAATATTAAGTTCAAGGACGTTGAATAATGTCAATGTATACAGCGATCCCTGTCTTACATCATACTTACATTATACTTATATCACACCTACATCAAATTTCGTTATTCAGAAATTCTTAGTGTTGTAGTATTTTCTATTTCTAGTTTAAAAAGAGTGTAACATTTTTATAATTTTCCTCCTTCGGTCTAAAAGCCAAAGATATGTAAATGGCGAACTCCGAAAAACTGATTTGTGAAGTAAATCATCTGCGTAAATAACTCAATGAAGGCATATAAAAGTCATAAGTTTAATGGAGAGGAGTCTCAAGAGGAGCCTGTAACGCCAATTATCGCTTCTCTGGTCAACGATCTTGCCTGAAAAGCTTCAAACATAAGATACTCGTTTAGCCATGCGAGGTAATCAGTCACCTAATTATATGGTCATTAATGTCGACAATCTCCTAGTTATAATGGCGCACGTAGGGTGTCTGGTGTGGTACGGGACGCCTCAAATTATGACAGTGGACTGTCGAAAATGTCAAAATATAGCAAACTTGAAAGAATTTAAAAGTGAATATTCAGTTAAGATAGATCAATGCGGCCAAGTTCAATAGACGCTATTAAAATGAGAATTAATGTTCTCGCTATCGAAATAAAAATCGGGAGATTTCTCGAACAATTCATTCCAGTCTGAAGGCGTGTAAGACTGTGGGTCGTAGGCGAGGAGCTGGGGATGTCCCATGCTATAGATTAAAGGATGTCCCGCATCGGCGTGAAAATATGTGCACGTTATAACGATGGGAGCCACAGAGCACATGTTTAGAATAGGAACGGTCGCGGGCCAATGTCGGTGGCCATATCTGAGTGTAGGATCAAAAATAGGAAGTACGAGCTCATTGAGGTATTTGCATTTATGTAGATAACATTACCCGTTGTAGAAGGCAAGCCATACGCAGGCAGAGTAGGCTTTGCCTGTATGAACGTTGTTCTGAGATAAATAGAGGGGAGCACTTAACCCCCTGGGTGGCGAGTGCTTGAGTGAAAAGCGTCCAGTCGAGAGCCGATACATTAGTGGCCGTGCGACGGCAATGGTAAAGTGACATTTCGTCACATGTAAGAGGTAAAAGGCATCCAAATAAAGTGACAATGCGTTAGTAGCCGTGCGACGGCAGTGAAAGAGTGACGAGTGAAAGAGTGAAGGTCCAGTTGTGTTTCGTGAAAAGACGGCCAGAGACAAAACACCAGCGACAGGGAAGGAGCAACCAGTGACAGCAGAGAACGCAGGCCCGCAAAGTGACTCAAAACGGTGTGGCTGGAGTTTGATTGACGTTTGTGTAATTCACTGGATTTTATGTAAGTCACAAGTTAATATATTTTTTTCATTTGTATTAAAATTGTTGTTTTCAGTGAACCCCTGTTGATTTATGCTTTTCAAAGAAAAGTTATTGACCCCTTCGGGATAAGAACCATCTAAGCAAAAACGAAACGGGCGGGTTCGTCACGGTGAGACATACGTTCACGCACGGATTCAGGCGACAATCCTTGAGTTTTGACTAAATATGCGGTGTGAATCTATTTTTCCCAGCAACAACAAAGCCTGTTTTCCGACATAACACCATCGTTGAATACCGATAAAACATTTCAGGAGCACACCAACAGGTGGATACTTATACATTACCCTTGACAATCGTTTTGTTTTCATTTTAAGGTGTCGAGGTGCCATTTGATTGCTTTGCACTGAGTAGCTTGCTTCCATCTGATGTGTCAAGATACCTGAGATACTCAGGAAGTTTGACTACGCCTGGATGTCAGGAAGTTGTGAAATGGACTTTGTTTCCTGTTACCGTCAGCATCTCAGAGGGACAGGTAGGTTGAACACACAAATTGTATTCTTTGGTTTTTTTGTGTCAACCGAAACACTTTTTTATTAGACACTGATTTCAATTTACCGACCAAACTTCTCATCCAAAGTGTTTAAAGGTGCTGATATAAGGACTTAACTAACTGGATGCGATGCGATCGCTGGCGAGATGCGATAACAGTCTCTCTCCTAAGTTTACAATTTCGATGATCGTCGACATTCCAAAATATGAAGCTATCTGTAAAATTGTTCACGTTGAACTTTGAACTCAGTTTAACTCATTGGCTTTGCTCGATAACAAGGCCCGCCCAAATTAGTCACAACAAGCATAACAAAATTAAAAACAGAGAGCGAAAATTGTAAGTTATCGCATGAGTTCAATCGCTTTCATCGTATCCGGGTTAAAGTACTCCTCCGCATTGTAGTCTACATTTCAACTACTCCTTTATTACAAAATAAGATGATAAAAACAAACCGAAAAATGCCATCGTACATTTATGAGCGAATATAATGGAATGCAGGGTGATTATAAGTTATCTCCCCTAGCATGTATGGTATATGGAGATTTAATACCTGGATATCGGTTTTTAAACACCGAGCCGCAGGCTGAAATGAGACATCCAGATATTAAATCTTCATATACCATACGTGTTGGCGGAGATAACGTGTTTGTCCCGTTTGAAACACAATACAAGCATAGTGGAAATAAATATGTGGACGCATTTCTCAGCTCGACAATCACTTGGATCAAATTCGTGATAATTATTTTGTTTTTATCATCACAGAAGAAAACAGATAGAGTTACATCCCTTGGGTCGTTAAGGAAACGAGTAAACGGTATTTTGTTGACATGTCGTCCCCTGAGTTTCAATGTGTTATATGTGCCTACTGGCACAGAGGACGCATTGGAACTCAGGGGACGAAATATTTGCTCTTATTTTATTTTCATGATTGAATTGTCGGATATCTGATGATATTTGTGACTATTTTCGCGATTTTTATTTCGAGGCGAGCAAAATTGGAAAGCTTTCGTTTAAACCATATACCCCCGATGTTTCGCATGCGCTTACACCCTGGATGTTGCACGCACCCATATACCTGGATGTTGGGTGTATCCTTTGTCATGGCTATTTTTCCAAGGCATTCTGACCAATCAAAAGACCGAATTTATCAGGATATATGGACAAGTGTTATTATCCAAAGCTAAGTAGTGGATGTATATACAGGAATGGGTTCCGTCGTTCCATTCGTACATCCTTAAGACACGTAGTCTGGTTTCTACAATAAAGAGTGCCCTAGCCAGTTTTTTGTGGGGGGAGGGGAGGGCAAACATGATATTTGGAAGGCCTTTGTGAAGAAGTGGAGGCCTACCCTATTCTTAACTTGGACCCTCGGGTTGTTCCCCTCCTCCCACTTCCCTTAAGGGGAAGGAGAGGCGGTAACAGTCGGAGCGTCTTAGTTAGGACTAGGTCTTCCACGTCCAAGAAACGTTTGCAAAATTCATTGCTCTTTGAGGGAATTTTGGGGCATTTATTGAGAGTAGCTCTATATTGTAGACCAATTTTTATCTCTATATGTTATGTGAAGGTTGCATTGGACCAAAGTTAGGGACATAACTTTGGGGCGGTGGAGGTGGCTTCCCGTGTGGCTTCCCCTGTGGCAACACCACTGCCGTCATTCCCCATTTCTTTTCTTAATTATCGAAATATTTATCCTAAATTCAATATGTAGTTTTTTGTATACAGATGTGGCCATGAACGGGATTGTGAACCTCCTGTGTATATGAGGAATGATCGTTTGTTTCTGTCTATTTCCTGAGTTATGACCCCCAAAAAACAAAGGCCAAACTGTGTAAATTGGCGTAGCCCATTTACACTATGTTTGGCCTTTGTTTTTTTCTAGTTCATAACTCCAGAAATATACAGAAACAAACGATCATTCCGTATAATTAAACTTGAAGGGCAATAAATTTAAACACTCTACTTTGCGAGTTAAAAAAACAAGGTCGTATTATACTTCCTAGAGATAACTGAATAAAAAAGTCATACCGGTAGTTTTCTAAACTTCTGTTTGAAATAACGATACATTTGAAACATGTTCTTGGGTCTTTAAAATTTTTATTGACCAATGAAGTTAAAATGAACGTCGTAGGCCACGCCCACACAAAACTTCAATCTCCATTTCCACCTGACTGGGCAGAGGGGGGGGGGGGGGGGGGGGGGGCTGTCGTCATTCAAAGCAACACAGAGTTAAAATGAATTCTGATTTTGCCCATTGTCTGAGAAACTCAAAGCACAGTTTGAAAATGTGAAGTTCGATAAAAACACAAATGACTTGAAGTTGGCTGAACTTTTGTCCCAGAAAGAGTTCATTCCGGCTATTTGGAAATTTGAAAGTTTTGTTCGCGTGAGTTTCGTTTGTGTATTATTATGACCGGTGTGACAGGAATGATAGTCCGTAGGAAAATTAGTCCCTCTGGACTATTACTCCGCGGAATTATAGTCCTAGGTCTACCATTTCTAGGAATAGTAGTCCGCCGGACTACTATTCCTAGGAATGTTAGACCTAGGACTATAATTCCGCGGAATAATAGTCCAGAGGGACTAACGTTCCTACGGACTATCATTCCTGTCACACCGGCCATTGTTTACGTTTGATTTGGGAAAAACGATGAACGTAGACGATAACCAGGCATGTCAACCGGTACCTGTTCATTCATGCTCCAACCGGTACCGGTACTGAAGCTTTTGTCCCGCCGGTACCAGGCCAAAATTCGTTTATTGGGAAATTCCTAATTGAACGAGGGTAAACAGGCTGATAAACGTGTATGGCTTATTTGCACGGCATACTTTTAACTTATTTGTGAATGAACATATCAAAACACTCTACAGGTGCATATTCTATCTGCACTACGACCACGATAAGGTTGACCATTTTGACTTTTCAAGCGTCGTATCAAAGTCAAAGACAGCGCCGTCATCAGCTAATTCAAAGAAAGTATTCTGTGGTGTCATCAAAGTAATCATAAAGCACGATCTATGATGCCATGCTTGTTATACTTTATGTAATAAGCTAGACATCTGATTTGTCAACTAGCATTCATAGGATTACACTCTTTTTGGCTCAACCTATCCTTAACAACGAGTGTTAATATATCGCAAAGGGTACTACAAGCTCGAAAGGCAACCGAACATAGAAAAAGCAACACCTGCCGCAATGGGGGAAACTTATTTCCCGCGTTCGGCAACCTTCCGAGCTTGCGCTGTGTTTTTTCGATCTTTCAATTGTCGTTACTTCAAATGTTCTTTGATTCGAGTTTGTTGTAGGTTTGTAATATTACTTATACGCGAATCATTACATTGATAGGGCCTGTAGTATGATAAAAGGCGTACTGACCTCTGCACAGCATGTCAGGTAGACAATCGCCCTCCAAGCGAAAAATTAACGCCCTCGACGTCCTCTCTGGCGCCAACCCCCTCCCCCTCCCCCCACGGATAAGAGTCCACCGCGACACACCAAATAAAGGCCAGCATGTCAATATGATATGTTAGTCAAGTACCCCCACCCCTATGATGATACTAATGTGGTCCCCCATCTTAACCTACATTGTGGGAGTTTAAGCAAGTGTTTCACTGAAATCTGTTGGTGTTTGTGATGTACTTCTGAACTGCTAAGAATATCGTCTTGTTCACTGTAGTGGATAAAGACGGATTACCCAACAGCAGGCATGTCAACCGGTACCTGTATCTGTACCAGTAGCGCCGGTTCCCTCATGCTCCAACCGGGACCGGTACTTAAGCTTTTGTCCCGCCGCTAACGGGACAAAATTATTTTATGGGCAAATTCCTAACTGAACAAGAATAAACTGGCTAATAATTGTGTATGTCACACTTACACGACATACTTTCAGCTTATTTGTAAATGAACATATCAAAACACTCCAAAGGGGCACGTTCTATCTGCACCACCGCCTCGATAAGGCCGTTTTTTAAACTTTCCAAACGTGGCATCAAAGATAATGCATGCACCATCACCGATTACTTCAAAGAAATTAATCTGTGGCGACATTAAAGTAATCGTCAAGCACGATTTTCGTGCTTTATGATTACTTTGATGTCGCCGCAGAATAATTGGTACGATGCCATTTTGTGACCTCGGGGACTGAGTCGGTTTAAATGCGAATTTCTCCCATCTGATTGTGATGTCACCCAATTGTTGACTTGTCCCGGTACCGGTTTCGTCGGGACAGGTTCTGTCCCCTCCCGGTACCGGTTATGTTGTTATCGTGGTATTTTGACATGCTTGACGATAACCTATTTATTTATTTAATGCTCAGGCATCAATTCACGCTGAAAAATTAAGTCATATTCCCCTGTCGGTCGGCAAAACGAAATATCAAAATGATATTTAGAAATCGATATTTCATCGTAGGTTCGGATGACGAATCACATGTACTTTAAACGAGTCAGCACATCAGTAATGAATTCCAGAGTCCCAAATACAAACGAATTCGAATAATTGATAGTGACAGTGACTAAATCAATTCATTAAATCAGCGGTTTCAAAGTTTGACTTTCTCATTCACCTTCCAGCGAAAAGCCGAAATCACTTTCAAATTTCTTCAGTTCAACTTCACACGTCTTCAGTGCATTGAGTTCAAAAAAAATAAAATGACGTGTCTTGTTATTGAAAATAAGAAAGTGGTGTTTTTTGTTATTGTTCTATTTCTTCGAAACACATTGCGATTATTTCAATTCGCCAGACTTGGTAAATCGTAAAGTTAGGGGAGAAATAAGACGGGACTACTTTTTGTGCGGATATTCACACATTCCAATGGTTGGAGTTTGGTTGTTGTAATTTTTGTATGGACGCCGGTTCGGCACATAAATTTTGCGCCTTAATGGCAAATAAAGGCCACAAATTGGAGAGTTTGTAGTCGTAGAGCATTAAATAAAAAGAAAATTCACGAAAATTTGATGAATACCGAAAATATCTCGTTCGTGGCTACAAGAAATATGAGGATCTTCACTCGCGACTGCGTCGCTCGTGAAGATCCTCATATTTCTTTGTAGCCACTCACGAGATATTTTCGGTATTCATCAAATTTTCGTGAATATCCTCTATTTATTCCGTATTTATTTATTTATGTTTAAGGTCACATACTTATGCACAATGGCTAATCCTGACCGTGACAGTTTTACGGGTGGTGGAAGCGGGAGTACCCGGAGAGAACCATCGAGCATCGGCGAGCAACTGTCAGCTCCTTAACATTCTAACTCTGTTCTAGCTCCGCTTAAGCAGGGTTACAACGGTTGAAGACATGTGCACCATCGACGTGCAGTATGCCTCAGTACACAGTGTCATCGTGCCCACATGCCCATGGACACAACGCGGGTTGTCCCGGACGGGGATCGAACTCGGGACCTCTAGCATAGAAGCCCAACCATCTACCAATGAGCCACCGTGATCCTCCGATAACCTATTGTGTATAAACAAATAACATGGAATAAAAAGCATGATAAGGATTTCATTGTTTATTAAATGTTAGTTTGAAAGTCTTTTTAAAATGATGAGATATATATCAATTACTTTTCATGTTGAAACAATATGAGCGTGCAGGGGTACTTTTCCATTCACACCGTGAAATGTTATTTTTAAGACAGACATTGGGGGAGTGGTTTAGGGCGGGCCTAAATATGTTTTTGTCGGTTCATGTGTTATGAAAAGAAAAAAAAAAGACATACTTTAGCCAATCATTTTGCCTGAAACTTCATGAACAGAAAAAAAGGTTTACTTATATGCATTTCAACTATTCCAATTGTTGGAATTACCGTTATTATCATCGCCCTACCATTTCATTTCATAACATTTCGAAGAAAACAGTTCAAGAGTTTTGTTCTATATTCTGTACACAGATTTCTGGTGATAATATCACGAATGGGATTGGAAAGAAGCCGTGTCCAAGTATTTTATCGAGAGTCATTCCCCTTGTTGGACTTATAATTTATTGTCACCACATTACCATTTCTGGTTACCAGATTTCAATGAGAACCGCCCAAGATTTGTTTCCAAATCAGTGTACAGCTTTTTGGTGGTAATGCAATAGATTGCAAACCAGCTGTATCCAAGCATTTTTTTGAGTTATTTGCCATTTAGCCACGTTCTCCCTTGGGATACCAAACAATCGCAAGTCAAACAAGTTTACGTTCCACTTACTTCAACCCACTGGCTTACATTATTATCTTAAAGAGCAATTCACATCACAAAAATAAACCTGGTACATTTTGTAATCGGTAAAAAGTACGTGGTTGCTAAATTGGCCTAGGTGTATTTTTTAATCCAGGATGTGTTAACTGGTAGAGTGCTGGAAGCCCTATTTTGGGCTTTACTAAAAGTGACAGGCAATAACTGTCTGCAGCTACATTCTGCCTGAGGAAGCCTTTATTGTCCCTGATATGAATCAGATTTTTTATACAATACCTTGCTCTCTGACATTTAATTGGATAGTGCCTAAAAGGCACTATCCAATTAAATGTAATAGAGCAGTATATGATGAGCTTTGATTTGTTGTCAGAAAAAAAACTCAGCACTTTACCAGTTAAATTCTAGGATTATATGTCGTCATATGAATGGGGTATTAGAGTGATGTGGGTGAAGGGGAAAGTTCACCTCAGGTGGAAGATATTTGACCTAGAAACAAGGCTTGCCGATTTTTTTGTTCAAGTAGCTTTACCTGAGGGTGGGATTGACCTGTCCCACCCCACATCATTCGATGGCCATTTTTTATTCTCTTACCACACCCCACATGACGTAACTGAACTCAAACTACTGTTCGTGTGATAAATATCTACTGTACTGCCAATTGATAAATATCTACTGTACTGCCAATTGATAAATATCTACTGTACTGCCAATTGATATCTACTGTACTACCAATTGATATCTACTGTACTACCAATTGATATCTACTGTACTGCCAATTGATATCTACTGTACTGCCAATTGATATCTACTGTACTACCAATGGATATCTACTGTACTGCCAATTTATAAATATCTACTGTACTACCAATTGATATCTACTGTACTGCCAATTTATAAATATCTACTGTACTGCGAATTGATTATAGAAATATAGAATAAACGAATAGTGTTTTCAAATAAAAAAAATATTCTTCGAATAGGATTAAGAATGAATGGTTTCATTCTTTATTCTACGAGTAGAATAATATTTTTATTTGAAAACAATACGTTTATTTTGTTTATCCCATAATTGTTTCACAGGGCACTCGCGGCGAAATCGTGATGTTACTCGCTACAAAACACTGCGAGAAATGAGCACATACAGTTAAAACTGGAAGTCCTGTCATGAAATGCGCACAAATAGCACGTCGATCTGCGCGTTAATCTGCTCGTTATGATCATAGTAAGGCTATCAACTTCTGTATATATGGCCTGTGCGCAAGCAATGTTTCAGCCAATGGACCTCCGGGTAACCCGGAGGTCCATTGGCGGAAACATTGCCTATGTTTGCTATGAGTAACCAGGAGAACCTGCCGTCCTTTGGATGCCATTCGATATGGCAATTGCGCGCAATTCCCACGCGCAATTAAGCCTAGATAAGCGCACAGTTCGTGACTGGACTTCCAGTTTTAACTGTAGGTCCAATTCGACGACAAGCAAAATTGCCAAAAATAAAAAGGCGCAGTGATACATTTCTGTCTAGAAATAATTCCCTTACAAACTTGAGCTAAACTTAACAAAAATATTTTATTAAATGAACAATGTGTAGTGTTTTCTACTGGCATTCTGTAATACTTTTACAAATGTTTAAATAAAACAAAAATTGAACTGTTAATTATGCTACACGAATGAGGTAGAAGTCGGAGGTCAATAAGTCCGTCTCTACTATAGAAATAAATTCTTTCAGTGTTAAACCTACGGAGAACATTTATAACCCTACTAGGTGAATTAAGCAAAAAATTATCCAAGGCTTTTATTGTTCGAATAAATGGTCATTTACAGTACGCGGAGAGGGGATTGTAACTAAATCACCCATGGAGTGGAGTTATCACCCAAGCTATAACTTTCAAATTTTGAACATATGGACAAAAACACAAGCAATGTTTCAGCCAATGGACCTCCAGGCTTAACCCGGAGGTCTATTGGCTGAAACTTTGCTGGTGCTGGTTATGCTTTGCAACAAATTTGCAATTATTGCTCGGGTGGAATCTCCACTCTGCGGGTGATTTAGTGATAATACACTCTCCACGTACTGTGTGGGATACAAAGATGAAATGCATTCAGAAAGAGCGAAGAAAAGCTCAAAATATCCCAAAGATAATATACTACGAGAAGGAGCGGTAACATATTGTAAAGAATATACCCAGGATAATATACTACGAGAAGGAGAGGTAACATATTGTAAAGAATATACCAAAGATAATATACTACGAGAAGGAGAGGTAACATATTGTAAAGAATATACCCAGGATAATATACTACGAGAAGGAGAGGTAACATATTGTAAAGAATATACTAAAGATAATAGATAATATACTACGAGAAGGAGGGGTAACATATTGTAAAGAATATACCAAAGATAATATACCACGAGAAGGAGGGGTAACATATTGTAAAGAATATACCAAAGATAATATACTACGAGAAGGAGAGGTAACATATTGTAAAGAATATACTAAAGATAATAGATAATATACTACGAGAAGGAGAGGTAACATATTGTAAAGAATATACCAAAGATAATATACCACGAGAAGGAGGGGTAACATATTGTAAAGAATATACCAAAGATAATATACTACGAGAAGGAGAGGTAACATATTGTAAAGAATATACTAAAGATAATAGATAATATACTACGAGAAGGAGGGGTAACATATTGTAAAGAATATACCAAAGATAATATACCACGAGAAGGAGGGGTAACATATTGTAAAGAATATACCAAAGATAATATACTACGAGAAGGAGAGGTAACATATTGTAAAGAATATACTAAAGATAATAGATAATATACTACGAGAAGGAGAGGTAACATATTGTAAAGAATATACCAAAGATAATATACTACGAGAAGGAGAGGTAACATATTGTAAAGAATATACTAAAGATAATAGATAATATACTACGAGAAGGAGGGGTAACATATTGTAAAGAATATACCAAACATAATATACTATGAGAAGGAGAGGTAACATACTGTAAAGAATATACCAAAGATAATATACTACGAGAAGGAGAGGTAACATATTGTAAAGAATATACCAAAGATAATAGATAATATACTACGAGAAGGAGAGGTAACATATTGTAAAGAATATACCAAAGATAATATACTACGAGAAGGAGAGGTAACATATTGTAAAGAATATACTAAAGATAATATACTACGAGAAGGAGAGGTAACATATTGTAAAGAATATACCAAAGATAATATACTACGAGAAGGAGAGGTAACATATTGTAAAGAATATACCAAATATACTATACTATGAGAAGGAGAGGTAACATATTGTAAAGAATATACTAAAGATAATATACTACGAGAAGGAGAGGTAACATATTGTAAAGAATATACCAAAGATAATATACTACGAGAAGGAGAGGTAACATATTGTAAAGAATATACCAAAGATAATATACTATGAGAAGGAGAGGTAACATATTGTAAAGAATATACTAAAGATAATATACTACGAGAAGGAGAGGTAACATATTGTAAAGAATATACCAAAGATAATATACTACGAGAAGGAGAGGTAACATATTGTAAAGAATATACCAAAGATAATATACCACGAGAAGGAGGGGTAACATATTGTAATGAATATACCAAAGATAATATACTACGAGAAGGAGCGGTAACATATTGTAAAGAATATACCAAAGATAATATACTACGAGAAGGAGGGGTAACATATTGTAAAGAATATACCAAAGATAATATACTACGAGAAGGAGAGGTAACATATTGTAAAGAATATACCAAAGATAATATACTATGAGAAGGAGAGGTAACATATTGTAAAGAATATACCAAAGATAATATACTACGAGAAGGAGAGGTAACATATTGTAAAGAATATACCAAAGATAATATACTATGAGAAGGAGAGGTAACATATTGTAAAGAATATACCAAAGATCATATACTACGAAAAGGAGAGGTACCATATTGTAATGAATATACCAAAGATAATATACTATGAGAAGGAGAGGTAACATATTGTAAAGAATATACCAAAGATAATAGATAATATACTACGAGAAGGAGAGGTAACATATTGTAAAGAATATACCAAAGATAATATACTACGAGAAGGAGCGGTAACATATTGTAAAGAATATACCAAAGATAATATACTACGAGAAGGAGGGGTAACATATTGTAAAGAATATACCAAAGATAATATACTACGAGAAGGAGAGGTAACATATTGTAAAGAATATACCAAAGATAATATACTACGAGAAGGAGAGGTAACATATTGTAAAGAATATACCAAAGATAATATACTATGAGAAGGAGAGGTAACATATTGTAAAGAATATACCAAAGATAATATACTACGAGAAGGAGCGGTAACATATTGTAAAGAATATACTAAAGATAATAGATAATATACTACGAGAAGGAGAGGTAACATATTGTAAAGAATATACCAAAGATAATATACTACGAGAAGGAGAGGTAACATATTGTAAAGAATATACCAAAGATAATATACTACGAGAAGGAGAGGTAACATATTGTAAAGAATATACCAAAGATAATATACTACGAGAAGGAGAGGTAACATATTGTAAAGAATATACCAAAGATAATATACTATGAGAAGGAGAGGTAACATATTGTAAAGAATATACCAAAGATAATATACTACGAGAAGGAGAGGTAACATATTGTAAAGAATATACCAAAGATAATCTACTATGAGAAGGAGAGGTAACATATTGTAAAGAATATACCAAAGATAATATACTACGAGAAGGAGAGGTAACATATTGTAATGAATATACAAAAGATAATATACTATGAGAAGGAGAGGTAACATATTGTAATGAATATACCAAAGATAATATACTATGAGAAGGAGAGGTAACATATTGTAAAGAATATACCAAAGATAATATACTACGAGAAGGAGAGGTAACATATTGTAATGAATATACCAAAGATAATATACTATGAGAAGGAGAGGTAACATATTGTAAAGAATATACCAAAGATAATATACTACGAGAAGGAGCGGTAACATATTGTAAAGAATATACCCAGGATAATATACTACGAGAAGGAGGGGTAACATATTGTAAAGAATATACCCAGTATAATATACTACGAGAAGGAGAGGTAACATATTGTAAAGAATATACCAAAGATAATATACTACGTGAAGGAGAGGTAACATATTGTATAGAATATACCAAAGATAATATACTACGAGAAGGAGAGGTAACATATTGTAATGAATATACCAAAGATAATATACTACGAGAAGGAGAGGTAACATATTGTAAAGAATATACTAAAGATAATATACTACGAGAAGGAGCGGTAACATATTGTAAAGAATATACTAAAGATAATAGATAATATACTACGAGAAGGAGAGGTAACATATTGTAAAGAATATACCAAAGATAATATACTATGAGAAGGAGAGGTAACATATTGTATTGTAAAGAATATACCAAAGATAATATACTATGAGAAGGAGAGGTAACATATTGTAAAGAATATACCATAGATAATATACTATGAGAAGGAGAGGTAACATATTGTAAAGAATATACCAAAGATAATATACTACGAGAAGGAGAGGTAACATATTGTAAAGAATATACCAAAGATAATATACTACGAGAAGGAGAGGTAACATATTGTAAAGAATATACCAAAGATAATATACTACGAGAAGGAGAGGTAACATATTGTAAAGAATATACCAAAGATAATATACTACGAGAAGGAGAGGTAACATATTGTAATGAATATACCAAAGATAATATACTACGAGAAGGAGAGGTAACATATTGTAAAGAATATACCAAAGATAATATACTACGAGAAGGAGAGGTAACATATTGTAAAGAATATACCAAAGATAATATACCACGAGAAGGAGGGGTAACATATTGTAATGAATATACCAAAGATAATATACTACGAGAAGGAGCGGTAACATATTGTAAAGAATATACCAAAGATAATATACTACGAGAAGGAGAGGTAACATATTGTAAAGAATATACCAAAGATAATATACTACGAGAAGGAGAGGTAACATATTGTAAAGAATATACCAAAGATAATATACTATGAGAAGGAGAGGTAACATATTGTAAAGAATATACCAAAGATAATATACTACGAGAAGGAGAGGTAACATATTGTAAAGAATATACCAAAGATAATATACTACGAGAAGGAGAGGTAACATATTGTAAAGAATATACCAAAGATAATATACTACGAAAACGAGCGGTGTAGATAACAGCGGCGATGGGATAACATATTGTATAGAGCTGAAATAGCTAACGTTCCAGTGAGCTTTGTTTTGGAATTATGGGTAATGCGTGGTGGGAAAAACATCACCCTCGAGTGATGTGTGTGGGAGGTTGGGTAGTCTTATTAATTAAAACGAAGCGGGACGCCATTTTTCTTTTACAAAATTCAGCCGTGATGAAAAAATATGGCGATCATTAAATACTCAGAGATGGTCACGTGGGATGGGTAAAATAAATCTGTTCCACCCCTTATATCTCACCCCAGACAGGCGCATCTCAATAGGCAGGTGTTGAGGGTACAATTATTGACTTTCCTTGAGGTTGATACAAGGAATTATCAACACAAGAAAACTAATATTCATCGGGACCCACGGCCAGGGTGAATGTTACTTTTCTCTGCTTGATAATTCATTGTATCAACCTCAAGGAAAGTCAATAACTGTTTTATTATTATGAAAGAAATTTTTTTTTTGCAAATCCCTTGCTTTACAGTACGGCCGCCGTGGACTGATCACTTTCCACGAGTCCACACCGCTACTTCGTTAATTAAAATTTTGCTACCGATAATCTTTACTACCGGGTAAACGCATTCGTGGACATCACTGCCCGCGTGATTATGCTCTGTCCACGGCGACTGTACTATACTACATAGTTTTTGATGAAAAACAGAATATTCATATGCAAAAAATAAATTTAATTTCAACTTTATATATATAATGAGCAGTACATGTATGAATTAACTTATTTGTTCATTTAGTTAATTGTTATATTTGAACAGTTCCTAAACATTGGAACAGGGAAATTAAAGGAAAGAGCAAGTTGGAAATACCGTTTCCATTTTTAACCCTTTACCCAACGTAACGGTCAAAAAGGCCAACGCTATTCCCAGAAATCGCCAATTAATTTTCATTATGTTTTCATTTTTTGTCTCAAAAACAGATGTTATGACCCCTCGTTGGAACGAGCTCCTCGAGCTCGTTCCAACGAGTGGTCATAACCTATGTTTTTGAGACAAAAAATGAAAAAAATTAGTTAAAGATTTTTTTTTTACAAGTGTCGTCTGCTTTTCATGTTAGGTAAAGGGTTAAATAATAATGAATATCAGAATAGAACGAGAATTCTTTTTATTATTCACAGCTCAATCAATTCCGAGCACTGGTAGATAGCGAACAGCATCACTTGTCAGACAATTTCCGTCCAACACAAGACTTGTACGGGAGAATAATACAATCCAGTACTCTAACCAACACGGAATAGCAGAATGCGATCGAGGACAGAACAATCAAGACTTATAGTTGAACTGTATACGGGAAGTTACTGTACTAATGTCCACCGCGCCACATTATGGTCAATATCAAAACCAATGAAGGAACCGTATTTTCTAAAAGGATTGAGATACAAATTATTATTTTCATAATAACATTATACATACCAGATACGATTGCCCATTCACCTAAAATTATTTTCTGCTTATCAGTTATCATCCATCCCTGACTAAAATCATCATGAAAATCGACTTTCAATAAAGTTATCTCCCTTGAAATTATCAGACGAGCGAGGAAGGTCTAACTAAGAAGAAAGAAACTGTTCTGAAAAATCCATGGCATTAGTAGAAAATAAAGTAAAGTTTCCTTTTGTTACTTTAATAAGCGAAAACAACAGACAGCTCTCAGAGCTGTCTGTTGTTTTCGTGTATTAAAAGTAACAAAAGAAAAACTTGGTTTTTTAGGGTAAGCTAATTAGAAGCAACCAGCTGACAGATAAGTCGTCATCAAGAATATCTAACGGTATGTCACGTGCCATAAATAGACCGCCCACTTTGGCTCTTTATTTAGGAAATGTACAGTTAAAACTAGAAGTCCTGTCACGAACTATGCGCTTATCTAGGCTTAATTGCGCGCAGGAATTGCTCGCAATTGCCATATCGAATGGCATCCAAAGCACCGCAGGTTCTCCTGTTTAATCATAGCAAACACAGGCAATGTTTTTGCCAATGGACCTCCGGGGGTTACCCGGAGGTCCATTGGCTGAAACATTGCTTGTGCAGGGGCCATATGTACAAATTTGATAGCTTTATTATGGTCATAACGCGTAGACTAACGCGCAAATCGACGTGTTATTTGTGCGCATTTCATGACAGAACTTCTAGTTTTAACTGTAGTCTATAATGGATTGCAAGTGTTTCTTCTTCGCAGGAAAAATAACAAATCTCACCATCAAGACTATTATGTTAATGGAGAGGGCACTGTCTGTATGCGCATACGTTATAATGAAACAAAAGAAGTTACAGAAAGATATGTTGAAAGTGCCGTTTTCCTATTTTTAAATGAGGGATTTCTATAGAGAATAATTGTGAAAAATTCAAATTGATTGGAAAAAGGTTGTGAAAAACCAGCTTCAGTATTGTTATACCACTCTTCAGGAAAATACCCGAAGGTTGTGAAATGATGCGTACACCGATGATGTAAACTCAATTACTAGCTAACATCTCGAAATTGCAATATTTACATTGAAATTCCCATTCCCTTCGTGTTAAAAGTGATGGCAGTTTTGAGAAATTAAGGGGAGATAACTTTCCAGTAAAACTCTTCCAATGACGAAAATTGTCATCCATGAAAAAGATTATACCTTTCAGAGATCCATTTAAAAAGGATTTTCCAGTTTTAGAGGAGGTATACCCCTTCTAATGTGAGAGAGGAAAGGGGGCGATCCTCGAGGAACAGGAATTAACGATATTTAGCTATCCACTCCACTTTCTGAAATAAAAAAAAGTTATTTTTTAAGGAACTTCAGAGTCGAGAATACGCGCCATCAGCCAAGATTTCTCAACACAAAATAGTTTTGGAGATTTGATCTCTATACTGCTGGATTGCTAGAAGGCTTATTGGTCGCCTATAGAAGAGGTGTTCCACCTGCCTCATAGTTGGGGTAAGGAAGGGGGTGGTAGAGGGGAGCAATTGTCGCTGCCAAAAAAATGTTCATAAGTCACGAGTCGTAAACCCAAAAAGTGATATGGCTTTAGATTAAATATTTTACCCCCACAAAAAATGGCAAACAACATTAGAGAAAAAGAATTGCTTGTCAAAAACAATTTCTTTTTTTGCCAAAAATATAGATTATGTCCCTTCTTACATTTGTTCCAACGTATGTTTTCCGAGAAGAAAGTTTTTTAAAAAAAAATGAAATTTGTGAATAGCGCTGAGCGGATATTAGGCAAATGGTTAAATATATTACGTCATGTATTGACAAGGAATATACCATTTTATCAAAACTGGTAGTGAAGGGTTTTAAGTGCGTTCATTTTGTCCAAAAGGTTATCCCCCTGAACATGGACACACGTCTTTTAGCATTTTAATTACAGGACCAGCGGGTGGTTACCAATCATTTTACTATATTTTTAACTGTATTTGTCTGTACAGTGTGTATAGGTACAGGATAATTATGTTTATTCCCTGCCGTGTATCTAAAATGGTAAAACGTAAAATTAATGGACTTCTACTAATCTTGTCGACTTCGGTCTTTTTCCTTTCTTTCGTTTTCATAACATTTCATGTCTTGTTTTATCTCTCCAATTGAAATCCGTGTTAACTTGAATTTGAACACGAAAAAATAAGGAATTATAAATTGCAACATTATCAGAAAGACAGCGAAGAGAACGTCAACAGAAAAGAGAAGCTAAGAATTGCTGAAACTTACTGCACCTTACTTTTTGATTGTTACCCGTTACTTCCCTAACTGATGAGAGAACTTATCAAACAGAAACGTTGGTTGTCATATATTATACCATATTTACAAAGACGGCAGGTAATTTCCACCGGATCGCAACTATGTTGCGATCCGGTCTAAATTCTCTGTCTGCTTTCTTCCCACACAACTGAAGAATTTCCTTGTCGGATAAATGAGAGAAAATTAAATCTCAGATGCTACAGTTAAAACTATAATTCCTGTCACGAACTGTGCGCTTATCTAGGCTTAATTGTGCGTAGGAGTTGCGCGCAATTGCCATATTGAATGCCATCCAAAGCACGACAGGTTCTCCTGGTTACTCATTGCAAACACAGGTAATGTTTCTGCCAATGGACCTCCGGGTTACCCGGGGGTCCATTGGCTGAAACATTGTTTGTGCACAGAGCATATGTACAGAATTTGTTAGCCTTACTATGGTCATAACGCGTAGATTAACGCACATTTCGACGTGCTATTTGTGCGCATTTCATGACAGGACTTCTAGTTTTAACTGTATTTTCATTACTTTTTTCTGGTATGATTTCTTATGATTTGATTTTGTATTATTTTGTATTTGAAATTTTCAACAACTGATGTATATTTATCGAGATCGAATCATGATATTGTCGAGAAGGAGACAACTTTTGTAATCACAGAACTGTAAATAAAAAAGTAAAAAATCATGTAAAATGAAAGAAAATGTTTCAGATATAAATAGTCAGACAATAAATACAAAGAAATATATTTTTTGTTATACTTTGTGGTTTTTTCTTGCCGAGACTATTATCATTTCTATATCTGGAACACAAATTTATGTTCAAAAAGATTTCTTTGAAATAGACAGTAGCCGGAAACTTTTAAAAACATGTTCTTTAAAAGGTGTTTGAATGGAAGTCTTGTTTTAAGGGCAATTTTACGTACAAAGTAGAGCCATGCCGTCTGATACACATTTTCCAAGGTGAAAGTATTTATTTATTTATTGGTGTTTAAGGTCACATACTTATGCACAATGGCTAATCGTGACCGTGACAGTTTTACGGGTGGAGGAAGCCGGAGTACCCGGAGAGAACAACCGAACAACGACGAGCAGCTGTCAGCTCTCCAACATCGTAACTCTGAACTCTGCACCGCAGCACAGGCAGGGTTAGATTGGTTGAAGACATGCGCACCATCGACGTGCAGTACGCCTCAGTACACAGCGTCATCGTGCCCCCATGTAGGCAATCGGGGTGAAGTGTCTTGCCCAAGGACACAACGCGGTTGCCGCAGGTGGGATTCGAACCGAGGACCTCTCGGCTTGCAGCCAGCACCTCGACGAACTGAGCCACCGCGCGCCCCCAAGGTGAAAGAGCCAGACGCCTAGAAGCCTTAAATGTTGCCAACAACCAAAATACAATGGAATCAGACAACATGCAAATAAAATCACAGAGGAAAAAACAGTTTTGCTTTTTGTAGTTTTGAGTAAGATTTTGGTAAAAACAAGAACTAGTGTGACAAAGCGCTCAACAGGGACATTATTGCGGATTTGTTCTTCCGACCAGCGGGTTCCCTTCCGCTTTGAGACTAGTTTTTTGTGCACAAAATGAGACGAATAGGGAAAAGCTCTCACAGTAGGACTACACACGGCGTGTTTATTCTTACGCCCACTCATGCACGTTTCAGACGAACTGTGAGATCGCGTTTTGTGCACAAGCCGATTTTTTTTTGCGCACAACACAACACTGGAAACATTGTGTGGCTCATTTTTACGTTGTGCGACTTTTGAGGGTGGTGTTGAAAATTTAACAGTTTCAGGTTAAGAGAACAGTTAGGGTTTAGGGCAAGGGTTAAGGTTCGTGTTGGGGTCGGGGTCGGGAAAGAAAAAAGGATACGTTAAAATACCTTCCCCAAATGCCCCGAAAATGGTTTTATTTACCCCTTTGCCCAACGCAGACGATATAAAAACATATTATTTTAAATACCATTTTTTTTTCAAATTTAAAAAAAAAATTCAACAAAACCATAACATGTTACCCCTCATTGTAACGAGCTCGACGAGCTCGTTCCAACGAGGGGTTACATGATAAGGTTTTGTTAAAATTTTAAAAAAAATAATATTTTTTCAACTACTGAATTTGCATATTACGCGGGCGGATGCGGCCGATTCGTTGGGTAAAGGGTTAAATGTCCATACAATTTTAATTACCTGGATTTTTCGAGAGATTTATTTAAGAGTTCAGTCAAGCTGTTCATGTGGCCTCTCATAGGAACGAGCTCGACGAGGCGACACATGATATTGTTCAGTCTGAATTTTTTAAGTTGCAAAGTACACGAGTGGATGCGGACGACTAGTTGGGTAAAGGGGTTAATGACTAGAGTGCGCCTGTGAGTTGACAATGTCAGTATAGTACCCATTTAACTGGTATATTTCACGATGCGAAGCAGAGGGAACTATACCAACCCACTGGGCACTATAGAACGGTCGCCATCGACAACACGTGCGTGGATTATCATATCGTATCGAACATCCTCCGAAGATCTACACACACCTACTGACTTACTTAATGAATTTTGTGATGATTCTAGTGACACAACGGACAAATTTTACAGATTCCATCAGATATGAAGCATCTGTGAGTCCCCTTGTTACGCGAAAAAGCTACAAGAAAAAATAAAATGGAACGCTATTATTTATTCCCATGCAACTTATATTCAGAGATATGTTGCAAGAACGCATTCTGTGAAATTTCTATTTTCGTTACCCCCCCCCCCCCCCCCATCCCCAAAGAATTAATAGAGTGAATACTTCAAAGCATGGATCTGGAGTCCAGAGAGACGATATAATTACGATCACTTCATAAATAAATTCGTCAATTATATGTACAGACTGTACACAAAAGTTGGTTTGCTTTTACAATAAATTGATTCATAAAAATGATGCCCGTTCGGCTGCGCGGTGGCTCAGTAGGTAGAGGTGCAGGCTGCAAGCCGAGAGGTCCTTGGTTCGAATCCCACCTGCGGTAACGACGTTGTGTCCTTGGGCAAAACACTGCGCCCCTCTTTTCCTCGTGGGGGCACAGTGGCGTTGTGCACTAAGGCGTACTGCACGTCGATGGTGCACCTGTCTTCAACCAATGCTAACCTGCTTGTGTGAAGTTAGTATGTTGGGGAACTGCCAGTTTCTCGCCTTTGCTCGGTGGTTCTCTCCGGGTACACCGGCTTCCTCCGCCTGTAAAACTGTCGTGGTCATGATTAGCCATTGTGCAGAAATATGTGACCTTAAAACACCAACAAATAATAAAATAAATGATGGCCGTCTGTTCACTTTTCGAGGATTAACCAACGTTTTTTATAGGAAAATATACGTAGTATCCAGCTAAAATAGACATCGCCTAATGCTTGGTGGAATATGCCTTGAGTCCCGATGTAAAGAATCAGAAGGCTGCCATTTTATTTATCCAAACAACTTAAGATTTCAAACCACAGGAGGTGATAAGATAATTTTATTATTCACTAAACGATAGATTATCGAAAAAAAATGCGGAAAGATAAGAATTGTATCCCCCACTGTGAAGATATAGAATTTTTCACTTTTACGGTATCAAACAAAATGGCAGCTTTCAAAGCATCACTTCGAGGTGAATACGGGTCAAATTATCACTGGAAATGATCAGTTTATTCTAAAAACGTATAATGAAAAGAAAACCTAGTGTTTTGGACACGTATTCGTCTTGAATTAATGCATGAAACTCGCCACTTGAATGAGATAGAAAGACGCTACCTGTTCCGGGTATCGATCAAATCACTTCCGCGTATCAATGCGCGACGGAGGCCGGACTATTTAAAAAAAACTCTCAAAAAGCGTAGAGTTATATCTCCGGGTCCAATCAGTTCGACAAATTTCTTTTGATGTATTTTTGGATGATTTCGATGAGCCAAATGTGTGTTCCTCTGAAATAACTTGTGCTGGTGATGGGACTTTTGTGAGTATTGGACTGGGAGTGTAAATGAGTCAGACCAGGTCGTTTTATTTGATGAAATTGACGGACTTTACCCTGGAACTTTCCACAGTTTCGCAACCGATGAGGAGGAGAATGAACAATCTGACAGTTGTGATGATGTTGTCAGGGGACGATGTTGACAATTCAACCAACAGGAACAAAATAAAAACACTAAAAGAAAGACTGAATATGACCTGAAGTTATTGAAAATGAAAATGTTTATTGCAGAAATGGGTGGAACGCGAGATGTTTAGAACATTCCACCAAATGAACTCTCCGATTTGATTGCTGGTTTCCTGCTTTCGGTTCGAAAAAAGGATTCTAGAGAATTTGAGCCTACAACACTTAGGGCCTACTTATTATCATTTGATCGGTACCTAAGAAATAAGAACTATGAGACATCAATAATCACCTATGATAGATTTTCCAAATGCCGATAGACTCTAAAAAAATAAGCAAAAGCAATAGGGAGAGGAAACAAGCTACATGCAGCTTATCCACTGTCTCAAAGTAACATTGATAAACTGTTTGCCGCAAATGTGCGCTTATCATATAACTCCAAATCCTAATTAACCCTTTACATAAGGAATCACCCGTATCCGCCCGCGTAATATGAAAATTGAGCAGTTGAAACAATTAAGTTTTTTCAAATATTTCAACAAAACCATATCATGTGACCCCTCATTGGAACGAGCTCATTGAGCTCGTTCCAATGAGGGGTCACATGATATCGTTTTGTTGAATTTTTTTGAAAAATTTAAAAACATGGTATTTAAAATAATAAATTTTGATATCGTTTGCGCTGGGCAAAGACTTAAGTTCTGTGGGGTTGATGTGTACACTCCATTTCGGGATGCGGACTGGTAGTAACATCTATTCGCTGGTATGGGGTGATGTCAAAGAAGATGGGGAGGGCAGGAAATAAGTCGTCTACACTCAAGAGCGACAAACAAAAACCCGGACTGGTGAAATTCCCCGAGAGGTCAGAAAAGTGAAGCCGAGAGGCTAGAGCATATTCCACAGGATATAAGACAAAAGATCCTGTTGTACTTTCAGTGGTGGCGCCAGGGGGGGGGGGGGGGGGGCATGGGAGCTACAGCCCCCCCCCCCCGTCGGAGAGGTCCAGCCCCCCTCCCCGTCGAAGATTTTTAGTCAGTCCGTCGGAGTGTCTCGTAAACCCGACTTCACGAAAAATTTCCGACAATCGAATGTAAATATCTCGTCTTGTGTCGATCAAGAACGAGGTATATGGTTCTTCTTTGTAAGGCATTATGACAGTTGTTATCCAACTGGCGTTCCATTACTTCCATACCTAATCATCGGTTATCGTCATGGTAAAAGTTTGGAATCTATCGAAATCTAAACAACAACGGCGTCCCGCTATAATGTGCAGTGTTCTATTTGCAGCGAAATATTTCAAAACGATTATGCAGTTCGTCAAACTGGCTTTATAGATGAAATATTTCCCGACCTTATTATAATATGTTTTCGTTAAATAATCAACAAACATACTCAATTTGCTTCTATTTTGGTTCTCCAATTTACCAATTTTCACTCATTTTCCTTCGTTTGGGCGGTCAAATATTATAGCCCCCCCCCCCCCCCCCCCCCCCCCGTCGGAGAGGTCAGCCCCCCTGTCGAGAAATCCTTGGCGCTACCCCTGTGTACTTTTTTTGAAAAGTTTGCAGAAGTAAGTCCTGTCGAAATGCAAGAGCCAGTCCTCCCATCTTTCTCAGCCAAAATAACAATACTTTAAGGGTGATTTTTTATGAGTGGATACTGAAAATTATGCCATTCAGGACTGAGACAAATGTTTATTTTTTGCGAACGCTTACAATTTTTTTATTACCTGAGTGGAAATGACCGCAAATGAAAGATAAAGAGTGTTTTATTAATATAGTCTTAGTCTTGGTTTCTTTTCAAAACCGAGTTTCGATATCGCTTAACCCTTTACCTAACGAATGGACCGTATCCACCCACATAATTTGCACATTAAGCAGTTGAGAAAAAAGCAATACAGTACGTGGAGAGTGTATTATCACTAAGTCACCCGCAGAGTGGAGATTCCACCCAAGCAATAATTGCAAATTTATTGCAAAGCATAACCAGCACAAGCAAAGTTTCAGCCAAAGGACCTCCGGGTTAAACCCGGAGGTCCATTGGCTGAAACATGGCTTGTGTTTTTAGTCGATATATACAAAATACAAAAGTTATAGTTTGGGTGATAACTCCACTCCGCAGTTGATTTAGTTACAATCCACTCTCCACGTTCTGTACATTTTGATATTCTGTGCGTTGGGTAAAGGACTAAGCCGACCAGCTCTACCTAAAATGGTTTAAACCTTCTGATCAGTCCATAAAAATGTACAGTACAAGTGGAACTAAGTTGTATAATAACCTCTATAAACTACGCATCCTTCTTTTCCAACA